>VZSF01009085.1:336585-440353 GCA_013398295.1 Chionis minor | reverse complement strand
CCCTGCCGGAACCAGGACATCCTCCCTGCCTCCTGTCTCCCATATCTTCTTCATCCAGTACTACGTAAATCTCTCTGTGGTTTATACAATGTTCACAAGGGGTTGCTTTGAAAACTGCACACATTTATAAATTAAAATCTCACTTTTCTATCCTGAATGGCCTCATCAGCTCCAACTGTGAGCCTTCACACAGTTCTCTGAACTCTCACTGGGGCAACCTGAAGGAGCAGGATCTCCTAGGACCCTGATTTAACAGCCTCAGGCCTACAATTTGCTGGGGTTTCCTCACTGCTGAATGGAAATAGTGCAGCTTTAGACAAGTGCCATGGGTTTTAAAACTGACTGAAGGCTCTTAATTGAAATGCACAAAGACGACATATTCATTCATCCGTATTTTACCAGAAAAATTAACTGCACATGGAATTAATTTATGGCACTTTGTTTACATCTAAGTATAAATTAATATGAAAAATGAGTGACGTTGGAGAAACATGCAGGAAAAAAAAATTGTAAGGGAAAATATAACTGTCTGCCAAGAATCTATTAGTGCAATTTCAACATCAGATAATAATCTGATTATTTTCAGAACACAGGAAGAGTGGCATATTACCCGTTTCATTCTGTTTTCTGTAACCAAATCATAAATGTTTTCCACTTTGTGTGTGTGTGTGTGGTCTTTAACATACTTGTGGTTTTCACAAAGTTTAAAAGTAGCCTAATTTGTAAGCGTCTTCTAATGGCTATGGTTGGGGTCCAGTTCTACCACCTCTGCATTGTTGGAGGAGGAAGGTGTTGCTAGCTGTTAATAACATGAAGCATGCTGAAGGACTGACTACAAACTGGCAAGAAAGGCAATATCTGTTCCTTCAAATTCCTGTTTTACAGCTACAGAACGGAGGAATAGAAAGATGCTGAAAGCTTCAAGATCAGAGTGGAAGTCAATGGAAAAGGCAATCCTCCTCTGTTTAGACCCTCTGAATCCCAATCTGTTGCCTCATAATGCTTGTTACTTACTATGAGGTTGAAGAGAACTGCTTTCATGCTGGAAATGGCTCCGAGCATCATCATGAGCTGTACTGATTCCCACCCTCACTCTGCCCTGTCCTGCGTTTTGCTGCCAGTAGCTACGGGAAACATTTTGCCCATCACTCAAAGGCAGCAGCTCACGTTTCCTTATTTTGCCTAATTCTGCTTTTTGTCAAGGTAGATTTCCTTATGGTTCTGGTGTGTATTAGCTGGCATTAGTTACAGTGTTGACTGGGGGGGGAGGGGGTGAAGAAAAAAAAAGAAACAGGGAAAGAAACCATGCATGCATATAGCAAAACTGAATTGATTTCAGGGGAAAATCTTCTGATGCCATAGTCTCATGGTAAGTTACGTTATAAATCAGTGTCTCTTACAATTACAGAAGTCTGAATTTTGCACTTTGTTGGTAGCATTCTAAAAAAGGGGTTGGAGTGCTGTTGTTCCTCACCATCCCTGACAACATTCACACTTTGAGAGCATTTATGGGATGTGCTTGCCAGAGTTAGCTACCTGCAAATATTCTTAGCAGATTTCAATAGAGAAAACTGAACACTGAATGGCAAGCTTGATCCTTTAACTCTTGAAAAATAGACGAGCAAATTAAAATCTTCTGGAAAAGAATTTGGGTTAAACTCAATCAACATTTGGGGAGGTGGTTCAGTTAGCTGGTTGGTTTGTTTTCGTCAAGGAAAACAAATGAGACAAGTTTTATTGGCTTTGCAAACATAAAGCTATTGTACTCGAATATATTTCTTAACATCTAATTTTTGGTGGATTATTGTAACAGTTACACATTTCCAATGTGGCACTTTCAGAAGTATGAAACTTAAAAATGGGAGTAGAGGATTACAAAGTCATTCTGAAAATAGACAAAAGTTTCAATAATATGCTTAGTAAACAGATGCAAGTTTGGAAAGCCAAAGATTTCAAAATGCAAAATAATATGAAATGTGGTCACTAAAGTCCTAATCCCAAATACCATAGGGAAAGGTTTCAGGGCGCTCAATATGTTTGGTGGCAACCACAAATGCCGAAGACATCTATCTGTATGAGAAGCAGCCACCCTGCTGCACCCCTGGAGCTGCATACCCTGCCACTAGCGAAGTTTCATCTCTTTCCTCATCACCCTGCAGCTTTCCCGATCAAGAAGAGGGACTGGCTTTCTGCCAGGGTTGTGCTCACCAATGCACAACTGATGGATGTCTTCTTTCCAGCTTTGCTGCTAGACAGTTGCTGATTTTCAAACAGTTGATGCTTTGCTTCCTGCCTCAGTTTCTCTGACTCTAATATAGGGATAATAAAGTTGATTTCCATAATTGCTAATTTCCTGCTTATATGCCTTGAAATCTCCAGGCAGTACGAACTGCTAGAGTTCAGTGCTACTATTTCTACACTGAATACATGAGGGCAACTCTCTGCTATGCATCGTTTGTTCACTGTTTCACCACCTATAACAGACACAAACAGCTTAACTTTTATGCTTCTGATATAAAGAACCCAGAGTTGACCCTGAGTATTTATTCTTAGATATTATCAATAATAATAACAATATCTCGATTTGTGAGCATTGAAAAAATATGTTTTCTTGCAATAAATTTCAAGCACATTTGAGATTTTTGTTGCTTGAATAGAAATTAATTTCATTTTTAGTTTGGTTTGTTGTGTTTAACTTCTGAAACATAAGCAGCTGTCTAATCAGAATTATGTTCCTAAGCACTTTACCCAATGGAAAGCTAAGTATTTATTTAAATGTTTTCCTGAAATGTAGCCTCCAATTTTTCCGTAAGATCTACATGTGACCTCATTATTTTCACAAGGTAGAGATACTTTTTCTCTTTTTTTTTATTTCTTGTATCTAAAACTCCATTTTAAACTGTATCCCTCTTCAGAGGGAATTCAAGTATCTCCCTCTCCTTCTTGCAAAGTGAGTTTGTTGCAGCCTCTGCCATAAAGCAAACGACAAGCTTGACTCTAAGCTACAAAACAGCTAATTCAGTTCAATGCTAAAAATTAGCCAGAGGTATCTTGGATGGTATGGCCGAATAAAAGCTATGCTCAAAGAAATCCCAGTCTTCCTAATTTCAGGACTTTGATAGGGTCTGTGCTCTTGAAGGCTCAAATAAATAAATAAACGAGGCCAAGGAATTCATTTGAAATATTAATTAAAATGCAAATTAAATCCAGATTGCATGGGCTTTAAAATGTGCTCTCTGAAGTTTCCATGAATATAAAGCATGTGACAAGTTACTGTTTTAAATGATCTGCATAAACATACATTGTTGAAAAACTGCTTGACTTGAAAATAACCTTACCAACACCGTGAACTGCAAATAATGAGAGAAAATCTTCACCAGTGACAGCTTTCATTACTGACAACGTTGTTTGTCAGGCTTTGCACCACGGTGGGAGGGAAGGCAATTTGATGTGCACGTGTATCCCCTGGCCCTCCACCACTCCTGTCCATCTGTGGAGGTGGCCGGCTGCCGGCTGCCAAGGTGGCATGCCAGCTCCTGCAGGATGCAGTGTGCCAAGGCAAAACAGCTCCACAAGAGCCAGCGGTGCATAACCGCTGCCGGCCAGGGAGGCAGGACAATCCACCTCCTTGGCACTACTACCACCACTACGTTGTGGCATTCACAACGAGGCCAGCCACGCTCTGGGATTACAGATTTCTTCTGATCTGGCGTGACTGAACGCAGAAAATACTTAATTCTTTGCTTTGTCAATGCAAAGATCTTCGGTATGCGGCACTCCCCTTCTGAGTTAGCCAGCCTTGCTTAAAATGCATCCTGCCACTAACAAGTGCCTTTTTCTGCTGAGTTTCTCTTTGCACCGTGATTCAGTGCTGCAAATGAACTACTATAAGAGAAGAGAAAGACAAGTGCAATAAGGGCACCACCTTAAACAGAGACTAACCCAGGCATCTGGAAATCCTCTCTCCTAACTTTGTCTTGATATAAAATGATGCTGTCAACAGATTAGCTGTTAAATTCTCCCCAGTCCCAAAAGCAAGCCTTGTGTCTACTCAAAAAGATCCATTTTACTTCTGACCAATAGGCTTTTCGTATTTTGACTGGGCAACTGCTCCTGACACTCTGCCAAGCAATATAACCCTGTTAACTGGCCCCAGAAACAGGCTGTGAGATGGCCAAGACCCTGCTGAAATGGCTAAGGCCAAGACAACACAATCTCAAAGTGTTTTCTGAGGAAGATAAATGATGTTCAGGATACATTGTAAAGAAAGAACCTAAAAGTACTTCACCACAGTCTTGGGAACACCAGGCGTCTGCAAGGAAGCTTGCACAGCAAGAACATCATGAAAGAGTCCATAAAGGAGAAGAAGGTTCTGCCTTAAGAGCTTGAGTGAAGCCATAGTAAATAATGCAGAGGGCCACGTGCTGAATGACAAACCTAATAAATATCAGACATCTGCATGTCCTCTGAGCCTCATCCATCCTGCTTGCCAATCAGGCAGGTGCTCAGAGAAATAAGAGAATGTGACTATGGAAAAGAAGAGCCTATCAAAACACAAAAGCACCCGGAGCTGAGTTAAAGTTAAAAAGCTGGCCTGCTCCGGCATTTCTAAATGTAGGACTTAGTAAAGTGAGTTTGAGGCATGGCAATTAATATATGAAGTTTATGTTACCCTGCTAGGAAGAGTTTCTAGGAACACAAGTGTAATACAGTTTACTTTCTGCACCTGGAAGAGTCCATCTCCCTGCATTTTGCCAGCAATTGAAACCATCCATGTCCTTGGCCATATCTTCATGGCACTACCAAGTACTGAGGGATTTCCAAACTCTCAGTGAGTGATACAGCGCATCTTCATGGTGGAGTGCGGTGACATGCAAAATACTACGAGATGTCTAAAAATACAACCTAGCTGTAAGCTGCACGAAGTCTAATTAATGCTGTTGAAAGATCTCACTCAGTGGGCAACAGCAACTAGACATGATGCTCTTGCCTTTAATTTCTGAGCAGACTTGCTTAAAACAAAATCAGGTAGTACCTGATTTTCACAGAAGTGCCCTTTGTTTTCAGAGCTATCAGCCTTTAAAGTATTTTTGTCACTTAATTGAAAATAAAATTTCCCCAGAGTGCTGGAGTCTGCTCTTAATGCATGTGCGTAGCTCTAATTAATGTTAATTATTTGCATTCACCAAGGGGAGAAGCAGATTACTTCAGGTGCCTACTTGGAATATGTTACTTGAGCCCTTCATGCGACTCCAAGTGGTGCACTCAATGGGAAAGTTGCAGCTGCCTCGAAAACCAAGTGTCTATTGCCCGCGGGTAATCCAGATCAGGTGTAGGACAGGATGTACTACACCACAAATAGCACAGCCAGGCTTCCTGCACCACACAGTCTGATTCACAGAGCTTGCAAAACACGGCAGCGCAGAGATCACTGCTAGTTCATTTTTCCCTCTGCACATTTGGGCAGGGGAGGCATTTCATCAGATGCTTATACGGTGCCCAGCCAAATGGGCTTTGAGCCTCGGTACTACACTGCCTCAGCACAAACAGTAAACAAGCACTGGCCTGGCTGGGACCACACAACAGGGCAGTGCTGGATCCAGAAACAAGCTCCAGATCTCTGGAGATCTAAGCTCAGGTTTTATCTACTGAGCTGCACTTCGTTTTGTGGCAGGGCTGAAGTCTCTGAGGGATGACATTTCTAGGGCACCACTGAAATAGTAAAGCAGGATAGATTTATCCCAGTTGAGGAATCTGGTCCATACTCTTTCGTTGTAAATAAACTGCAAAACCTGGACATCTTCCATGCTCTTCCCCACATACACAAGTTCATCCAAATTCATCAGCCTCGCCAACATCCTTCTAGATGGTTACCCTTTAACTAGGGCTTTATTGGATAACTGTAACTCAATTTGCTGCAGCTGTGTGACCCTGACTCATTTTTGGAGCGAAGCAAGCTGCAGGAGGAAGAGCCAAGTGGGAGCCCACCTGCCAGGCAGCCAGTGCAGTTAGAGGGGACCAGTCTGAATGTGCAAAATCTGGCAGGTGGCAAAGATGTGCTGTTTATTTTTCCTAATGACAAAATTAGCACATTGATAATAATCAAACAGAGCTGTGTGCAATGGGGGTTTATTTAATTAACAAATGTCCTTTTGCAGGTATGAGCAAGGCACAGGCACTGTGCTCATCCATGCAAGCTGTTGCTCAGGTCCCTGGAAAGCTTATATGCAAACTGCCTTTGGCTTCCTTTGTCTGAGTTTGTTCTGGGAAGGAGGTGGTTCATACCTGCCTCTCTTATTCATGTAGTGTCTTTCTGCAGACTGTTATATTCTTGCTCACATTCAATAGCACTGATCACATCTAACAGAATAGGTTGCTTTAAAAGGTGCAATGGAAAATCCTTTCTTCCAATATGTACCCACAAAGTACAGTGTTGGGAATGCCCTCTCCTGCTAGTTCTAACTACAGTACATCTCCATATCTCACAACAGCCTGATTGGAACTGGCATTTTCTTATTAGCAGTTATCTGTGGGTTTAATATTTAATGGATAGAAACATCCTACTCCTTGACTACCTTTATGGAATACAGTAGCTTCACAAGCATGCTCATGTTTTTTGCCAGCATCCAGCCCTAGGGACCCTACAAGTAGCAGAAGTTAATAGATTCCTTCTAGCTAAGGTACAGACAGTCAGAACAGGCTTCTGGAGTTCTCTGCTTCATCCCATACTGACAGCTGAAGTATCCATCCATATACAGTTCTGATCTATCAAGCAATCCTATCACAAGACAAAGTTATCTGTATTCCAGTCATCCAACATTTTCCTTTCATTCAGGGCCAAGCTCTGAAAACACTTACTAGATTTTTGCAGCATTAATCCTGCTGTTACTCACAGTATCACCCCTTTCTTTCCGTGAGTTTTGTAAGAGATTCAGAGTGGAGAGTCCCTTGACTAAAGTAGCTTTTCTGGTGTAGATTACATCAGCATACATTCTACAGAACAGATATCAAAGCACCACATGTAATGTCAGTAGTGGTGATGCAACCATTCTTTCATGATTTTATACTATTCATCAAAGGAGTTGGTGCAGTTGCTCAAAGAGTTGCATCAGCCTGCCTGTGCCATATTTCTAAGAGGGAAGTTGGTCAGCAAACATGTAGCAGAAAGCATTTTTCTGTTGTATACTGTCCTTCAGAAAGAAGGCAGATGAAGAAGAACAGCAGTAGACACTTTATACAAAAGTCAGTAGCAGATGTTTTCAGTTTACCCCCACTCAAGGGACATCCAAGCATCACACTGAACTTTCTTGCACTAGAACCATAAATTTCTAACTCCAACAGCTTCCATTTAAAAAGACTAGGCAGAGAAGGTTTAAGAGGTGAAATTCAGGTTTATCTTTTCCTTATTAATGATGTTCTCTAGAGAGATGTCCTAACCTAGCACTTGCCAAATTTGCCACCAACTTCTCTGACCATCAAAGATATCCAAGTGTAAAAGACAGAAGCAGATTTTAAGAGAAAAAATTAAATGGATGGTAGTCATATATCAGCTCAGGAAGAGGGATGTTCATCTCAGGGGTTCTAGAGATGTTTGGAGAACCTTGTGGGATTGTAGGAAGCCTAGCACAGCAGACATGATTGTGACGGGAGCACCTTCATCAGCTAAATACAGGCTCAAACTTGTGAATTAGTAGAGCAGAGAGATAAAGCACCTTCATGATGCTGGGACAGAGACACAGTCAATGAGATGAGTTAGTGGGAGTGTGACAGGAAGGCAGAGGAGGATGTGAATAGATTAACATTGCAGCCAAGAAGTGCATGTTCTTCATTATAAGTATTCATTAAAGAGATCAAAAAACAGTATGTGAACAGGATTATAGTTATCCAGGTGCATGAGACAAGATTGCACTGAAGAACTGTGGTGTGGGATTTTGAAGAAGCCTGGATAGGAGATAAAAAGGTAGGACTAAAGCTGAAGACCTTTCTCAGGTAGAGATAGAGTAACTTGGAATCCAGTGTCTGTGATAAAAAAAAAGAACAAAATGCTGAAGTCCAAAAAGAGGTTGAATTTGGCCAGGAGATGACAAGAACGCAGGGGCAGACACGGGACTGGAAAGCAAGGGTGCAGAAGCAGGTAGTATGGCTGAAGTCAAGAAACAAAAGGTGAGTTTTTTCTCAGATGAGTAGAGAAGTGACTTTTTAAAAGGGACTAAAGACAAAGGAGAGAGAGCTTAAGGATATATTCAGTAACAGTGAACAAGAAAAGGACATGGAGGCAAAAACTTCTAAAATTGATAATGTAATTTATGTGGTATTGGCCTAATAAGTACCAAAATAATAAAACCATTCTCTGCTGCTTTCGGAGGTGGAGGAAATGTTGCTGAGGCTGGAGAGAGCTGCTTTTCTTTCATGTGGGTTTTTAAAAAACACCTGCAATGGGTAATATGTCTGTTATCAGCAGACAAGCTTGGGGCAAAGGAATAGGAAAGGAGAAGGAAAGAAAAGATCAGTCCAGAGCTGCATATTTATCCAATTTTGTTATTCCATTTGTTGTGGAAGAAATTCTGTAATAAAAGCCTGAAATTACACATGCCCATGTACATACGTATAACTTTTAATGCAAAGCACTGAAAACAGTAAATGCTCCTAGAGATGGATATCATGGGCTTTGTTTAAGGCATAATCTCTATTGCTTTTGAGTTTATGGAGCAAAAAGGGCTGTTGAAATTGAGTGAAAGCTGCAGCCAGAGCCTTTAGTCAATCTCCAAAGCTGTTTATTGTGAGTATAGTGTAAAACAATAGAGATTAATGTTGGTTTCTATAAATCACAACAAAAAGCATCTTCTCTTTCACTGTCAGACGTGTAAATATCTTTCTTCTTTTTTCTCAGACTTTGCTGTAACATGCTGGCTGCAGAGGTCCTTCAGGGGAAAAGAACACAAGCACAGTGTAATATGCTTTTAAAACAAGTAAATTTAAAAATAACTTGAATATTTATTTACAGAGCTGGAAAATGCTGTAAGTTTTAGTCACCTAATTCTTACTGAGCAGCTTTGAAAATCTCAACCCACCTGCAGAAGAGAACCAGCAATTAACTGCAGCTACCACTGGATGGAGGAACCAGGCACACAGCCTGGTACACAGCAAATAGTGTCTCCAGTGCAAATCCAACAGGTTCCAGACAGTGAGTCCAACAGACATATCACCATTTCCTTTCCTCTCAAAAGTAGTTATTGGGCATCTCTGGTGGGTTTTTTTGGTTGGTTTTTTTGTTGGTTTTTTTTTGTGTAGAAAGGGAAGTATAAAGTATGTGAGTGAGAAAAAAAATATAAAAAATCCAAAAGAGTGTTCAAAAAAGACCCTTACTCACGTGGCTCAAATCCTATTTTACATTCACTTACGGCTGTGTTGCTAACCACAGGTTAGCCAAAAAGGAAATACTAAACAAAGTGGAAAATTACAGCCATACAACAGTGTCACTATAACTGCTGTGCTTTTCCACCAGTCCCATTAGTCTTGCTCTCTCATCATTGGCTGCTGGTCCAATACCTCTATCAATGTCTCACAAAAAAACTGTGATAACTGCCCTTTTGTTCCTGTCCTGATCCTTATGAGTTGCAATGCATCCTATGTAGCTCTGCAAACTACCTACCTAGAGAGAGATCCTGCCTTTGTAACTAGGTGGCCACGTCATCACATACCACAACCATGGAGAGATGCTCCCTCCTCCAGGAGAAGAGTCACAGTATCTAAGCCAGGCTGCTCCTCTGAATAACTCTCTGAAGGAATCTTTCTGTATATGTAGTGATTGTACAGGAGGCTAATGGAAACTAGCCTCTTGAACTAGGCACTTGAATGTCTAGGCACTTAAATGTTCTGAATGCCCAGCAGTGGGTACACAGTTCAGTCTTAAGAGGTACTTAAAGAATATCAAAGTAAAAGATAAGCTCATTCATCTAAAAAGTAGAGATCAGTGTCCGTCAAAATACTGCATTGTAACAGACAGAAATGAGCCTTCAGAGAAACAGTGTCTCACCTGAGGTCTCCACATACCAACCTGCACTTTGCAAAAGGCTATGGTAGGTTGAAGCAGCACACAAATATTGAGACCAGGCAAAATGTTCAGAAAAACATCATCACACTGAAATCCATTTCACAAGATGCTTCCAGAAAAATTTGCAAACTTCCGTTTGCTGTAAGTAAGGTTGTGCATAGACTGAGAGCAGAAAATACATATTGGATGTTCATCTTTTTTTCCTGAGCTCAAAGGCAGAATAGTGAAGTAAGATTCAGTCACTGCATTTGGAGGAGACTCCTACAAATTCCCCACTGACTTATCTGGAACATTTTCTCTGTTATCATTCCTGTTATGTAGTTGAGATCTTTGAAAATAATTCTCCTTGGGATTCAACACCAAAAGAGATATTATATGGATTAAAATCCAGTTTCAGGACAACTTAAAACCATGGTATAATGCTTTACTGGGTCCTACACTAAACTGCAAAGCAACAATAAAATACTAGAATATTCAGACTGGACTCATAGATTTTTCTTACTGACTTTTGATAAAAACTTTCAAGGAAAGAATATTTTCATTCCAAAAACATTTAATAAATGCTGAGCTACAAGTTCCGTTTTAGTTAATTAAACTTAAGGAACATGGAAGTGGATAAAAGTTCATTAAATAGGTACAGACTGACAGTGAATTGGAATACTAATTGAGCTTTTATGTGCAACAAAAGAGATACAAATGGAAATGCACTGTTATTCTAGTGAATGCCTCACATAAAAGGCCCCAGTGGAGCAGAGAATGCATGAAGGAAATTGGATTGTAAAATCTCTGAGATAAAGATCAGTTCTATGAAACATGATGCCCCATTGCTTGCTTTTCTATTTTGAGAAGATTCTTTTAATAATGCCAACAAATGATGCAGAGACTGCTGTAGGTGTGTTTGAAAGGTTCCCAGTCAGATTCGGAAATGAGGCAGTTAGATTCAGGGCTTACGAAATAGAAGGGGACATGGTGGCACCTTCATTTACTTAATGGTATGTTTGAGTATTGCTGACTTAAACAGCGTGAAAACCTTAGATAAGAAAGAGCCCCATATTCTGATGCTGTTCTTAAACTTTTGAAATGTAGTGGTTATTTGGTTTGAAAAAACCTGTCCCCAGTTCAATTTGTAACATAACCATGAAATGCATGTGAACTACTCAATCTTAGAGGAGAAAAAAATGGGACTAGGCTGAAATGAGTACACAGAGTTATTTCTGAAGGCTGGAGGACACAACTGAACTCTGAGCTTCTCCCTGGTTTTCCCCCTGCAGTAATAGTAACTGACCATGTGTTGGAGGAGATGCCTTGCACCTCCAAGCCAGTTTCTGAGATGCTCCTTGGGACTGCAGCTCACTTTTCACTAGCAGTAGCTGTGGTACTAACACACTTTCTTAAAAGGCCAAGAAGAAAGTACGGGTTGAACATTTCCCACATCATTTGGAAACCAGCCTATCTAGGAGCATTGGCAGCCAGTGAAGAAAATTATGGAATGGCAAGGGGAAATGTTAAAAATCTACACAGAAAAAAGGCAGAATTTCAGGGTATTTTTATCCACCTGAAGCAAATGTTCATTCTAGGGCAAATAATCACTTTAGG
This sequence comes from Chionis minor, assembly GCA_013398295.1. Lineage (NCBI taxonomy): Eukaryota > Metazoa > Chordata > Aves > Charadriiformes > Chionidae > Chionis > Chionis minor. Next base: position 428,703 of record VZSF01009085.1, on the reverse strand, counting down.
ATGTACTTTATTTTAAGTATGTGTTGAGTCAGATCTGTTCATATATTAACTTCCATATAGAATTTTCCAAATATTGTTATGTGGTCTTATCAGATGTAATTTGAACTGCTCCCAGAGTTCACAAGAAGATATTGAATCTGGACTTACATCCTCTGTGTCCAGACAGTCTCTATGTATGTAAATTACCATTAAAAAGTCCATAGATCTGTTTGATTCTTTCAGCTGTTTTATAAGATAATTTTGGCTGCACGGAGCCATTTCCAGACAGCGTAATCCCATCTACGTCCCTGTGTCTTCAGTGGTGTCTAGCCAGGAGAAACCATTAGGCACAGGGACGCTGATGGGATTTCAGATGTTAGGGAAATGTTTATAAATGTAGGGAGTGCACTGCTCCGGAGTGGATTCCCCAAGGAAGGGCAGGGAGTGCTCATTATTGGCAGCTGAGAGGCAGCTAGTAGGAACTCCATAAGTATAGGTCCTGGCTTTGGAAGTGGGAGGAACTAGATGACCTTTGAGGTGCCTTCCAGCCATATGATATTGTCATTATATTGTCATGGTGTTTTCTGCCAAAATGGCTTCAGGGTACCTCACAATATAAACAGAATTAAATTCAGACTCAAACATGAATCCTGTCAAGTCCAATTTAAAGTACATGTAGATTTGCCATGCCTACTATAAAAAGATAACAGACCCAAAAATGTTATGCCTAATTATTTAGGGGGTTTATAGATTACATTTAGACTTTCATGTCATATAGGAAGAGCCATCAAAAAATCAACTGACATTGATCTAAAGATTCAAAAATGAAAAATGCTTCTTTTAGGGAGCATGTTTCAACTGTGCAAGAACATAATAGAGGTGTAGGGAGACTGCCACAATCTGAGTTAGGGCAAGACACGTGACATCTTATCTGTCACATGTGAACTGAAAACCTAATGCAGGTTGTGCTTCTCACAGAAACCAGGATTGCCCCCAGTCTTGAACCTGTACTATTCACAGATGATGGGCTCGAAAGCAATCCAAACAACATGCAGACATTTTCAGGTTTCACTGATTTATATTGTTTATCTACAAAGATAAACTTGTGTGTTTGGTTTTTGGATGGTCCTCTCCAGTAATTCCAGTTTAGTGCAGTACCTTGATCTTTCCATCTACTCCAGGTAGTGATACTCACCTGAGTGAAATTAATTTACCTGCAATAAAAATCTACACAGATGAAGGAGAAAGGAGAGAAGGAAAATAAACACCAATATGCTCTAATGGCCTTAATCTCCACTATTTGGTAAAAGCCAACCACTACAGACACAGCCTCAATTGAGCTGTGAAGGTTATTTGATTTCTTCGTGTTCTGCTGATGGTTTACCATCTGCTGTCCTGATAACAATGCTAAAGGGAGTATTCACATTACTAAAATGCCCCCTGGTAGCACATCTCTCCCCCATGTTTCTCCAGTATTGCTCTTTCCTCCTACATCTTCTCTCTCACATGATCCCTAAGTTAGGGTTCTTCCATTTACCTTGATAATCCTGATGTCTTTTTAATTGCATTTATTTTCACATCACCAGAAGTCATATAACCTCTGGTCATGATCTAATCAGCTCCCTGGGAAAAGTATTCCTGTAACTGCCTATTGAAGACTTTCTCCTCTGTTTTCCCCAAAGCAGCCAGTCAACGTCAGAGACAGGACACAAGATTAGGTGGACCACTGCTTTGATCCAGCAGGAAATTCCCTCTTGAAGCAATTGAAGCTGGCTTTGGGCAGTGATTAAATGAGGCACCGCTAGAGAAAATCCAAGGTGTTGCAGGAAGCTTTATTTGATACAGAGTGGTTTTCTTTCTGAATCAGCAATGCTCAAGCAAATTCACATTACTTTGCTGCTTCAAAAGCTATACAAGTATAAGAGGAGCAGAAAGGCTCTCATATCCCTGCCAACAACAGACATGCTATTTCAGTGTATCGCTGTGTCCAAGATAAGGCTTAGAGTGTGTTTGGGGCTTAACGCCCAAAATGTGGCATGTTGCAGCATACCATCATGCAGTCTTTGCTGCTATCACCCTTTCTCCCTGGGTTACACACTGTTTTCCCCAGCTGCTTTTTAATGGAAACTTTTCATCACCTCGGATCATTTGAGGACTCTTTTTCTCTAAAGGATGACTCTTTTTCTCTGTAAAAGACACACCTAGGGCTCTGGAGTAGAAAGTGTCACTCCATTTCCAAGTCTCTCATGTACCACTGGTTGCAGAGTCATTTTCCTTTGCATTTGCATGGTGTTTTGGTCAGCTCCATTCTGTGCCTTGCCTGCAAGTCACTGCTTCTCCAGTCACTCGGGCTTAGCTGAGCTTTGTGAATGTCTCTCTGCTCAGCTAGTCCAAAGGGGTTTGAGTGAGATCCCTAAAAGCGTAGGGGCTTTTTTTTTTGTGGAAAGGCCATGCAAGAACACTGCCCAAAAAAAGGACTGAATAAATGATTAAAAGTTGCAGCTATCAGTCCAAGAGTTTTCGTTTATAAATAAAGTCTCTTACTGGCTTCAGTGGAGTCAGGATCAAGCTATTAAAGTGCATAAATGGATACACACTAAAAGCAAGTAAAATGATGTTTTATTTTTGTTAAGGTAAAAGCAAAGGAAGAAGAAAAAAAGCTGGTTTCAGGAGTCATTTTTTTATAGAAACTGATTGTAGAGAACAATAGGGTAGATATGAGTAATTAGCTCACATTTCACCCAGATTGGCAAAATAATAATTTCTCTTCATTTGCATGTCCTTTGCCCTGAGTTTCCAGGGAAACTTTGCAAACAATCTTCTATAGCCCCATCCTGAGACAGGCTCTGCACAGGGAGCTGCTCGCATCAGGGTTTTCAGGAGGTGTGGGGGCTTCCTGAACTGCTGCAGACAGCAATGCTCACATTCAGTTCTAAAAGGTCAGAGAGGCTTGCAGTTAAAAATTATTTTTAAGGAATTTTTTTCCCCATCAGAAAAATGCAACTGCTGAAGTGAGCTATGTTAATCTCCCATCTCACCCTTTTGCCCTTCTTTTGACCGTGTGGTGACACTGTCTCTGCTGAGGATTTTGGAAATAAGTCAAGTAACTAATGAATGCACCAGGCTGCTCCTTTAGAGGACTCTGCATCTGAGCTGGGAGTCATAGTTATTAACTCCTCTGGCAGCCCATCATTTAATTTACCTGATACTGACCCCTTTCGTGCATCCAGAGGATAATCCAGCCCACAAGAGCCCTGCTATAGCTTGTGTGCAGGAGATCATTGTCCTATTCCCAATTTATCTAATGTAATCACTTCATTGCCTGCCTATAAGAGCTCTATCCCATCAAGAATCTTTGGAATAATGTAGAGACATTAGAGATTAGAATTTATCCGTCCTGAAGTTCATAAATTTAATGAAAATCATGAGTCTCCAAAGGAACTTAATCTTCATATGTTCTGTCAGTGGAGGTGTCAAGAATTAGTTTATGATTCATTAACCCTTTGACTACTGCTACTGTTTCCACATTCAGCTATTCAGGAAAAGGTAAGATGTCTTGTGTGCATTTACATATGGTGCCTTCTCTTAGTGTTCTTCTGTAGTGGAGTCACCAAGCTGATCATCTCTGGTTGTAAAGGGAGAAAGGAATGGGCTTTCCCTATGATTTCTCAGACTGTATCTCATGTGTTTAATAAATTCGTCAGACAGGCACCAGCACAGTTATTTCCAAAAATCTTGCTGATTTCAGTGGCATGTGGCCCAGGACCTTTCATGGACACAGCACTGTAGCTCACATAGAGACACTTATGCAAGAATGGGAATGATGGAAAATACATGTCTGAAGCATATTTGTTCAGTGCTACTCCTAGGTAATAGCTTATATACATATGTACACACACATACATACATATACATATACATAATCCTGAGACACCAAGAAATAATTTCTCCAGCTCCACATGATCACTGTCTGTTGTTTTATTTTCACAGTCAAGTGGCCTAAAGGCTGCTGCCCTGCAACTGGGGAGATCTGAGTTATAATCTCAGACCAACTGAGGCAGATCATTGACTGGACTCAGGCCCAGTCATATCATCACTCTCTGCATTGGCTTCCCAGTGGATAAATCAGATTTCTTTTTAACAGACTTCAAAATTTCATTATGAAAAGTTCTGTCTAACAGCAAGGGGTTGGTCTTATTGTTGTTATTTGTTTCTGCTACCACATGTGTAGAAAGAGAATTTGATTTAGTTTATTGTCAAAAGTTCAGCACCTCCAGCAAGCATTTTTCCTATTGGTACCCCAGTGTTGTACTCATCCCTAATTCTTGCATGAACCTTTCCAGCTAAGAGGAGAGGGTTTGCAGCTAAGAAGTACTGGCACCAGGTAGTGCACAGTTAAGCTATACAGAACCTATAGGGAAATGAAGATACCCAAGCTCAAGTCTTCAGTATCCATAACAATATATTCCCAAGATAACTCTGTGTAATTCTATTCCATCACACACTTAATTAGAAGACTCTATTTCACAAAACAAGTCTTTTCCCTTTTGGGCACCTGTTATTTTTTCCAACCGATAAAATCTTGTGATGAAATCCATATTCTTTTGGACACATTGAGAAAAATCCATAAGCAAGAGGAGAAAAGAAAAAAACCACACCTATAAGGGAAGGAAGTGTGGAGAAGAATTGTAAAATCTCCGATATTCCTTCCAAAAGTGCTGAATTTGACACCATAGTGTCTTTTTAAAAAAAAAAAAAAAGAGGATTCACACAAGTAAAGTGGCTATGTGATGGTTGTTCAAATTTGATCTGGAGCTCACAGAAGTCAGTGGAATCCTACTCACTGATTTCAAGAAGCTTTAATGCACAGCTTTAATCTCCACTTACCCCTTCTCAACGCACAAGGCTTTTTTCCCAGCACTGATGTAAATAATGCAATGTAAAGCTTGTCTTTGACCTTGCTTTGTCCTGCACTTATTTTGCCACCCAACAATATTCCTTCATCTGGTGTCATGTAAAGCAACTGCGTTTAGACTCCTCTATCAGGACAATCTACAGTTTTGGGGAGGAAACAGAATATCTGTGGGGATTCCACAGCCAGAGTCATCTAGGTTTCAATAACTCGCCCACAGACCCATTACCAGCTGTGACTGTGCTACTGGACACAAGCAGCTCACGAATGCTCAGGCTTGGGCATGACTTCCAGCAGCAGCAAGGGGTTGTTCTGCTTCTTAACAATGTAAAACAGGTCTGACGTTTGCAGCAAGAGCAGCGCTGGAATAGCACGAAAGAAGGGCAGCCTGTCTGCTCCCTAGGAAAGCACATCAAGGGAAGCAGCAACCATGCAGCAAGAGATGTGACAAATGGCCTCTTTCATTATCTCACTACTATTCTCAATTAAGCATCCTCTCACAGGGCTGATCTTTCAAATTAAAACCACAAGCAGAAAATAAGAAAACATAAAGGTGAAAATGGCTGAAAGTCTTAAAAAGAAATAGTATCTTGGGTTACCAGTCAATAGAGAAACTTCTTTCTGTGTAGATTTTGACTGAATTAGCAAAGATAGATGCTTCTGGAAGGGTCGGTCGCTGTACTGGGTCACTTAAGAATAAGTAGAGTACTTTTAGAATTTAGTTTTTGCTTCAGAAATTGACCCCAAAAATTCTCCTGTTGAGGAAGGGTACATGGTTGGCTGCACTTTTTCTCACTTTCTTGCTTTCTTTCTCTCTCGACATACTTGTATGGCCAATAGCCCTTAGCCATTTCCTCTAAAATTCTGCCTATAGCAAAGTTAAAATGCAGGCACAAAGCCCTAGGCTCTTTACACTCTTAAGGTTTTCAGCTTCAGTATTCTTTTTCTAAATTGCTATGTCCTAGAAGCAAGGAGTGAAAACAGCCAACTATTTCAGACACTTCACATGCAGACTAACCACATGCTTCTGCCTGTACCTTTTCTGGAAAATATAATCTCTGCTCAATGAGTGGTTAAATTGAACTGTATAATCCATGCTAACAGTGTGCTCTCAGTACTTCTCAGTATCAGATTCACTAACAAAAATGTCTATGCACTTATTTCCAGGTCCATGCAGGGAAAAAAGCAGGAAAGGCTGGTTAGGCCATGTTTCCTGTCAGCCCAACAGCAGGAGACAGTGGAATAGGTGGACAAAGGACTTCTCAATCCATCTGGGACTGGGAGGGTCCAAAGAGCATCCCAAAGTCTTTCTGAGCCTGTTTCATGTAGCCCTGGTCAATGCTGCTGTCTGTTTCAGAAGGGACGTTACATCTAAGGATGGTATAGGCATGAATAAACATCCAACAAAAGACTTATCACGAGGACCATAATCTTGAGAATACTATGCAGGATACCAGAAATGTCAGAGGTATCCTGCTTAATGCTGCACCATGCTGCATAACTGGACATGAGTTAATAGATAAAGTGACAGCTTGTACAGTCAAGAAGTCATAGCATTAATTTTTTGATTTTTTTGTGGCTTGCCACACCAATTCTTAGTATACTTTGGGACTGATTGTTTTCTGGCAGAACATCTCTTTACAGGGCTCTGTCAGTGCAAAGCCACTTAATGTTGAGGATTCACTGCCTGGGGATTAGAAAATTGACTTGCTGCAAAGACAGGTTAGCCTTTACCTGTAGTCTGGAGGAAAGGTTGTAGAGCTATGTGTTCCTTGTAGTTTTTTTTCAGCAATGAGTAAGACCAAGAGCATCAGAAACATCCAGCTTCAAAACTACAGCTGCAGTAATTACAGTGACCATGGCTTTGTGCAAAAAACGTAGATCCATGGGGCTATAAGAGAAGGGCTTTTGGACTGCAGCCCCTAATCAAGGCTCAAGTGATGAACTCTGCGTGACCTCAAAACTGTAGTTCATTTTACCTGTCTGAAAGTAGTTACCTGGAATTGGGAATGGAGATGGCAGTCTATGTCCAGGATTTAAAGCATTTTTTTATGTCCAAACACAATCATTTCAGTAGTTCCATGAGAGAATTATTCTTGCCTGAGGACTTTTCTAAACTCCAGAGAATCCCTGGAGAAAATCACAACTGTACTGAAGTTAGTCCAAGGCTGTGTTAATAGCACTGGAAAAGGATGTCATCAGCATCTCAGTTCACATCTCCTTACAGTGTCCTCCAAAAGCTGTCACAGATACTGCACTGAATCTTGCAGTCACCTGCCAAAGGTCATGAGAGCTGAGCAGCAACATAACGTAAAGTGAAAGGGGGAAATGAAAATAAAACAGAGTTGATCTTAAACTGGAGATGTGCAATGGAGCAGAGATAACTTATGTTGGGAGAAAAGCCAAGTCTTAAAAATTGCTCAGCATGTCTAGGCCCACTGTTTTCCACACCAGTAACGACTGAGAGACTTGGTGGCAGCTTTGTGCGTTAGTCTTTTCTAGCAGACATGTAGCCAAATGATGCTCATCTATGAGAAACAATTTAAGGATAATATAATCATCCTGCCATTGTGACTTACTACAGACCCCATTGACCCAAAGGTCACTGTAATTCCTCAAGCACAGATGACCTGGTGTTATTGCATGGCTGAAAAATCACGTACACATATATATATAAAAGCCTAACTTACTGGTACTTACTGTACCAGTAAAGTATAGTGATCTGATCAGGCATCACTGCCTCAGCATAGGCAGCCCGACTTCATAAAAGCACATTAAATCACTGTTATTAAGGCTCTGAATAACAGCATATGGGAGTCCTCAAGAAAATCTTATGTCCATTTAAAATTAGTGGAGAACTGTGTGTACACCATTCTCCTTCCTGCAATAAAAACTTTTAATTTATAAAAGCAGTTCATTGTTCGATATCCATTGTGTTTTCTTCATTAACTCCAAAGTTTTCCTCATTCCATTTTTCTACCAAAGGGGAAAAATATATTGAGCTGTCAATGATGTTATCTATGAAGAGAGGCTGTGGATTTCATATATTGAATCTAAGCTTTACAAATAGTCAAGTAATGGGAAAGGGGTTTGTAATAAAACACAGGTAAAAATAAGCTTGCAAAAATCAAAGCGAACAGAAAAGTCTAAATTGTTTATGTAATCAGTTATACTCCCCTGAGTTGTGGTTCAGTCTCTCCCTTTTGAACTTTTCTCTTGTATTTTCCAGAGCTGGTAAATCAGTATTTAAAAACTACTGCAGAGAAATAGTATGTCTGTTGCTTCACAGATATCATTGTCTCGGGGCTTGTTGACTGGGGCATGGTCTTTCCATTTGATCCTGAGCCATTTGACAGGGGCCAAACTGCAATGTGAAAGACAGGAGGTATAGTTGCAGACAGGCTAGGAGTGAAAAGAGATTGGAATCATTTTCATGAAACTGGGAATTGAACAAGTTTTGAGTGAGTGGGAGAATTCGGACACTAGGAGTGGGCACCCCGAGAGATTGGAAGAATCTCAAAAGACTTGAAAGCATACCTTTATGGAGGCACTGTCAAAAACAATTGAGAAGAGAAAGAGGATTAAGATGACCAGAATGCCTGAAACATAGTCAAAAAGACATTTGAGACTTTGGGAATAGCCATTTCAACACAATAAAAAAGGAAAGATTAAATTTACGAAAATAAACCACTTAGATGGAACTGAGGCAGAGATCAGGCAGCCACAGGAGCTGGAAGCAGCATGGTCGTGAGATTGACAAGTGGCTTTGCGGAGAATGGTCTTTGAGTAAAATAATTCCTAGAGTGAGATGACAGAGAGTCATGAGAGGAATTGAGGAATACATGAGTGGGGATGCTGAACACAGTGGGAATGGGAGGACTGCTTTGAGCAATCAGGTCTAGTGGGAGGTGTCCTTGCTCATGGCAAGGGGATTGGAACTAGATGACTTTTAAGGTCTTTTCCAACCTAAATCATTCTATGATTCTATGACTAATAGACTAGTTCAATCACTAATGTACAGGTGACTTTGGAGCCTGTGGCACTCTGATAACTTCAGATGATATAATAAATTACCATAATATATTAAATTTTAAAAGCACACAAGACACTCAAGAGCACAGCGCCACTTCAGTCAATGCAACGTATGTTACTGTGACAGGCAGGTGCTTTCCAAATTCCTTCCCAACTGTCTTCAACTCTTGGAAGAACTGTTGGGGCACACCACAAAAAGAGTGCAAACCAAGATAATATTACAGGTCTGCCTGCTAAACTGTATGGAGAATCAGTAAAAAACTACATGAAATTGCATTTACATATATGCCCCATGTATTTGTTTCATCCCCACCAGCAGTCTTGTCTTCTCTCTAATTCTTTCCTTCCTTTCTCTTGAATTTAATTGTCTCTGCAACAGTTCAGCTTTAGATGCTACAGATTTTTGTTTGTTTGCTTGTTTGTTTAGTGAATAATCATCCCAAACCTCTAGAGCGTATCCTGTTTAATCTAATGTGAAATGTTAAAAGCTGCTCACCAGCAAATTAGCTGTTGCCAAACTACGTGCACACCAGATCCTGCAAGTCAAATAAAATTAAACTGAAGTTTGGTTTCCACTTTGGTATAGACAGCTTAGAAACTGGCCCTGGGGCACACACTCAACTGGTTGTCTGGCTTAATAGCGCAAAGCATGTACTGTAATTATGCCAGTCATTTCCTCTTAACCACTCACTGGTGCAAAATGCACACTTCAGAGATGTTTACCTGCTTTGCCAGGGATAAAGTACACCATTAAATTCTTCTGGTCCAGACAGAACTGCAAGTCATATCTTACCCTTAGAGTGCACTGCTTTTCAGGAATATACTTGAAGTGCTTGGCAGCTAAATATCATTGCAGTTGACTGAGTTTCAACATGAATGACAATACCCTGGAGCTCTCCTCCCTCCCCAAGCTTCATTTTTCAACCCTTTCTAACCTTTGTTTGGAGTATCCAGTTTATTTGCATATCAGCAAGTTAGAACAAGACCTTGTAAAGAATTTGAGGGTTCAGACAGTGCCTGATTTATTTGCTGCTTTGATCACAAACAACTTTTTATTCCTGTATTTTGGCAACACCAGTGTCTCAGGTTTCTCTGTCTCACAAACACAGCCTTTGCATATGGCAATACATCAGGAGAAAGATTGATCCCATGCAATCCGTACATATTAAAGGCATGGAGAAAAGTAATGAGGCAGGTTAGAAAAGGGAGTTTCCTCACATTGAGAAGCAGCCTGCTGGTTTACCACCATTTGCTCCAGACCAGAAGCTCTCCGCAGTGGGAAGAGAAACGAACCCAGAAGGGCTAAAATGTGAGAGAAAGATGAAAAGCAGGACACTAGAGCATTTTGTTTTCAGTAGCGACAATTAGTCCATAAACTCGCCTTTCTTGCTACGACTACACAAGTATCAGCAATTATTAGCCTGATCCGAATCTCGCTGAGCTTGGTGGAAGCTCTTGGTTCCGATGGGCTTTGAGTCACGTCCATAGTATATGTTACTACCAACACGCGTAACACATGCAGGTTTTGTAGACGAAACACTTGTCAGGAATCAATCAAGCTGATTTTGCAAGGACAGGGAAAATCCGTACGGTTTGCCTTGCCAAAGAACCAGCATGTTATCTATTAGAAATTGTTAAATTTGATTTCTAATAGTTTGAGTTACTTCAGATTGGATTGTTAAAATATACTTAAAATGCATCTGTGAGGGTGAAGCTAATCCTAACTCATAATGAATTTTTTCAGCTGAAGAAGAAAACCCAAATTGATAATTTTTAAGAGCTTTTTTCCCAGGATTTTTAGATCAATCATTTTGATTTGTAAAATTGCAGAGAAGAGGTTCAGAATAGAAGCAGCTCTATTTAAAATACACCTGAATGATTTTTTTTTTTAATTTGATTTATGAGAAAAAATCAGTTTGGATTAACTACAGTTTAATGTGGATTTTTTTGTTGTTGCTTTTTGGGGTTATTTTAGTTTGTCCAGAGGTCTGTGAGTTTGACTGCTTGGATCCGAGGAAAAACGTAATTTTTAAAAACAATGTGGCTTCAGTATATACCTTTAAAACTGCAAGCCTTGTCAGTGATTAATTCAGCCTCTCTGAAGTGGAATGCAAAGCAGAACAACAAGGAAGATAGATAGTAATCAATCAATATTGTAAATCACCACTAAATTCCACAGACAGCATAAATGTAGAGTAACAGAAACACTTTTATATGGAATTCATGTCAAAGCAGTACTGCTCCAGCACCCTGGGGTTCAATTATATCTATGGCGGCTCTCTATAGGATTAGTCTCTCGTCTCAGGGAGGGTGGAGAGGAGGGGAGAGGAGAAGGAGAATGTCACCCAGAATTGCGAAATCTTGGATGAAAAATGTAGGTGTGAGGGCTCTTTCTGGAACTTTAAAGTGAGTTTAATTCAAATGAAACAACCCAATAAATAATACCTTGCAGCTGACTTTGAAATGTTCGCACTGGTGCTACTGAATTCTGCAGCTGAAAACTTTCATACCCATCATAAATGACATGCTATAATTATATTTTTTACAAGGTTCCCTATATATGTTGGTTTATTTTTTAATTTCTCTTTCATTAACAGCCTTTTTCTTCCTTGGGAAGATAATGTGATCTGAAAAATGCCCACTGGCTTTTTCAGTGACCCTTTTCTTGTCATGACAATGCCAATAATAAAAACTAATTTCCTCCTCTGATTTCCTCATCTGTACAAAGCAAAGATTCCTTCTGCCTGGGCTTGCAAACTATTTGGAATACAAAGGCCACCAAATAACTGATCTAAAACACGTACATATTTTTTCATCTTCTCTTTAAGAGCTCACTTTTAATCCATTAACAATCACAAATAGCAAACCGAGTCACGGGTGGTTTGGGTTCTCCCCTGTTGCAGTATGTCACTGTTATAATTGATTGCCCGTTAACTTTCGTTGGCCAGACAGTTCAGTAAGCCACAGACATTCATCTCCTGGAATAAATGTTTGCAGACTGTCTATACTAGCATTTACAAATGCATTATCTAACCAGAGTTAATTCCAGCCATCCTTTAACAAAATTAAATCTAGTCTAGAGAAGAGCTCTGTTATTACTGCTCCTTGTACATCTGCTTCTTGGATTGTTTAGACGGGTTATTTGTTACTGACGGTATTGCATTACTGACTCTCACTTTAGGGCTTCCCTGGAGCTGGCCTTGTCTGTCTTCCCTCCTTCTTTTTTGGCTGCCATGACTGCTTTATTCTCTGTGACACTTCTTGAGAGCCTTTCCTGAGCCCATATGTGGGTCGCCTGTCTAGCACGTCTCTGTTCCGCTGGTAGGGTAGTCTGTTCCTCTTCAGGGCATCTACACACTGATGTACATCAGCATGGGACAGATGGCTGTGGAAGTATGTGATATCCTGGCTTTGTACCCCAAAACGTACATCCCCAAAGTGATGGTTAAATAAGAGCATGCAGACACAAGAAATGGTTCTTTCCCCCAAAAAATTATGAAGTAGCCGGCTAAGATGGCAAGAAGGTCAGGGAGAAAAGACACATGACACATTTTGTGCTTCTCATTTCTTGTTTTTGAAGGCAGATAGGAAAATGGGAGGGATAAGGGAAGCAATAGGGTAAGGGCAGGAAACCATCAGGAAAAAATGAAGAAAAAACAAGTAAATCAAGATGGTGTCCAAGTTGCAGTTTCCAGTAGATCTGGGAAGTAGTACTCATGCTTTTGGTGTCATCTTCAAAGGCTGCAGAGGTTTGAGTGATGTAGTAATATCAGGCAGTTCTTATGTGGGCCAAGAAGAGGCTTTCAATGCTAAGTTCATTTTGATTATAGCAAAAAAGCTGCAGAGTTCTGTGCTTTAAAGCCAAGACTTGTTTGCCCCTGTGCCTCTATTGGAAGGGAGAGTTTATGAAAAGCAGTACTGTAAAAGAAAACGTCTTTAGGAATGAGCAAAGATGATCCAGTGAGGTGGGGGGAGGTGATAAGCCAGGCTTGTTCCTTGCTTGAATGTGTTTACAACCCCTTAAAGAACAATTTGGCCTCCCTTTGCTAAAATGCCTCCAGACGGGCCCAGGGCTGCTTAGGTAAGGGCAAAAATGGTTTGTGAAGCTGAGGGTCCTACTGACAAATTGCCAGGAGGCTGAGTCACACTTAATTTGCATATAAATTGCAACCATTTTTATCAAATATAAATGCACACAATCGTAACAGAGCATTTGCTTATTCTTCCTTCTCCTTTGAGAGATGAATACAAATTGTTTGCCTTAAAGTTTAATATTAAATAGCTGCACCACCTCAACATTGCAAAAAGTGGAGGAGGGAGAGAAGAGTTGGCAGTGGAACCTCATTTAAGACCTTGGCAAACCAGGCTTGGCCAGGCAAGAGCTTAGTGGATGCCCACACAAACCATTTGATACCTCCAGGTAAACCAAAGGTCAACAAATTCAAACTGAGGGACCTGCCAGGTTAGTCCCAAAACTGCCAAAAGCTCAGACCAAATGCAGAACTTAATTGTACCTGATATTTTTATTTAACTCAAATCTGATTAATCCAGTAATTAGGGCTCCTGCAGTTCTGGATTGAAAGGTTCAAGGTTTTTTCCAGAGAATATACTGGTAGTGGGGATGTTGGCTCTGATAATATCACGAGACTTGTAGTCACAGTTTTAGGTAATGGGTCAAAAACATTGCTTAACACACTAAATTAGACTGTCTCAGATTCCCAAAAAGGCCACCTGCCTTGACCTCCTCCTGTCCATACTGTGCGTGCTGACTGGAGTTTGCACAGTGTTAAGGCATTAATGCTAACATTTTTACCACTGTTCAGAATTGATTTCATTTACAATGTAAACACTGTGTCTACTATTAGCCAGACCATATAGTCTTTGGCTTTCAGTCTTCTTTATGTTTAACAGTGACATAGGTTCAGAATATAGCTGTTAGCTTCTAATAAGGCATAGTGCTAATAATCCCTTCCTATAAAGTGCAGAGGGCTGTGAAAAGCCAGAAGGAAAGCCAGCGGATGTGAGGCCAGAAGCAAGAAATCACCAGTAGAAGGCCTGAGGAAAGGATGCTAATGGATAGCACTTGTTGCCTGTGCAAAGGGAGCCAGGGAAAGGCAGTACAGCTAGGAGGTAAGGAGAGGGATGCTGTACCCATGAGCCTAGGACAGTGAAAGTTTTTGTTTATGCACAGAAAACCTGGAATTAGCTGAATGCATATTGGCAGCAACAAAATTTCTCTCTGGGTGGTGGAGAAACTTGTAAGACATCTTTGCCTCCTCCGACTACTACAGGGCAGCCAGAAGACAAGGTTTCCCTTTTGCTGCGCTGTTTTCTCTCAAGCTCTTTGTCTCTTTTTCCTTTAGCTTACAGCTAACATTTTCTTCTCCCTTGTTGTCTATACATGTGGTTTCTTATTGCTCAGAGTCTGTGCCATGAACATACCAAGGACTGAGTTTGGCTCCGAGCAGTGTGTCCTAACAATCGCTTCTAAATTGCGCTAATAGCTTCCACAGGTTTGTGGAAAGTCTGTCAGGCTTTTTCACTGGCAACAGTGGATGAAAATGCAGCCAAATTACTACCAGCACAGTATACAAAGGATGAATCCGTGTACTCAGAGCTCTAGGGACACCATCATCTACTGAAGTGCCTTTCTCCACCTTCCTCCCCCCCGAATAGTGATTGGAAGGAGAGAAGGAATTCAGGTTCCATGGTCTAAGTATGATTTCCTTCATTGTCACCTCCAACCCTGGCAACATGTGGTGAAATCAAATGTTCACAGACACTCATACAGCTTGAGGGGTAGATGATGCCAAAGTAGAGCCCCACGTGCAAATTTCTTTGCCAACTTTGAAATACCTAAAGACACTAATAGCACAGAAACTATCATCTGTCTTCTTTCCCTGAATACCATATCAGTTGTCACAGCTGGGGATTTGGTAAAAGGGACATGTGTTTTCTGGATAACATAAAATTGAAAATGTCTCTTGAAGAACATCCTTTAAAGGCTGCTTTGTAGCCTTTAGTTCATTTCTTACTTATGTGTGGCAATTTCCATTAAAACTAGTAGTCAAAGGTGGGTCTTGCTGTGATTTACATGCTTCTAGCAGTGCAACAGAGCTTTAATATATGAATGAGAACCAAGTCAGGTTTTTCAAGCACCTACCTGAGAATCAGTATTGCAGGAGAGTTATTCAAGCCATGGCTTAGTCTTATTAGGGCAAAATATATGCCATAGGCAAAAGGGGGTTAGATAGAACACCAGTAAGGGAGAAAGATTGCTGCTCTCCTGCCTTCAAAATTGTAGGTATTAATATCTTCTGAACAGCACTCAGTGTTGTTTGTTACACATACACAGGTTGAATAGTCTTGGCCTTTGGTATCACTGTAACTAACATGATTAAATAAGGGTACTCTACACCTCAAGGAATAGGGATCGATACATACAACAATCATCAACAGTCTGACTTTTCATCATTCCAGAGCTGCTCCCTAAAAAGTTGAGACATTTATGTTTTATAATTGCAACTTGTTGCTACGCGAACAGTAAATTAGTGCTAAGGGAAGGAAAGAAAACATCGTTATTTACTGCAGAAAGGTCATTCCTTCAAAAGAGGTCTTCTGTCATACATCTGTCCTAGGACAATTTGTTACATGCAATTTCTACATTGCTAAATTATGTCAACAGTTGCAGAGCTTATTAAAAAAAAAAAAAATATTAAAACCCAGCAGCAAAAACATTAATTATACAAAACGTCTAAATGGAGAATTGAACTGGGAGGCTTATCAAGAAAAAAAAGTGAATCCTTAACCGCAAATAAGTTAAAGTCTAACATGCTCATTAGGCAAAATACAGCGCTTTCAACTCCAGAAATTCCTGAGTAGGACCCTTTAGTGGGCCTGGCTTTATCTTCTTGCCTGGTCTCTGTGACAAGGCTGACCTGTCCACCCTGAGGTGGTTGCTGACGTGTGAGGGGGAGAATCTTGCATTGACTGCAAACATCACCAGCTACAGTGACACTGTTGCATCCTCAGACAGAGCTGCTGAGGTTGATTATGCATTTCACCCACAGCTGTAAAGCCTCCAGGCAAGGACAGTCCTGGAGCCCCATCAACTAAGTGGTGTGACAGGAGCTGTCAGTGAGAAACTTCTCGCAACTTTGTGTTCTCTACCCTGGAGTGAACCTTCTGCTGTGCCTTCTCCTCATCGGACCTTTGGGGGCCTCTTGGCTCAAGGAATCTCTACAGAGGGGTGAAAAGGGACCTCTGCTGTAGCTGACACCTTTCTTGGATAGCTTTTCTCCATGGAGGATGCCCTTTCATGTTCAGGATCCAGGACAGTCACATGGATGGAGCTGAGCCACCTTTTTCAAGGTGATAAAACCTGTAATTTCCTTCCATTTTGCTCTCCCACCCTTTGGTACGTGACTATGAAGTGACACCTCCTTCAGTTTTCTATCCCAGGAGCAAGATACTGAGTCCAGTGGAACTGATAGATAACAGATGGCTGTGGGCACCACATGTATGCACACACAAATATGCCCTTTTACTTTCTGGGGAGTAGGAAATGCTACCCTGTCTTGTCGTTCAAGCGAAACAATATCCCAGGCACTAATCCCATTTCTTAATGACACCAATGTAACCTCATATTACTTTGCCATTTGGGGATTTGCCACTGTAATATTTTTATATTATTCTTAGCTAAGTCTAGAAAAAAAAAATAAGCTTTTCTTTCTTATTGTCCTTTTGTGAAAAATTTCTTAATCCTAAAAGAATATGAGAACCTCTTTTTCTCCAGTAGTCTATAATGCATAAATATTTTAAGTAAGTAGACTGGAAGATATCCTTCAAACTTCAATAAAAAAGTTAACTCAAATCACAGATCTTTTTAATAGCATAGTTGGCATTAAAATTAATAAACAAATTTTATTTTTTTAATAATATTAGAGATGTGAAAATGCAAAATAATGATTAACATTAAGTCAATAACAACTTGGTGTACTTATAATTCCTGCTTTCTTTCCGATAGCTGTAAGCTTTGACTGCTATACTAAAGTTTACAGAATCTGATTTTTTTAAGTAAATATTCTCCATGTGATATTATATTTCAGATGGAGCTCTTCGGCAGCATTGTGTTTTGACTATTAAAACACATCACTAGTAAATAATTAAACATGAGAGATTGAACTTAGTAAATGCTCTAGTGAGAAGATGGCACATTTTCCCTCACAGGCATGTAATAATAAATGCTGTTTGACCAGTTAAGCAAGCAGCATGCAAAAATAAAATCTTTACGGCCTAATCCAAAACTTGCTGCAGTCAATAGAAACAAACCCATTAACATCAAAGGATTTTAGATCATCTCTTTACTGAATTAGCGTGTGTATTATTGCAATGGTTAGGGACAAAGGGAATTAATTGTTACTGATATGACAGCAATTCAGCCATCTCCTTTGTTATTCTTGCAGGATGCTTTGCCTTTGTGCACATGGATGTTGTGAGACACAAAGGCTTCTCAAAGACTCAGGATATGTAAAGTTTTGTTTCTTCTCTTCTCCTTTCCATGAAAATAAGTGAGGGTACTCTCAAGTGACATAACAAGGCCATGAGTTTGCTTACCCACTGTTTAGAAAAAGCCACAAATGGCAGTTTTAACTCCAGAAATTAACGTGTACAAAATTTTATTTGGATGGAAGACAGAACAATGTTTCTATACCATACACACACTGTATTAGACAGCAGGACACAGTCACACCGTCTAACTTTTACGTACAAGTGACAGATCATGGCTCCTTCCCTTGCTAATGGAGTGAAGCAGAAAGCGAACTTGGGTGTCTTGAGTCATAAAACACAAGGCTCTACTGGCTACATAGCAAATATGCCTGAAGTTAAGGGGTGTGAATATCCATTTACATGTAAACTAATCCATATCACTGTAAGCTTGCTTCAGCATACCACAAAATTTCTCAAAAGCCTTGCACACTGCCTTTTGAGAATAAAACTAAACATCTTTTAGCTCTGGTGCAGTTTTTTTGGATACAATTCTCTCAGTTATCTTCTCTGGTTACTCTGCTTTAAGGTGCTTTCTAATCTAAAATGTTTGACCGTGACTGTGAGGTTTTTACTAGTTTACAGACCTCTGTTCCTCTTCTATCACAGGTACATACAGCAATAGTCTTGTCTTTGCCCTGTCTTTGTTCCCACCAAAATCGACAGGTTTCCTTTGACTTATTGTAGTAAGAGTCTATTGACTTCCTAAGCAAGTTGCTCTCCACCATGTGCTTGACTCGGTGCACTAAGTTGTAAAACTGGAAAAAAGTGAACTGTGTTTCCCTTGAAAAAGAAAATTGAAAGACCTTTTTCAAAAAAAGCAGAGGAAGGTTCCCTTAATGGACTTAGACTGCATTAAACCTGCTATAAAATGCCATGCTGGTTATTATATTACTCCTGCCATTTTTATTGAATAAGCAAAAAAACACCCCAAACAAAAGGCCTCTAAAACTTCTCAAAATCTATTTTTAATATTGCTTCAGTTAGCATTTTAAGCAGTTTATGGGATTTTTATCTGTTTTACTTCCTTTCTTTTTAATTTAGTTTTGTATTACTATTTTTTTATATCAGGAGGAACAGTTTTCATGTAAACTACTGGCCTGATAGGTTAGAGACTTTTCACTCTGCTATACCATGACCCACCAAAGCAGCAAAATGTTACAAATCAGTTCAGTGCCATTGATATTAGTAGCAGCAGAGGCTTAAAGGGCACGATTCAGCATTACACTAGCTGAAAGATCACACCTTGGATGTATTGGGTACTACAGCAATAACAACAGCCATTAAGTAATTAAGAAAAGATGACCAGGGTCTTTTGGGGTCTTTTAAAAAACGACCTGGCAGGATCTGGTGACCAGCTGAAAGTTTATGACTGGGAGAGGCTATTGTTGCTGTGAGAACACCACACACACTCACACCCATCACAAAATAAAATGTAAGCTTTCCTTTTTGCTCAAAGGCAGGCAGATTCAGTAGACAGATTTGGGGGATGATTGCTTGGATTGTCTCTCAATACTCCATTTGACTTTTAATAGCAGGTATAAAAATTTTATCTGATTTTCTACTTTACTCTTTTGAAATATTAACCATTGATAAATTATTAAACTAAATATAAAGTGTTACAAATGTACGTACATTTCAAAAAGAGGTCTCCACAGGCGGGCTACATACTGGGACTGCTTCTGCCACACAAACACCTCCTCTTTTCTATTTTTTTTGCATGTCTGTTGGCCCAGGTACTTCCAAGGTAGTTACATGTCTGTGTGGTGTGATAAAATGCAACAAATCCTAACTTGAACTCTTATTTCTGCCTCCTCTCAACTCATTGCTCTCACCATCACCATCTTTTCCTCCCCTTTTTTGCCATTTGTAAAGCCCCTGCTATCACATATGGACTTCCTATGAAACTTCACTAAATGTGCTTACTGGAAATGGGTTAATAAAACTGCTGACTTTGCAGCTGAATCAGAGCACAAACATGACTGTTTGATCTCTTTTGCTTCAGAGGCTCTCAAACTCCATAAGATACTGCTTCTTCTTGGACTGGAACTAGAAATTTTAGCAAGATATTTATGCTCAATGTATACCAAAGAAGGCA
This sequence comes from Chionis minor, assembly GCA_013398295.1. Classification (NCBI taxonomy): domain Eukaryota; kingdom Metazoa; phylum Chordata; class Aves; order Charadriiformes; family Chionidae; genus Chionis; species Chionis minor. The sequence goes on along the minus strand of VZSF01009085.1, from coordinate 409,135 downwards.
ATACTTCTTCCTTATCCAGAGGATTTTAAACATTTGTCTTGTCTGAAAATCTATTTCAAATGGAAAACTACAGCATATCCCAATGTTAGCATTTTTCCATTAAAAATTTACACACTTTCAGGACTAGTGCAGTAACCAGGGTCAGCTGAGGCTTAAATTCACCAAAGGCTGATGCTGTGCACTTCGGAGCATCTTTAATACTGTCTATACTATAGCAAAGTTACCATGAGAGTAATTTCTTAAGTACATTAGACACTTTGCCGTGTTGAATTAGGGTCTAAGTTACTTTGAAAAGAATCCTTCATAAGACTAATTTTGACCATTTGGTCCTCAAATTGACTATGAAGAAAATCAAAAAGTCCAAAATGAACAGCCAGTCTTATTGGAAAATTTCAGCTTTCTTCAGAAGTTTCGGTTTTCCATCATGACAAAAAACAAGGAACAAGGAAGATAGGGAGTGTTAAGCTGCCCATTTTTCTCAAAAGATTCATAGTAAGGGACCCAAGTAAGTCTATTATCCCATACTAAAGCAGTTTCAGTATATCTTTGTTTTAAAACAGCCTATATTCAACCAACCTGTTCTTAAGAGACCTTAGTGATGAAGACTATAAAATCTTGCCTACTTGTTTTACCGTGATAAATTTCTGCCCTTTGAGGTCTAACTGAAATGCATCCCCAAAGGACATGTCAGCCTGATACGTCTCACTTTGTGCACACATAAAGAAAAGATTGAAATTGGGATTTCCAGTGACTCTTTTTGTGCCTTCATCTTCACTCTCTTTTCCCTCTGACTGCCCAAACCAGGTTATGTTCCCCATAGCTCATATCTTTTAAAACTCTGGTCATTCTCTGTCCACTTTTCTGGGGTCCCTTTAACGGGTCCACGTCTTTGTGGAGGGAGGTGACACCATGTTGCCACAGCCATGTGGCTCCCACGGTCTGCTGCCTCCTACAGTGGGTCCAGTCACCCTGGAAAATGAAATCAAACTGGGGAGTCTGGTCATGAGAGAAGAAGAGGAAGATAATGAGTCTGAATTGCCACTCCTGAGCACTGTCCTGGCAAAGAAAAATGTTGACATTTCAAGATTTGGGAGACACTGCTCCATCATTCCCTGAAATCCCAAGAATCCTACCATAAAGAGGGGGAAAAATCCAATTTTCTAGTCATGACAATTGTAAAAAAAATCAGGAAAAAACAGAAAGAGTGAATATTGTGCCAGCTGTTAGAGAGAGCTGTGTGCACCAGGGAGCAAAACTTGCAGCTCGCTCAGATACTGTTTGTATTATGGACTTCAAAGAGACACTGTGCAAGTTGTTTGAGGAAGAGTCTAATGCCACCGTGGGTATTATTTGGCCTTACATAATTCCAGTATCTCTAGCACTGTAAAGGAAAATGTCAAATCTGGCCCTAAGTATTTGAAACATGGTGAATTACCTTGAATATTAGCTATATTAAGCTACCGTGAAAATACAAGCCTTACCAAAAGTAATTAGCACTCATACCTTGATTTACATTGGCAATGTACTCTATGGATAAAAGCCTAACAGTGGGATTAAAGTTGTGCACGTTGTGCTTTATCAGACTAATGAATCATAGCCCTTCATGTTAAAGGGTTCAGAATAATGGAAGAAAATCCAGGTCCAATTTGCTACTGTGGTTTCGCTTTAATATCAAATCCTTGCAGGATTAGCTGCTTCCTTTGCTTGCTAGATTGCCTACATGTTTGTGATTTTAGGTTGTCATGAGATCATTTGCAGTACCTACACATTTATTTTCTTGGTTTCAAGAATTATGGGAAATGTCAAGTATGAAAAAAGTGGGAAGACAGATCAAGAAACTGGCAGCTGGGATCTGGTTTTTCTTTTCCCGTTCTTAAAATGGTATTTCTTACTTTTAGTCCATGGGCAGAAGGATCACTGCATGTTAATGGGGCCATGCCTGCACCTCTACCTATCTTTTGCAGAGGTTTTTTTTTCTACCTTCCCTACAAAGAAAAGTAAGAGGCAGAGCTGCTGGCTTTCCCCACAGCTTGCCGTAGATTGTCCCCTTTTGTGTGGTAGGACATCTAGTTTGAAAGCTTGATCATAATGACAAAAATGCTCCTATGTAACTGTGATTGCTGAGCTAATTAAACCAAGATACAACTGGGCTGTGAGCAGGCTGATGAGTATCCAAAGCAAAATCTGAGTTATGTGAGTACAGCCTTTGGAAATATGACTTAACCTTTATGCTGTACAACATTGCAAAATTACTTCTTGAGTCAATACTCATCTTTACTGCTTCAGCTCAGCTGAACTCCCTAAAAGAAAAAAAAAATCCAAGGTTGCTCAGAGCTCAAGGCTTTTCCTGAGGAGGATATCGGATAATAATAGCATCAGGCAAAACAATCTAGGGTCTTTTACCATCAAAAAAATTATTTAATGGATCAGCCATATAATATATCACATTTTCTGAAGCATGGAAAAATTAAATGAAAGCTAGTTATCTTTAGTGTTCTGGCAACTTAAAAATCAACTTTCCATGAGTGCTATATATATACACACCATATATATATTCATGTTTTGTTCCTCTGGAAGCAATACAGTTTTAGTAACTGTTTACACAAAGGAAGGAATTTTCTTATTACTGCACAAGTATCCAGGGAAGCTTCTTCCCAGAGGTCAGTAATGTCACTGTACTGGGGACATTGGTTGGGTAAGAAAATCTCTAGTCTCCAGGAAATCCTCTGAGAAGGATTTTATAAAACACAGATGTCTTGAAAGGGATATAAACCCACATGCCTCAGGCTTTAACACAGCCTCTAACTAGCTGAGGTTAAAGCAACTTTTGTGGGCAACCTCTTCCATAATTAAGTACTGTGGGGTTTCCTGCACTATGTTTGCAGGTTGCATCAGCCATTGTTAGAGACAGAATTTATGAATAATCTGGCGTTACAGTCTGCTCTGAGAATACTAACTTTACAGTAGAAATTTCCACCCTTTATAGAAGAAGAGGTATGTTTTAATTGGGATGTCAAAATTAATTCTAATCTACTTAAAATAATCCTGATGGTTTGATAATTCTCTTAATGCTGTGTACTAAGTTTGCTTGCTAAAATGCAATACCTGAGGTAATCCAGCTGTCTTCTGTAACAGGACAGAAGGTAGACCCAGATCTGTCTCAGTATTAGCATTCAAAATACACCAGTTCTCATATAAATAAGTGTGGGGAGGGGGCCACAGCAGGGTGCACCTTGGGTAGGAGGTCATGTGTATTATTTTTTTTTACTGCATTACCTCCATGATGTGACATCCCTGGATATGTTCTTTTCCATCACTGTGACATGCTATGTTAAAGTAACACATTGTAAGTGAAGCAAGTACATTACCATAAGGAAATCTTTCATAAAATCGTGTCAATGGGAAGTAACACATTCCATTCAGACCAATCTCCCTGATGGAAAAGGGTGCTTGGAATTAGTAGAGATTGTCTAGCTCCATGGATAATTTATCAGTGCCACCAGCTGATCTCTAGAAAAGGCTTAAAAATAACAAAAGACAACTAATCCATTTTCAAAAAAAAAAAAAAAATTGAAAATGTGTTTCAAAAGCTCATTGGTGCTTCTCGTATTAAAAAGCTTACCCTGGTGCATTCCATCTATGGTTTTAGACTATTCTTCACATCGTTTGCATGAAGAAGCTTACAGCTCTCCCCAGACAGAGAGAGGATTACAAATGTTCTTAAGTCAATAGCCTTCACATTATAAAGTATTTGCTTATTAAAGGCTACTTTAGAAAGTTCAGAATGAAAACCTTGCTATTCCTCTTTGACAAGAAAACCTTGGCAGTTTAATAATGCTCAGTATAAAAAGTGATGCTTTACATTTCCTCTACAGTTTCCCTCTTAGGATCTCCAGGTGCTTTGGATAATTAACATAACTTTAATATGTATCCCTGGAAACATCTCTCTGCAATACAGAACTCTTTACAGCACCTTCTTGCAAGAAGAGGTCACAAAGCTGACATCCAAAGGCAACCAATTCAGTGGTTAGATTCCTACTCGTGTGAAAGGGGGTTTTGAGAAATTACTGATAGATCTGATAGATTATTTGATATCGTTAGGGCTGAAGGACCTTGCATGGGCATATTGGCTGACCTTCACAACAGTGAAGGATTGTGCCCAGTGAATCTCTTGAGCTCATAATCCCATGAACATGGCCCCAAGACTCAGCCTTTCTGCATCCATTTGCATGCAGATGTTGTTCTGGCTTTGCTCAGATCTCAAAGGAGGAAAAGGCAATGTGATCATGCTCTCTATGCATCCTATAGCATGTCCTTCCCCTCTGCAACTCTGAATCTATGAAGAATTTTAAGCAATTTCAACATAGCAAAAGAGACCTCACAGATGGTCCCGTGAATTTTATGAAAAAAAAAATTTATGGGTCTCAGTACTGCAGTATTACTGTGGTAGAGCTCTGGGGATATAAGACACAAATCCACAACAGACTCTTTTCATTAGCCAGGATGCTCACGGACCAGGTTATTATACTGGGATAGACAAAGCAATCCACATTCCAACACAGACAGGGAGAAATATGCAGGACTAACAGTAAAATAACATTGAAACGTTTGTACCTTTCTCTTAATTCTCACTAGAGGCTGTAGCACAATGATTATTCTATATTAAAAAAAAAAATAAACACAACACCAAAACTGAAAAACAAACCCAAAAGTTTTTAACAAATATAGTAAAATCCCTAGGTGCACGTTGTCTGTTGCAGAGCCAGAGGTAACACTTAGTTTTACTCACTTGCAAGGTATACTTGTCACAATAAGTTTATCCTCTTCTTTAATAGGGACTAACAGGCTGGTTTAGAAAAAAAAAAAAAAAAAGGAAAAAAAAAAAAAAGACCAAGATTTAACAAACCTTTTGGCCCTGATCCAAACAGGAAATATTAGATAAAAATAACTAGACAAACTGGTGGGACAGGGGGGAATTTGCATCTGTTTTATAGGTGGTGACGTCTGCTTTATTGACTCTGGCCTAACTGAAACATGCTGGTTTTGTGGGATTACTAAACTGTTTAATAACAGGAAGAGAAACCAATGAGATTCTGGTAAGCAGCCTCTGTGGGTGAGATTTCTGGTTGTCTTTGTGTTGAGGTTTAACCTCAGCTGGCAGCTAGTACCACGCAGCCACTCACTCACTCCCCCTTGGTTGCAATGTGGAAGAGAATCAGAAGAGTTAAAGTGAGAAAACACGTGGGTTGAGATAAAGACACTTTAATAAGTAAAGTAAAAGCCATGCACACAAGCAAAGCAAAACAGGGCATCCATACACTGTCCCGCATGACATCCTAGTCTCCAAATTGGAGAGTCACGGGTTCGATGAATGGACCACTCGGTGGATAAGGAACTGGCTGGATGGCCGCACTCAAAGGGTTGGGGTTAATGGGTCAATGTCCACGTGGCTGCCAGTGACGAGTGGTGTCCCACAAGGGTCAGTACTGGGACCAGTCCTATTTAACATCTTTGTTGGAGACATGGACAGTGGGATAGAGTGCACCCTCAGCAAGTTTGCTGATGACACCAAGCTCGGTGGCGCGGTTGACACACTGGAGGGAAGGGATGCCATCCAGAGGGACCTGGACAGGCTTGAGAGGTGGGCTAATGCAAATGGCATGAAGTTCAACCAAGCCAAGTGCAGAGTCCTACACCTGGGACGTGGCAATCCCAGGCATAAATACAGGCTGGGCAGAGAATGGCTGGAGAGCAGCCCTGAGGAGAAGGACTTGGGAGTGCTCATGGATGAGAAGCTCAACATGAGCCGGCAGTGCGCGCTGGCAGCCCAGAAAGCCAACCGTATCCTGGGTTGCATCAAAAGAAGCGTGGCCAGCAGGGCACGGGAGGTGATTCTCCCCCTCTACTCTGCGCTTGTGAGACCCCACCTGGAGTACTGTGTCCAGCTCTGGAGTCCTCAACATAGAAAGGACATGGAACTGTTGGAACAGGTCCAGCGAAGGGCCACTAAGATGATTAGAGGGATGGAGCACCTCTCCTATGAGGACAGGCTGAGAGAGCTGGGGCTGTTCAGCCTGGAGAAGAGAAGGCTCCGGGGAGACCTGATAGCAGCCTTTCAGTATCTGAAGGGAGCCTACAGGAGAGCTGGAGAGGGACTCTTTGTCAAGAAATCTAGTGATAGGACAAGGGGTAATGGTTTTAAATTGGAAGAGGGGAGATTTAGATTAGATACTAGGAAGAAGTTCTTTACTGTGAGGGTGGTGAGGCACTGGAACAGGTTACCCAGGGGAGTTGTGGAGGCCCCATCCCTGGAAGTGTTTAAGGCCAGGCTGGATGGGGCTTTGAGCAACCTGCTGTAGTAAGAGGTGTCCCTGCCCATGGCAGGGGGGTTGGAACTTGATGATCTTTAAGGTCCCTTCCAACTCTAACCATTCTATGATTCTAGGATTCTATGATTCACTACTTCCCAGCAGCAAGCAGGTATTCAGGCATCCCAACAAAAGGAGGGCTCTGTCACGCAGAACACTTGCTTGGGAAGAGAAATGCCATCACTCCAAACATCCCCCCTTCCTTATTCTTCCCCCAGCTTTCCATGCTCATCATGAGGTCACGTGATATGGAATATCCTTTTGGTCAGTTGGGGTTAGCTGTTCCGGTTGTGTCCCCTCCCAGCTTCTTGTACATCCCCAGCCTACTGACTGGCAGGGTGGTATGAGGAGCAGAAAAGGCCTTGAGGGCTTAGCAACAACCCAAACCACCACTGTGCTATCAACATTATTTCTCACCCCAAATCCAAAACATAGCACTATACCAGCTGCTTGTACAAAAGTTAACTCTATCCCAACTGAAATCATGACACTTTGGATCGTATAGACAGGTTAAAAGAATGTACAACTGCAGTTTTAACAATCCCAAATTGTTTCCCAAATGAACTCACTGGTAGGTTGATTTTTGTGCAGATTCCTTCATAAATATTAAGATCTAGGGAAAAAAGAAATGGAATTGCCAAATTATTACTTTCTTGAATCTCTGGAAGAGCTAAATGTAGTTTGAAGCCTACAGACCACGCTTTGGTCTACTTAGAATATTTTTACCAGTTCATTGTTTCACTTGCAGGGGACATGATTTTCTACCGCAGGAGTTAAATCAATATCGTTTTATAAATTGTATCGGTGTAAAAGTTCTTCATAGCTGAGTAGTATATTGCACTTTCTGGATAGACATAAGATCTATTACTACAGGTACCCCAATACAGATATACATGACTCTACCCTGCCATTTTTATTGTACTAGAATTTTGAAAGCAACTTCATTTTCATGCTATAAAAAGCTCTTCTAATGTTATTCAATACTTATTCCTCAGTTCTATTCCTCTTTTCTCCTGCTTAGACTGAAGATGACTCTAATTTTGTTCCACCCACTGCATGTCATACTTGTCTAAATATATAATTGCTTTAGGTCAGAGTCTTTTATTTAAAGTGAGCATGTGTGTATACAGATATACTCTGTGCTGAGCATCCTGGGTACAGTGATAACTGCTCAGGAAAAGCTGGTGAAGGGGTGCACTGGCCCCTGCTCCAATTAACACCTTTAAAGCAATTTGGAAGTAAACCAAAAAGATACACCCTGGATTAATCAGTGGTCACAGGCTCCATGTAAAATTTACTGAGTGAAACATGAGTGTCTCAGAAACACTCAAACAAACCATCAATAACTGCAATGGAAACTAGTGTATGATTTGGATCTTATTTAATTAGGACCACTTAACAATATTATGATAATAGAAGAATTAATATTAGGAAAAACCTTAACCATAGTCTAGCTATATCTAGATAGACATAGAAGCAAAGAGTTATGGATATAGATATGGATAGGGATATAGATTAGACACAGATATAGATTATATAGACAGATGTAAATGTAGATATAGCTATAGATGTAGAGATAGACGATAGAGATAGGTGATAGAGATAGATGAGAGAGAAAGAGAGAGAAAGTGGAGCAAAATTTCCAAGTACTGAAAGCCCAAATGCTGGGATAGAAATCTGAGTCTCAGAGTCCCGATCTGTGGCCTGGGGAGGCACTGCAGTGAAGCCCAGTAGGGCAGCCTCCAGATGTTAATCGAGACAATTCAAACTGCCTCAAGAAATGTCAGCTAAAACGTGTCAGCTGCTGTTCTGCCTTAGCTTCCTAACACCGGCATATGTGACTTTATAGTACTCCCATAGCCGAGGATATGAAAGGGGGAATAAGACTCTCAGTGACTCAGTTTGCTTTGGAGGACTGTTAATTATTATCCTCTTAACTGAGTCACCCTTATGTGCAGCTTATCAGCCCAGGTAAGTAGACAGGCTACTGAGAGAAGAAACTGTCTTTACTTCTCACTTTGACCTTTATTTGGCAATTTTGCCTTTAAAAACTTGGACCTACTGTTTATGGTATTTATCCTATTTAATAGTTGATTGCACACCACCTAATCTCTTGGTCTTGGCCTAATCCATCCATGTCATGGATTTTTTTTACTGCTGCCAATACTGGACTGTCTTTATTTATCACAGTCATCCTTACTACATCTTCTGAGGAAGCCACATCAATCAAGTAACCATCCTAATTCTCTGCATCCCAGGATAACAAGAAATGCCTTGTTCTGACTGTATATTTTTTAGCTATTTTTATTGTTTTTAACAACAACACTTAGGTGTCTCACAGGGAAGCAGCATGAGCTGTTTGCTGCATTAGGAGGGGCTTTCAGTGGAGACGCAATTTCAACCTACCCTGAACGTTTGTCTCAGGACATTTCTCACCCTTCCAGGCTCTGTTCCCCACAGGGGTGGGGAGCACGTTGGCCATGCACACACGGTGCAGGACTCACTCCACTGCCTGCTGCCCCAACGGGCCTGAAGGAACTGTCCTCTCAGAAGCAATAACACGCAGGGGCTGTGTGGCCACCAGAGAAAAGGTCTGTGATGTCTTCTATGGTCTTCAGCCAGTTCCCAACTGGTTGTCAGCTCACTTTGGTATTTCCACATTGCTGCTGCATTTTTCCCTGCAATGCAGAGAGTCACCAAGGAACATCCCAGTGAATCAACAGAGTCCTTGAGCCAATTTACCCACCCTGGTCCTGCCATCCAAACTCCAGGTCAGTCTTGAGGTGCTGGGAAGGGATGGTAGTGTGGGAAAAGAGCAGACAGGGGGATCCTGGGGTGGAGTTTTCTTGGGCAGGAATCCTTCTGTCCCAGGGACAGAAAGTCTGACATTTAGGCATGATCCAGGACCTCTTCTACAAAATCTCACTTTATGAACAAAAGCAAATAAATGTATAAAGTCTACAAGAAAAATTATACCCATCAAAACATTCATAAAGCCGCATATATTCACACACAAATCTGAGGACGTATAAAATTACAGCCTAAACCATTTTCCAAAGTTCTCTTTAATTGGCACAAGGTGTTGAATTATGCAGAACAGATCTCAACAGAGATTTTTTTTTAATATAAAGTTAATTACTTTATCTTGGTTTGCATGAGGAAGCACAATATTTTTTGCACTGACTCTTTGTATCAGAGACAGCTACTATCCATGTTACTCTGTTCATGTAATAAAAATCAAATTGCATCAATTCCTTAACAAAGCACAGCAGAGTCTTCCCTTAATAGAATCCTTATTAGAGAATCAGATACAGCTATCTCCAAAGAAAGGATTTTTAAAAGGTACTGGGATTTCTCTGTAGTTTATTAGATTAAGCAACACTGGAATTAGCTGCTGGGAGATGTCAGCTTGGAATAAGAACTGCTGGGTGGAAGCAGAGGCAATTAGGATACCCTCTGCTGTTGACACGATTCAATGGAAATTTTTGATTTTATGAGCCAAGCTGGGAGGTGAGAGGGGCAGAAGCACTGCCAGTGATGTCTTGACATTGCTATACCATAGGGTTCCTCCCTCACTCTCCATTTTCACCCTCAGGCAATGCAGGGTTTTCAAACCAAAACCCCCTTCGTTCCACAGCCGCTCCCAAAGCCACGGCACAGGAAACACAGGGAAACTGGGGACTCAGGGGGTTCTGCTAAGATGGGATTCGGCTTAACTTCCTTCTTGTGCCCCAAAACTGCAAATATCTTAACAGACCAAATCTGGGCTTCACAGTTTGTAAGGAAGCAAGTGAATTTTGCATGCCTTTGTTTTTGTCAAGAACAGTTTGCACAGGCTTATTCCTAGCCTGAAATGGTATTCAGTTTGTGCCCCGAAGCATGAGGATTGATAGCCCTTGTCATTTGCTCCCAGCTAGTATAACTGCCGTTATCTTAGCAAAGCACACCCCATTGCCATCGGACTCCTCTGGAGGACAATTAGCAGAGCTCGACAGCTGAAATAATGACAGCAGGGCAGTGGCAGCGTGGCTGCAGTTGGGCTGCAAGAGAAACGTCCCCTGCGTACATCTCAGAGCAGCTCTCCACACCTCCCCAAGCCATGGCCGGTGACTCCAGTGGAGGCAGGAATTTGGCAGGGTGTTTAGAGGCGGCTGTCAGGGCTGGGCAACCAACAGCCACTGCAAGCCCTTCCTGGTGACTTGAGCACTTCAGGGATTCAGGTTTTGGAAATCCCAACTTGTGATATTTTAAATTACTGGTGCCAGATCCCTCAGCCACCACTGCTTATGGTATTCTTGGCCCCTGCCTTTAATTTATCAGTCCATAGTGGCCATGCAGAGCTCACTGTATACTCGTGTCCAAACTGATGCTGACTGTAAAATGCCAGGCAGCACCATGCCACCCAGGGTTATCCTCCCCCCTGCAGCATCCTCTCGCTCCAGCCCTCCAGAGCTGCTGAACTGGGGAAAGTGAAATCACTTCTAAAACATATTCTGCCTCTTTGGAGTTATGTTTTTTTTCTCCTGGCATGCTGCTCTGTAAAAGGCTTTTACAGACCAGGATTTCAAAAGGAAACTGGTTTTCTCCTGTCATTTCTGGTGGTGGTGCTTTAGAAACGCATGGGCAGCACCTGAAATACAGAGGAGGTTAAAGATCCAACAAGGCAGCTGTGTGAGGGCTCCAATATTTGGAGAGGGAAGGGACGGCCAAAGAAAAGGAGCCAGAGCAAAGACGTTGTTTGCCAAAGATGGATATTTTGAAAGGAGCTTTGCCCCAGCCTGCTGTGGAGTTGGATTGGAGCGCACCAAGAAGAAAAGGCAGAAAGGTACACATTCCCATCTGCTCCTTCTTCCTCGCCTTCATTCCCCAGACAGGCAAAGGGACTGTTCCTCTTCTTGGGGGTCTACTAAAACCAAGGCAGGAGCAGCCACTGGTACCTGGCTCTGACAGCATCGGAGAGACATGCCAAGGCTGATGCTGAACTTGCAATGGTGTCAACTGCCAGACTCCAAAAAGAGCAGGCGGGATGCAGTTCAGCAGCTCTTTCTGGATTTGTTCCCTCTAACATGAGGTGTTGAACTGAGCTGTCACCCTCATGCCCTGCTACCATCAGCGGGCACAGATGGGACCTTCCACAGAGCGGTGGTGTCTTGTGTGGGCTGAGTCACACTCTGAAGGATCCTAATTTCTGAAACTGTTCTGGATGCAACTGTCTCTGCGTGCAGGAGAAACCTTCAGTGACTCTGCCACTATCTTAGACTCTGAACAAAAAATCTGTAACAGTGGGAGCAAAGATACAGGTCAAATAACCCATCTTAATCAGAAATTACTTTCTTAAAATTAAACATGTGCTCTGATGACCTGCACATGCTGCTTTTTAAGTAAAAAGCTACTTGTAATAATTTTAACAAGCATTAGCTGTTAAATATGAGTATACTATAAAGCATGCTCTAAAATGGCCCACAAGACAGCAGCAACATGACTTTTGGTTGGCTCCAGCACCAACCTCTTTGCAGTTTGCATTGCTGGGACAGAGCACCTGGATTTTCGTTCCCCACCTACCCCAGGCGAATGCCAAAAAAAAGTGCAAAGTTCTTGCCTCCAGCTTGCAGAGGCATTTGAAGACAGGAGGCAAGTTTAAGTGGAGTTTGGCATCCCGCAGGGTGAACTTTTCCTGACAGCCAAAGAGATGATATTGAGCACTATCATTCTCTGCTGTGCACATCTTTGCCTGACCTTATCCTGGATGCATCCCCTTTGACTTACTTCTTTAAAGAGCCTAATAGATTTTCTTTAGCTTGAGGCAGAGCAAACCTCTGCTGGATTGAACTAATGTAGAAGTATTAGAAAAGATTGGTGCTGGGAATTTTTTTTCCCCTCTTCCCCTTGCTGCGCAATAGGAAGAAAATGTATGACCTAAATCTGCCAAGCACCTTCAAAGGGAAGGAAGAAACACATGTGGAAAAGCATTAGAAAGCCACCCAGCTCCCTTTAATTATGATGAGAATGCCAACATTGCTAAATGAATAGAAAATAAACGGAATAAGTATTAAATGATTATGGTTTCCCTCACATATTTCTTTTCATCTATTCACCAGCAGATAGTTTTACAACATAAATAAATCTTTTCAGATGTAAACAAGTCTCCAGCACACACTGCTGGAGCTGGCGGTGGGGCTGCTGGGTGGGGAGGGAAACTGCGATCTCCAGCACCCCCTGCAGCATCCTCGGCTAAAGGCAGGCTGGGAGCCTGCGTGGAAAGGCGAGGGGCACACACTGCTTATGAATATTTCGGGGATTTAAAACAGTAAAATGCACTTACATGCAAGGTTTTATACTACCAGTTTCTTATTGTTTCTCGGTTTCATCCCTATGCTGAAGGAAAACGTGTTTTGAAATCTCAAAGCTTCGTAGAGTGGGAAATGCAATTTCTGTCACAGCCCACGTTCCCCACTGGGAACAGCCGCAGCGTGAGCGGCCTGTGGAAGGGGCCAGAACACTGCAGGGAGAGGGAAGTTTTGCAAATCCCTAATATTTGGGAAGAAAAAATATCTAGAGCTTTTGTGAAGCCTGAAACTTTTCCCGAGGTTGGGTGTAGAGCGACCACTACGTTGCTTTCCACATGTCTGTCCCCTCCCTGCGCCAGAGACACCGTTACAGCCTCCAACCCTGGCTGGCTCTTTAGGGTGGACCAAAAAAATGTAGTTAGATTCTTAAGTTCTTGAATTTCCCAATTTAATCCTTGGCTTGTCGCCCAAATGGCTTTCCATTTCATCTGCACTGATCCAGCATCCACGTGCTGAGCTACTGAAATGTGGTAAAGGCATAACATGAGAACCAGATCCCTTTAAAGTCCCTTCATCTCACTGAAATAAGTTAATAGCAGAGCTCCCACCATTGGCCACACACCACCAGGTATCCTGTGCAGGGAAGCAGCAGTGCGGGAGCCCTCCCTGCTGCAAAGCTCTGCAACCCTGCTATGCGCCCTGCAGCCCTGCGCCGCTTCCTGCCAGCCGGGCTCTGTCTCACCCTAATGCCCAGCACAGAGACGCTCCCCAGTTTGGTTTGTTCCCCTTTAGGAGCTAGCAGGATAACCAGGCTTCAGGGCTGCCAGTGGCCCCCTTTATTCTGCTGAAATGCAAACGTGAACTTTGACATATTTGTCTCAGAATCAGGATGGCCTGCGCTTGCTTTTTTCAAGCAGAAGGGAAAAGAACATCCACAAATTGTTCTTTTCTTTGCCAGACTGCTTCCCAGGCAGGTTTTGAGCAGAGCTGATTTGGCTCATCCCCGCAGGCCTCTCCAGTGACAATTACACAACCAGACCCCTCTCACGTGGGGTGTTTCATGCACTCAGACATGCATATGGGAAGAGGGCTGTTTATATTGTATTTATATCCTCCTCCTTTGCAGCCCTGTGCCTCTGAGAGCTGCGTGCTCCCTCCCGCTGCCCCACAGCGTCCATCCCTTCCCTCCCACCCCTTCTGTGAAGTGCCTAATGTGACTTTTCTCCTCTGCCCTGTCCTCTTGTCAAGTCGCCCTCCCGCAGAGCAGCTGCTGCTAGAGCAGATGTAAAATGGTTCAGTTAACAGTCACTAATATTAGCTTTGACACCAGCACAGAGAGGAAATAAATTCTTTTCTGGGGGAGAAACACAAATTACTTAATGCAGCAGATCAGAGCAGCATCCGTGACAATGTTGGAAGAGAGCTAGTTTAATATGTCCCTGAATATAACATACACACAAAGCAGAATAACTCTTCCCCACCAGCAACCAGAGTATAGCCTGCCCCGACTCACCCTGCGCAGCCTGTGGTGATTTCTCCCCAGCCTTGCAGGACTCTGGCCATTAATCTAGAATCTGCTTATTAGTCCATGAAAAGCTGCCGCTGAGGGCTTTGGCTGGGAGGGAGAGGTGCTTCACAAGCTGGGCTTTTCCATGGCAATTACAGCAGGTGCCAGCGTCAGTGGAGAGGTGGCCCGGGCTTGTTGAGATGGGGGTGGCTGCTTGCTGGCGTTTACGCAGGTACAGGTCACAGGACGTGAAGTGTGGGTGGCGAGCAGCACCTGAGCATGACCAATCCCCTCCATTTATACATTTAGCATAAAGCATACAACAGTCTGTGTCGTCACAGAGAGGAATTTGCAGTGGATAGTGAAGCTGGATGGGGTATCCGGAGCTGACTTGAAAAAGTCTCAGCCTCCTGCTGGGGCGAAGAGGAAGAGCTGCTCAGGGTTACGTTCCTTGCTTGGCAGCCATTTCGCCCCATGTGCTCTGTACCATGAGGCTTTCAGCTCCAAATTCTTCTTTCCCAACAGCTCTGGCACCAGCACAGACAAAAGAGGGATGGAGGGCCAGAGCTGTTGTGCAGAGTTTGGAGACTCTGAAACCCTTCTGCCCAGGGCTGTCCCATCCGCTGCTGCTCCAGCACACCTCCTCCCCGGAGAAATGGATTTACTCTGCCTGGAATGATTTCTCCAAGGCAGTAGTTTGGACAGTGATTTATGGTGGCCTGAGCTGCAGGGGAATCACATCTTACTCACGTGCTGCATGCGGTGAGCCAGGTTTTCTGTGTGTACAAGGCCCCGTAGGAGAATTTTACCTCCCTCTGAAATCTCAGGTATGAGAGGGATTCAACATGGATGGGATGACCTAGTATGCAAATTATTATGTTCCTGACCTGGAAACTCCTCTTTTTTCTCCTTTGTTCTGCTTTTGGGATGAAAGCACTGAAAGCATTTCAGCAAATTCTGTACCAGCTGCCCTGGTGGGAAATACTTTCAAAGGGTCCCTTTTGCTAGTGCTGCAAGGCTGAACGGAGCTCCAGAAATAAAGACATTTGGCCAAATTCAGGAGCTGCACCCATTGATGCCACCAGTAATTGGCCCATTGCCCCTCTGACGAGCTCTAATGGAAATCTTTGCCAGTCGTGGGAGTGTTGATCTGTTAATCACCAGAGCACACACCGGCCTCGATTGTTGGCTGATTCTGCGGACAGTTTCTGCTCAGGTTATGGATCGACTCTGCATGTGCAACGTAGAGTATTATATTCAGGCAGAAAGAAAATAATGAATTCAGCACAAAGAAGCAAGAAACTAAACTGTTTAGATAACCTTAGGCTTTTTCTGCTAAGAAAATCAATACAGTTAGAAGCTCAGAAACTACCCACATTGCCAACAGTCAGTCTACAGAGCAACAGAGCCCAATGTAAATGACCAAAACAGTTTAGTTTCTTTTATTACCTTTTTTTTTTTTAATTCTAAGTATTTCTGTGCAGTTTACACATTTCTCTTGCAGTACGTTTGCCTGTAAAGGTTAATATGTTTTTAATCCAAAATCTTGGTTCAGGGCCCCCTGTATCAGGAATGCTACAGTCCTGTGAGTTCCCATATCTTTTGATGGTATCTGTTATTAGTCCACAGAAAACCAGGCATGGAAAAGACTGTGTCAACTTGCA
The DNA here is from genome assembly GCA_013398295.1 of Chionis minor. NCBI lineage: Eukaryota > Metazoa > Chordata > Aves > Charadriiformes > Chionidae > Chionis > Chionis minor. The sequence goes on along the minus strand of VZSF01009085.1, from coordinate 393,309 downwards.
GACTGCCAGAGTGAAGAGTTTATTCTCTGTATTCCATTCACACGTTTGGTGTCCATATACCGACAGGCAACATGGGTGCTAATTAGCTGCTTACACTCCTCCTGGCAGGTCTGTGTGGGCACCCATCAAATAGCACCTGACATGAATTTAATTCCCAGCATGGATTAACCGCTTTGCTATTTGCATTGCAATACCAGTATCCCAGCACTAGCTGGGACCCCAGTGCACAGAGCAGGGAGAAGCAGTCTCAGCAGTGTGAAATATGTAATTAGGTGTCAGGGCATTAATAGGCCTTAATGCCCCTGACCAGCCTCACCTGGGCCCCACGTCCACACCCTTCCCCTGGGCCCAAGGGCTCTATTTAATCTCAGGCCATGGGCTTTAATTTTTCCCCAAGCTGTGCTGTAGATGTATCTGTTCTTAGTTCTGCTGTAGAATTTGTTTTCTGGATAGACTTGCCTCTGTGCTGTAGATAGCTTGTCTCTAGCCCTGTCTCATAAATGGACCTTGGACCTATGCTGCAGCCTTGTCTTTCTTATTGTTGTTCCTGTGTAGATTCCTTGGATGGCTCCTGGACCTGATGGTACTTTGCTTTATTTGGGGCTGTTGGCAGACCCTGTTACCACCAGTGCTGTGGCCTTCCTCAGCTCCCAGCTTGCCTTCTTTTGTGGAGCAGCACTGTTCTTGCTGCTCCCTGATATCAGGACAAAGAGAAGTGGGGAGGAAAGACTGACCACAGCAGCACAGGGAATGCTGGAGGAGCTGCTACTGAAGAGTAAGGGTGGAAGAGGAAGAAAGCCCATTCTTGTGTATCTGCATTGAGGAAGATGTGTACTGAGCAGTCCTCATTCCACAGAATGCATGGGAGAAAATCACGGGACAAGTCGTTGCTTCCTCATCCCACAGGTAAGCATCCAAGGAGAGGAAAGGCTGTGCATAGCCAACTCTGACTCCAGCAGTTAGTTGGGATGCAGTCAGGGCAGGTAGCCAGGGATAGCAATGGGTTGCTCCTGCTGTGGGTCCACCGTTGCTTCTTGTCTGATGACCTTCTCACTGCATCACATCTGGCCACTGCTGGACTTGATCTGATAAGGGAGATACAACCCTTTTCATGGGAGCATCACAGGCAAGAGCTCTAAAACACCTGACCCAGGGGTCCATCTCTGGGTGTATCCAGAGCCACCTTTAGAGTTGTTAGAGTGCTGACAGCAGCTTAGCCAAGTTCACCTCTTGCTTTGCGTGGCCTGAGAGGTTGCTCCTGGTTTCTGTACAGTCATTTCTACCTGGTAAAAGGCTGTACCGTGTTCTCATTAGCAGTGCAGGTATGCCCTTAAGTGTGTGATGACATTCAGAAATAATTCTGATTAAAGGAGGAGGGAAAACACCAGAGCAAAGAGTTCTTTTTAAGTAAATAACAAAGGATTCTAATCTTTGGAGGTGGTTTCTTCCCTGTGTGTTTTAAAGCTTATGCTGCAGAGAGATGATGCCGCTTGTAGCAAACTTGATTTCCTTTTATTTTTTTCATCTTCAGAAGGGACTAAAGACAGAAGTACACTGTAAAAATAAATATCTATAAACACTGAAGAGTCAGGAAACAGTGAGATCACCTCCCTTTGCATACTTTATATGTCAAATGGCTACCAGTCCTTGTCAGCCTTGCAGAGTATCAGAGACTGTAGCAGACTGCATGCTTCAGACATAAGGAGAGCCAGCTGGGCTGCCCCATAAGGCACTGCCTTTCTCCCATGCTGCTGAGCCATTTACATCCCCCAGCATGAATAGCATGTTTCTGAAAGCCAAACTCGCATCCTCCTAACAAAGCTCTGAGGAGGGAGTTCAAATCCCTTGTGGGGGTTTCTCATGCTCGTCTTGCTGTGCTGCCAGCCTGGAGCCTGCACAGAGCTGCGTCAGGCTGGGTGGAAATACTGTGTGAAACAGCTCTGCATGCTGCAGGGAGTCAAACTTCAGGAGGTTTTTACTGAGCAGGAAACCTTAGATTTCCCCACAGGGACCAGGGATATGCATACTGAGGTGTTGGATGACAATGTAATCTATAAAACTCCTATGCTAAGAGGTGTTTCTCTGTAAAGAATGAGGTGATGCTAAACAGTGGGAGATTAATCACTCCTCCTCCCTTTTCCTCCCACTTACCTTGTGGATCATTAGGTCTCAGGAAGGTTTTAATTCTGCTTCTTCCATGTGTGCACGAAAAAAATTGACAAGAGTTTCACCTAGCTGGTGACTAGGTCATGTTAAGATCTGTATCACAATCAACACTCATTAGTCCAAAACAGTAAAGAAACAATGCATCCTCCTGGGAGAGGAGGATATTTATCAAGTTAGGAGGCTTTTAAGGGAGATTATCTTGTCAACTGTGCATACAGCTCTTGCTTCCTTCTGCAAGAGGTACATGTAAGAGACATGGAAAACTGGTGTCCCTGAGCATCCCTCTCACTTGAGTGATCACAGCTTTACACCCTGGGCTGCTTCCTTCAAGGAAGATTTCCATCACAGGAGCTTTGGGGTGAGAATTTCATAATGAAGTGATCAAAACCAAGGTGATTAGTGCTGAAATGATGTCTCACTCCAATGCAAAGCCCTTGAGACTGACCTGGACAGGATGATTGGATTTACCCAAATCTGAGCCCACTTTGTGCCTGGTGTTATTTAATGTGACACTGTTAGGGACTAGGCATTCACACACAGACCAAGAGGCTGTGATTCACCTTCAGTCATTTATTGACCAGATATTGATTTATTTTTTTTTATGGCAAATGTTACTGAGAACCTACTTTTGCCAAGAAGAGATTGGGTAGCATCTGCTCTTTATGGGTTAACAGTAGAATACTGGTATCCACTGGTATGCTGGTGCTTCAAGTGATGCTAATCTGTGCAGAGAGTAGGGCCAAAAATGTGGGATTTAGGTGGTCAAATTGACTGAACTAAAAATCAAGAAGGGGAAGGGAACAGATTTGACTTAAATGTTTGAAATGAGGTAAAACTTAAAGGCTGGAATCTTGTGATTAGGAAAGAAGAGGGGGGAAAAAGTCTGTTTTAAAAATACAAATAGTTTTTTTCTTAATATAACATTTCTGGGTTTTTTATTATCGACAACTAAAGTTAGAACTAGCTCAGAACCTAAAAATCTTTAAAAGCAGTTTATGATTGTGATAGTCTATTGCAAGAAAACAAAAAAGAATCAATCTGATTCTTTTCTCCCAGTTTACCAAACCAGGCACCAAAACCCATCCCAGCAATTTCTTTGCAAGTTAAACTAACTAGAAGCAATATTTCACTATGCCAATTAAGAAGGCGATTCCACTGTAACTGCTTCCATGGAGAGTGAAGTGATTTTTATTTTTTTAAACACTCCATCTTCTTTCAATGAAAAATGCAGTTGAAGTGTATTACAAGCTATTATGAAGTTTACAAAAAAGATTCACTCTGGAGTTATGGTATTTTATGCCAACTTTCAGCTTAGACTAAACTTTTATAGCTGAGATATAAAATCCTGAATATAGGGCCTTTGTAATGGAAAACTTGGTTGAGTATAGGGTCAGGAGGAGCAATGGTATAACACAATTTATAGCCTACTCAGCTTGGATTTAGACTTCATTACAGTCCAATATCAGGAGCAGATGTTACAATGACAGTCCTCCCTCTTTTTTTTGCTGTGTAAAAAACAACACATAATATAGTCCTAAAACAGCACTGCCATTTTCTTAATGGGCAGAGCACGTATAGCTCGCATTCCCTAAAAGTATTTTTGCAAGCATAGCTTTTGCAATAGCAGCACCTCTGGTAACCCCAAGCTCCATCTGAAACAGTGGTGTTGAAAATAAATCCTCTGGTTTTAACCTGTGAAATTACAGACCAGAAGCACAGGAAAATCAAAGGCTGTGCTCTCTTGAGACAGAAGCCAAGCTATGGGAGCTCCAGGAGATGCTGGGAATAGAAGGCCTATTTTAGAGAGTGGGGACAGGGCATTTACTGCAGCGGTGGGATGCAGTCACTGAGGTGGGAAAGGGATGGTGGAGGACTCTGGTCCAAGCCCCTGCTCAAAGCAGGGCCAGCAGAAGACATAAAGTCACCTTCTGTTATTTGACCATGCAAATAAATGCTACTTCTGCTGAACTGCAAGAATACAGCACTAGAGTATGATGTGTGTGTAACGGTGTCGAGNGCCGGCCATTGAAGAAGGAAAGCAAGAGTCCCAGCAAGAGCAAAAGCCCAAGCAAGTCGGAGAAGAAGGTGAAGCCGTAAAACGGGAAACGGATAAAACCGGAACAACTGAAACAACGGAACAACGGAACGGAACAACGGAATGCTGAGCCTTTGATCCCTCAGCTTTTATACTAAGCATGATGCAGATGGGATGGAATACACTGTTTGGTCAGTTTTGGGTCACCTGTGCTGTCTGCTCCTCCCCACAGATGGGACCCCTCAATGCCTCTCTGCTTCCAGCCCTCCCACAGGGCAAATAACAAGGTGTCTGACCTTGGTCGTTATCGCAGTAAGTCTAAGCAAGGGCCTCTCTGCATACCGTGCCTTGGCATCAGCTATAAACATGGGTCTTATCACTCTGAGAAAGAGCAGTTTTCTGCACAATATGCTGTTAATTTCAGCAGTAAGAAGAGGCCTAGTTAGAAAGCAGAGTTACTGAACAAAATTGGTCTTGTTTTACCTCAAACCAGGACAAACGGACCAATGAAGATTAAGTCTTCAGATGACATGCACCCCCTTTATTTTTATTTTGCTAGCAGAACAGAAATGAACAGCTGACTTAAGGCATTTAGTAATCATAAAAACACTTTGTTTTAAATCTCTGGGTGGTGTGTATGGGATTCTCTGGGGGAAAAACTGATTTATATTAGGGTTTGGACCTAATTTGACAGAGTCTGTCCAGTGAAAGATCACTAGAACCAGAAAGGTTTTGTTGCTGTTTTGTGCTTGTGCAGTGTCTGCTCTGGGGATGGAGGGTTCATATGCAGAGCTCCCAGGCACTACTGGGTATCAAATAATGATTCTGGGAAAGTCCCCCAGTACCTTTCCAAAAACTAATTATTTGAAATTACTGAATAATTTACAGAAAATCATGTATGCAATTATTTGTGCCTTTATTTTTTTTGCTCTATGTCTTAAAGCCTACGAAGTTGAGGGAAGACCAGTCTCTATAGGCCACCACCTCATGGATGGATAAATCCCTCTCAGGTTTCAGAACCAGGTTTCTTGCCATCTACCATGTTATAACTCCGAGCAGAGGACAATATTGATAGTATTAGCCAAGAAATCCATTCTGGGGTGAGATCGAAGATTTCTGGTTACTCAGTTTGTGCCTATTATTGCAGTATCATTAACTATTTACCTGCTGGTGCTCTGTTCCACCAGCAGAGTTAGCAGGAAAAGAGTAAGATTTAAAATGTTTTAAACACATTCCCTTCTTTAATTAGATCCTGGCTGCAAGAAATGCTGTGAATTACCACTGAACCCTGACTGAGAGTAATGCTTGTAATTTCATGCTTTTGGGCAGGTTCCCCGGTGTTTCCTAATGGTGCTCTTGGCCTTGAAGGTGCCAGATAATCCATGCACTGAAAAGGGCACTGATGATGGTGCCTGTTAGAGGAGGTCAGTGAGTGGAGGTGGAAGCACTGAAGGGAGAAGTTCAGACTGTGGCAAGAAAAGGGGACTGAGAATATACCCTTGTATAATGTGCTGTTATGTCCCAGTGTGTACTAGAAGGCATGCACTGGGCATGACTTGGCTGCATGCGAGAGACAACACAACTCTTCAGAGGGGGATTCAATTAGCCTTGTCCTGGCTACATTGTCAGTGAGAGATCACTGTGAAGCTTGCAAGTTCTGTGTGGTTAAACATCCAAAATACTGAAGCCTTCTGATTTGCAAAAGGAAGTCCTGATTGGCCTTTTGTGAAATCGCTGAATTACATCTTTCTGGCCTTGCGAAGAATTCTACAGGAACATTCTATCTGATGCCATTTTGGCATGTCTGAATTGCAGAATGTGCATAGACGTCATTTCAAGATATTAGAATTTTCTAATTTTCCTAAGTATTAAGTGCAGGGGAAGCAAGGACCATAAAAGGGTATAATTATAATGGTTTCTCCTGAACATATGTAATCTATTGTTGGTCATAAAACAAAACAGCAGGATGGATCTGTATGATATCTTTGACGTCAAGTGAGCTGGATGCTAAACGACAAACCGGAAGCCTTGGATTTCTTTATCAGTTCCCCTTATTTTGCTGCTTTCCTTCCCCATGACTACTCTGCTTCCAGCCTGACTTCTTACCAAGTCCTCTATGTATGCACAGTTTGTCACTCCATGATAATTTTGATGGAGGCATCAAGTAGCTATCAGCATGAAAATAAGAGGCAGGATGAGTGATTAGAAAATTTCTGGAGGATAGGATGACAGGGTGAATCTCATAGGCAGGAATTCTTTTTCCCTCCCGTAATCCTGGGGAACCCAGGACTTTCAATTAGGGCAGATGTGCTCTGTGTTTTCACACATCAATCTTTCATTGGCCTCGCATCAATCATTCACTGGCTTGTGCAAATAACTTCTCCCAAACAATATTCTCCCGTCAGAAACAGGCACTGTCATCTGCAAACCTGTTTGAATATTTCATTGTTGCCAGATGATGTTTTTTGTTGAGGCTTTTTGTGCATTTCCTGGATGACATGGCAAGATAGTCCCTGTGCTCCTTGCCCTAATGAGGCTGGAAAGCCAAAGTAAAACCAGACAGTGGCTGGGGCTGTGTCCTAGAAAATATTTCTCCATAGTCTATGCATGGAGGAACATGGGAAACTGCAAACAGGCAGCACTTGTTCACTACTTGGTCGACTCTAGTCCAGTCAGGTTCGACCTAGCTGATGACAGAAGGGGCTAGAGCAATGTCAAGCTCATCCTCAGTGGACATCCAGCAGATGGTGACAGAAGCCATTACAGAGGTAGTATATCACAGTCTTGTTTCATGTGAAAACCTTTCAAATCCTCTTACCGACTCCCTGGGAAAGTTGGGGGATTCATTAATTAATATGTATCACAGGTAGGTACTGATAATTCTTCTTGTCCTTCACTTAAAAAAATCATGCTCTGATCCCATTAACTACAAGGCCACAGTGCAAGGTCAATCTGCTGACGTGGTATTGAGTGGAGAGGGGCTCCTGAGGTTTTGATAGTGGAGTTCTTGGCTGGCATTATCAGACTTATAAAACAAATTAGCTATTTAGCACCACTTATACACATACAAAATTTACTTTGGATACCTATTCTTTCAGGAAAGTTTTAATCCATAGGTTATACTTTAGGCAGCTGTGAGATGACTTGTTTTCTGAAGCTGTTATTGAAAGCTCTTTGTGCATGGTCTCTGGGAGGCCACGTTTGTCTGAGTCTAGGTCAGCACAGATGAAAAGGTCTTATCTGGGGAGAAGCAAACTGTAGAATTGAGGGGAGGCCTGGTGAAAACTATGACCTCCCCAACAACTTTTGAAAAGGAAGTCTGGCCAGCTGTGGGAAACTGCACTAAGTTGGCTGATCTGAGTACTTGAAAACTAGACCTATCCAGAAAGTACATCACTGGCGCAACAAACAGTAAATGCCTATGAAATGGGCTTTCCATGCCTGGTTTGGACAGCATAGTGTTTACTTGCTTCTCAGTAAAAAGACCATGGTACTTGCAATGCAAGTTCATCTCAGATAAGGTCACCAATGAGTTTTTGTTCCGAATAATGCAGCGATGATCATTACTTTCTGTGACGGCAAATAGTTTCTGCAGGAACAGTGTGCTAACTTGACCTAGGTCTTTTAAAAAGTACATCAATAGATTAAAACTACAAATTAACACCATGTTGCTGTGATCTCAGATTTCCCCCTCAATTTACAATAGCTCCTGCAAGTGTATATTGAACTCTTTGTCTTTGTGCTCTCTTTCTCATGTTTCTTCTCAGTACTATGCTCTTACAGTAGAAAAGACTTTGAAATCAATTGCTGAAATGTAGTTCAGTTTATGGTTCATAAAGGGCTTTGGGAAACCATTTTGTACAGAAAGTGTGATATAAATATAGGCAGCATATTTATTCCCTTTTCTTAGCTTTGAAATTATACTATTAAGCTGCTAAACCTGTCAAATATGTAACTGAACTTACTGAAGCCCTACCTATCAAAAAGGCACTTAAGAGTTTGCTTAAAATTAAGCAAGTGATTTAATCCTGCCTTTTACAGTTCTTTAACGCAGATATGTCTCACTGAAGTCAAGGCAAGCACATTACAGTTAAGTGTATGCTAAGCGCTTTGTTAAATCAAGGCCTAACCCTACTTAATTTCACATCCATTCCTAATTCTGAAAAACAAGTATGTTACAAGAGGCAGTGACATCTCAACTTCTGCCCCGATTAAATAAGTTTAAAAATCATGAATCCAAAAGCAATTGCATTGCCATCATACTTCTTTCCTTTTATGATTAATCCAGAGTTTGATATGTCTTTCTATAGGATTAATATCTTAACAGCAAGGTAATAGGTAGTGTGACATTTAATCTCTTTGATTAAATTCCATACTAAAAATGTCCCATAAATAAAAGAAACAATTGAGGCAATCATAAATTATCTTCATTGTTGCAAAGTGATGGATTTAGTGGTTACAGAGGGTAAAATCTCATGACCTCATTAAAAGCTAGAAGGTTTTTTTCCTTCCACAGACCTAAAAGATATTGTGGCCTACGGCGGGTTTTCTCACATTGCTTTCATTTAATCAGCTGAAACCTTAAGAGTGAACAGAGGATTCTCTATATATGTGCCCATTTCATTTTCCGCTAGAGATGACCAGATCCAAAGAGGGATCTCTTGCTTCAGGTTTTATCTTGGGTACCTCCTGTGTGTTCAGCATTATGTGCCTAATGAAGGAGAATGCATTTTTTGGTTAGTAGCCAGGATCAAATTGTTTCAGGATCTGAGTCTGTTTCTTGTCTCTGCTACTGACCTCCACCATGACCTTGGGCAAGTCACAGAAGGCCAAATTTTCAAGAGCTCAGCATCAACCAGCAGAGCCAGCTCAAAATGTATCAGCCACAACCATAGTGCCAGATTAATACGGTTTGGATACAGTCCAGTGGACTGTGCTTTTCTGAGTATTTACCTAAAAGCATCACAAGGGAGGTGCTTGTCTCTGAATGCCTCTGAAAATCTCCATGCAGGATTAGGTCCCAAACCTTTTAAGGGCTCCACTGTGCTATTGAGATGCACCTGGAGGATTCATTTCTCCCTTTGTAAAATGAGCAAAATGTTGTAGCCAATAAGAAGAGCTTCACTTAGCATAAAAAGGCACCATTTTTCCTATTCAATTAGAAAACCCTTTATACTACCAGTACTAAGACAGCTTTTTCATTTCTGTTCACCTATAGCAGGTAGAGAAGTTTACTTAAGTGACAGAAAGGGAACAAAGTGGACAGGAGTTTGATCCAAGCCACTGGGAGTTTCAAGGGCTCTCATTAGCACTTTCCTGGTTCCTCAAATCTGTGCTGTCCCTTTGACTCCTTACAACAAACTGCCATTGCCATGAAACACATCCTCCAACAGGGACAACACAGATCCATAGGCTGCACTTTAGAGTCCTGCTGCACTGTGCCTCTGCTGGGCTGCGTGGTCACCAAGTTGGGGATGGACAAGAGACTGCTATACTGTCTGACAGCGCTTAAAAAAAAAAAAAAGCCATCCCATTCATGTGATTAAGGATTCAAACGAAAGGCTTTCTGTAAAGATGTGTTTTTAATATAAAAGACTGCCAGCAGGGAAGTCCCCCATGGTGCAGTTTGTAGGATCTTGTAAGAGTTTAGTGAGATTAAGCTCATGTAAATTCTTTGAGAAGCATCTGCACAACCCATAATGAGGTTTTGCTGCATGTTTCACCCGATGAAATGTTGCATTTCAATGTTAAGCCTTGTTCCAGTACCCAAGAAAATGACAGGGCTGGTGATGTTGGGAGCACCAGGTTTCCTGCTGGGAAAATATGGTGGGAAGCCTTATTGCAGGAGGCATGGGTGCCCTGCAAGGACGAGCCATGAGTGGTTTTGCTGTAGGCCTTTGCCATCAACAGAGACCAGGAAACCGATNTGTAAGTTAGGGGAGGAAAACAACCAGATTTAAAAAAAAAAAAATATATATATATACTAACCAAGAAATTTCTTTCATTACTAATCTCAGAAGCTGCCTACAGCCTCTGTCCCTTAAATAGTGGGAGGCCTGTCTTAGCAAAGATTCATGGAAGGCAGAAGCTCACTGACAGACCCTGATAAATCAATCAGATCTTGGATTGCTTCTTAAAAACTTCAGCCTGTTTTCTTGAAATCTGTTATTAAACGTGCCCTGTTTTGACCAGTTCCTTTCACAATGACCTCCAACGTGTTTTTGCTGGAGGAGCTATAAAGGGAGAACGGGCACAGGGCCAGGTACCCTCAAAAAAAAAAATCAAAAAACAAACAACAAAACCCCACTGTGCAAGTAAACAGGCTGCAGAGCATGGCAGGGCCTCCAGGTAGTGCAAAAGACATCACAGTATCACAGTGGACCAGGCTTGTGTCAGAAACACCCGCTGGTGGAGATCTGATAATGCTTTGGGTGGATTAACAGTGAATGCATCGTAAATGGACCAAAAAGAGAGGAAAACCACAGCTTAGCTTCCCTGTGCTTTGTTCCTTTGTGTTTCTTTTCTTTTGTATACCACCATATTGTAATTGGGATTGCACTGTCCTGGTCTGTGATAAACCAAATTACTGTCTATAGCAAACCTCTAGAAATGCTGATTTTCTCATACGTCCTTGCCAAACACTTCCCTTCCATCATTCATGTAGGTCTGCGAGCCACAGGCTGGAGAGGTGTTTTGCATTTGGTAATGTTAATCTCTTTTACCCATTCTTAAAAACTAAAGCAATGGACATAATATAGAGTGTCTATTTTATTAGCATCTTCACTCTGACCTCAAAACTCCTAACATCTAGGGTTATCTGAAATGCTCCAGGGTATCTGAGACATCCATGTGGGCCTGGCAGACATGACCCAGGACACAGGGCTACACAAGCCCTTTAGAAATGGCATGTGGAGACCAGGGAATAAACCAGAGCACCTCCAGCGACACTTTAGACACACTTTGGTAGTTGAATCCCATTCCCATGGACTGCAGTGAGAGCCCAGACACCTAGTGCACATCTAGACACCAAATTTAGGTGCCTCAGTCTGGGAGGCTGAATCATCCCTCCCCACACAAGATCCTCCTCAGCAGTACCACCCATCAGTCCCACCTCTGCCTTTGCAGATACCTTGTAAAGCTCCTTGTAGACACTGAGCTCCTTGAGATCATTAATGTTCATGGCTAACCTATGAAACTGATTGAGCAGGGGAAAAAAAATCTCATCGAAACCTGGGAAGAAAATTATCTTGATTTTGAAACTTTTAATTAGGTTTCAGTTGACTATGAAAGCTACCTCAAAATACAAATTCAGAAGTTTCCCTATGGGAATTTTTTTTAGGTTTTCACACAAAAAAGAAACACTTTTCTCTATGGCTGAATTTGATTTAAAGCTTAATTTTCCCTAGGGAGGAGAAATTCAGATTTTTCACGCTTCCTTTGTCTTTCAGTCTGATTTTGCTCCAGACAAGCACTAGTAGGATTAGGGGGAACTGATAGCTACCAGGAAAACTTCAGAAGTCTGCGACATGACCTGAAGAAATAATTGATTTGCGCTATCCCTTGACAGGGAAGATAACATCATGTACAAGGAGACAAGCAGGCTGGCATTTGAGGTCAATTGACCAATGTTCCCACAGCACAGAGATGGGGTAGGCTTAGATGTGCAGAGCAAATGAAGCAGTTTCTTTAATAACAGGCAATCAGCCCCGTTTTCTTTGAAGCCAAGGGAATTCACCCATTGATTTCAACGTGTTCTGGTTTATATTATTAAAAAAAGTACCCACCTCAGGTAGCTGAGTGCAGTTGCTAGATTCAAACCAAAGTAAAACACGCCTGACTGCTTTAACATTTGCTTGGAAGGTAATAGTTTAGAATGGAGTAAGCTGGAACAAGAAGAATTTTTGTGCAATTAAGCCTTGATATTTTTTTTTGTTGTTGTTGGTTTTGTTTTGCATTTGTTCTAGTTCCTTTCTCCAAATAGCTCACTTCATCATTTGTTGGTAATCACGGCCTCAAGTTGCTCCAGAGGAGGTTTAGATTGGATATCAGGAAAAACTTTTTCACCAAGAGTGTTGTCAAGCATTGGAACAGGCTGCCCAAGGAAGTGGTTGAGTTGCCATCCCTGGAGGTATTTAAAAGATATGTAGATGTGATGCGTAGGGACAGGTTAAGTACAGGATTTGGAAACACTAGGTTAACGGTTGGACTTGTTCTTAATGGTCTTTTCCAGCCTAAACAATTCTGTGGTTTGCAGCTGTAGTCCATACAGCAAACGCAGTATGCCTTTTCCATTACTCACTTTCAATCTCCCCGTGTAGCTTTTACATCCTCATGCCATACGTGTCCAGTTTTATGCCCACATGCACTTTTAGCAAGTGAATTTACAAGGTTTGTGTGGATGAGTATTTACAGGAGCTTCCTTGTTTACCCTCACTCTTTGTACACCTATTGAACCTAGTGCCCAAGAGATGCTGAGAGTATCAACATTCACTAACATCACTGCCAAATAAAAATGCTCAACATCGTGTCAGCCTCAGTCACCTTTTTGGTCCTATAGCTTATTTCCACTAAGAAAACTGCCATAGCCACAAGGACTATCTCTAGGCGTAGCCTGTAACTCTCAGTTTGTATTGATATTTGGGGTTGATTTAGAAATTATTCTCTGTGGGGTTTTAGGGTTTGGTGGGTTTTTTTCTCCTCCTTAAGCACTACTTAAGTGTACCTCACGTGTGCTTGAAGAGCCATTCAAAGGATCAGCCTGCGTATTCATTTGCTTTTTCTTCCAGAATTCCTTTAATTTAATTGGAACAGATATAGAAAATTAAGCGTAAAACAGAAATCAGAACAGGGAGTTCTGGCATTGCTGGCAGTGTCCTGGTTCAGCTGGAGGCTTGAGGAATGGGCGAATGTTCCAGATACCTGCACTGTACATCAGACAGCAGCTGAACAGAACTGGGAATTCAAAAGAGGGATTGAAATAGAGAGAAAAGGGATTTGCTGGACACATTTCAGCATACCAGGATATAGCATTTGATGGCATCCTAAGATTGACCACATCCGTGTAGACAGCCTTGAGGACAAACACAGTATTTCTGTAATGTATTTGCAAATACCCTGGAGCAGTAGGCTCCAATCACAGCCAGAGGGGGGTTTTAGAGTTGACAATAAATACTGGTAATACTTGTCATTTATCTGCCAAGCTGAGAATTACTGGTGCTGGAATCTTTGTCTGTTTAATGAGAGAACAGCAATAACACAATCTGACTTCCTCAGCCATTCACACCTTCACAATGAAGCCTGAGCTCCCATTGCTCCTGGTCTGGCTGTTGTGTAGGCTTTCTTTAAGCTATCTAGTTCATATGATAAATAGGTTTCAGGAAATCTCTTCACTTCTTTGGATCCCATGAGCAAAAAATGTAGGGCTAAATATATGAAATAAATTATTCATTCTGAATTATTTACTCAGCTACACTTATTTGTTCTCATTTACTTCCTTTTTACTTAAACTAGATCATTCATCTTCTCTTCCTTCCTTAAAAGATATTTCAAATGTATTTTTAATCACTTTGCACATATCAAATGCTGTTACATACTACCATCATGCTGCTGTTTGGGAAGCCTACAAAGAGTATTCTATACATTGAAGTAAATAAACCTCATTAGCTTTGTTAACTCCATTAATCACAGTCAATAACATTAATGAAGCCTACTTTAGCATCACTGTCAGAGATTTAGGACTAATTCATCTCATTATTAACTTTTGTTGAATTACAGTCCTCTTCAAATTTATCCCCCAGTGCTACCAAATTTTATGTGAAGTCAACATTTTCCTGTGAATTTTTGAAGTGTAAATTCAACCAAAAAAAAAAAAAAGGGTTCAGAAGCATATTTAAAGATTTTGAGTTTGACTGCAAAAGGGCCCAAGAATCAGAAAGTGAGGAAGACTGGAAATCGAAAGGCAAACTGCACAGAATTAAACATCTACTTTTTTGCTTTAGTTGCTACACTCCAGCCTCCATGTGAGGTGTCAAATCTGTAGTGGTGGTGGCCCAAATCCCAAACAGGGCTTAGTCACTGGGGAGTCAAGTCTGACATAGAGGTGTTGACTTAAAGCTTTAAAGACCTTTCCAACATGCAGATTTATTGGTCCCCAATGCATAAAGACCTTACCTTACTGTTTCCTTTCAGGTTGCCTTGGATATGTTTATGAACTAGTATTTCCACGTTTGGGGGGTTGTAGGAGGGTGCTATCAGACTAATGTATTAGTCTGTAGATTACACTGGGACAGTTATATTTAGTAGATACTATATTGTGCAGAGCTGACATAATAGAGTTAATTCTATATGGAGCTACAGAAAGATGAAGAGTTTATTTTCATTAAAATTATTTTCCTTTTTTTGTCCTAATGTTGACAAAACCAGTTTTTTCTTAACTGTATAATGTTTCTGTCTTACTTGCACGTATACCACATTTCCTGAGCATTTTAAAATTTAAAGCAACACCTTTAATATTATACTAATATCGTTTTCTGCTTTTGATGTTATTTTTTTTATTTTCCATATATCTGCCATTTTGTTTTCTGGCATGGATTAGAATTGGCAGTATCTAAAATACCTTGAAAAACATATGTCTTCCAATAAATCTTTGCAGCTAAAAGCAGGAATAGCTAGTAATATAAAAGAGACAGTTTTACACCTAGACTTGTCTAAGTATCTGTTCACCTTAATACATACCAGCCTTCTGTATGAGGTATACAAATCTTCCCCAAGCACAACAGCCTCTCCTTAGACATTTTCCCATTCCCATGTCATAAAAACAGATCAGTTGCTCATTTTAAGAGAGCTGATTGTAGATAAACGTAGCTCCTGTATTTCAGCCCCCAGTTACAGAATGTTGAGCATTAAACATCTGTGGTGGGCTTGAGGTCAATTTGTTTGAATTCTCTTTTAAGAACAAAAACCTGAGACATCCCTAATGTGGCAATCCCTCAGTCAGGCAGCCTTAAAGCCTTTCCCCATTCCTCGTGCTTTGCAAAAATAAGGCATTTTTGTTCTTGCATGATTAGCTGGCAGTAAGATTCAGGAAAGGGGCGGGGGAAGACTCTTTAGGGCTCTCAGTAGTGACTCGTCTGAGCCTTTACATTCGTTCCCTTTAAACAGCTCTGTGGCTAACTTCCCAGTTTTCTTCCAGTGACTAATGCTGGGTATTAGGTTAATGGGTCATAGTCACTGATTAGATCGTTAATACAGAAATCCCACCACTGAAGCTTAAAAGCTATACAAGTAGAAGCTGGAACTCAGCACAGCAATACAATGTAGCATGGATCTCCTGGCCTTCCCTTAAAGACAGCCTTTTCTGATCTTGCTGCATTTCCCTCATGCTGAAAGCAAGGGATTCTTTTTCCTGAAGAAACCCATATGTTATAAACTCTCAAAACAAATTCTTCTTCCATTTTTCAGAAGGAAGGGGGAGCTGGGCTAAGGGGCTATCAATGAAGGTCAGCACGGGACAACCTGGAATTGTTTTAGAATTATGAAGAGCTCATCAGTTTTGCCAGGTGTCAGTGACATTTCTGTTCTACCGCAGGCTGGTACATTGGCCTGAATTTCTAAGGGAAGAGACTGCAAATGAGAGCAACTTCATTATTGTAATGCTTTATCGGAGTCTTTGAGGGGTAACTAAGAAGCTATTTACATTGACCTTTACAGCAGTGGCCTGAGGCTCAAAACAACGTGGTAATATTCATTGCTAGTAAAGCTCTGCTGAGATACTTCACTTTGTAGCAGGTGGGAAGGAGGCAGATTTTTTACAGCCTCAAAGATTTCCAGGTACAATGCCTCAGAGATTCAATGTGCATCAGTGACTGGGGGCTATTTTCAGCCCTATTTGTATACCTTGCTCCTGCTCTGCTTAGGTGCCGAATTGCCGCGGGCTGCAATGGTGACATCTGCTTATTTAAACTTTAATGTCAGATATAGCTGGTCTATGCCGCATTTCGCTTTCAGTTTCCAGGACTGGGGTGGACAATTTTATGTCAGGGAAAGGGGGCATAACAAGAGGGACTAAGGGCATCTGAGCCCAGCTTGCAGGCAGAAAGCAGAGACCCAGCTTTCAAAGTGAGCAGGGGAAGGAAAAGATCAGACGTAGAGATGTGTCAGAATGAAGCGTGACCAACTGCAGGCAAACGCATGTTGTGAATCAGGTCCTGAAACTCATGAGATTTTAAAATAAGGTAGGGTATTTTTATTTGCTGTCTGTCTTAACAGTTCTCCTGACAGGCCTCCTGTTGAGCTAAGGCAGAAAATCAGCCTGCAGTGCCAAAGAAAGGGACGGTCCTCTCTAACCCATCAACATGGTGATCTTGTAAAGGAGCTGCACCTCTTTTTCCTGAAGACATGACCAAATTATTCTCCCTTCTTGCATTTTCTCTGTGACAGGTTGGGGTTTTATTCCTCCTTTGCTATTTCTATGCCACCAAAGCTTTCTAGAAATGATGGTCAGTGTAGTCTGAGGAGTCAGAAAAAAATTTCCCCTTTCTGGGATTTTCTTTGCTAGTCAGAGAGCAGCAGTCCCAGTAACCCAATTTGGTTTTATTTTATCCCAGTGAGTCTGTTCTGGGAGAGGCACAGAAAAAGGCAGTGAAAAAACCTTTGCCCATGCAGATGGGAAGGAAATGCATTGAACTGGACCTGTCTGGTCCTTGTAGTTCTGTTGCTGGAGATGTAAACGTGAAAAACCCACTTGTTCTTTCACTTGGTGGCCCAAAGCAAATCTGTGGGTGCCCTCTGGAGATGGAGAAATCAGGTTAGATTGGTTCCTCGCTTGCCAAGACACCAGCTTTCCACCAGAGCTTTTCCCTCCCAAACAGAGCCCTCCCATGCCTGTTCCTGAGGGATTCCCACTCTAAGACACGACTATTTGAAGAGCATATGTTCATAGCGCCTTGGCTGGCATTTCCATATTTGAAGCTGCTTTGCCAAGTTGAACCATACAGAAATCACACAAGTAGTTTTTGAAAGCAAATCTCTTATGGCTTCCCTACATTTGCATTGTCTTGTAACTTTTAGGTTGTATTTGGTCACATTTTTACAGCTTCTCTTTATAGCTGCAAAAAAATGGACTTTAAAAAGAAGTGGAAGTTGAAGATTTTTTGGCTCAAGAGTGGGGCCTTTAAAAATAACAATATATTTCAAGAAAAAAAATCTAGAAAATGTGTGGTACAAGCTGAGCTGTATCTCTAATGCTCTTTTTCCCTTATTAGGGATTTGCTCAGGAACATTCATTGTATCAGCTACTTGCATTCGATTTTTAGCTTCAAGAAAGTGTGAATCTCTTAATGAAACGATTTCCAGGTACAGGTCCCCAATGTGGCATGTGTCAGAAAGGACAAACCAGAATGCGTATATTTTTACCAGGTCCATTGAAGTACTGTTCTCAGGGCTTTCTGGGGAGGAAAAAAAAAAAAAACACAACCAAAACCAAACCCAAAATCTTTCACAGAAGCTCTGATTTTTTTTTTTTTTTTGCAAGATCATCATAATCCTAAAATTTGTATCTGATAGCCCACACAAGACTTCCTGCAATGGGGAAGTGGAACACTTGTAGTGTCCATCTGTCATGCAGCAACAGGCCTCCAGTTGGACTCTACCTTTCCTACCAACAGTAGTTTTCACTTTGCAGACATTACAGGGATGCAATGTAAAAGAACCATGATATCCATTTACTGTAGCTTTATTTAAAGCTTTCTTATCAACCCAAAATTTTAGGATGTTGTCTCATTTCAGAACCTGAGCCAGCCACGTTAGCTTTCAGACAGGTCCAGCTTTGCAGGATTGAAGTAGTTCAGATGAGTTTTCCTCCCTTTTAATAGAATGAAAACCTGGGTATGATGTGAGGGGCTCAAGAATTTAAAATGAGTACATTGTACTTGGATGGAGGAAGTATCAGATTCAGGATGAAGGTCCAATTGCAATACAGCCTGTCAAAGATTTGTCCTCTACACAGAAATGTAAGAGTAAAAGGAATTTCCTGGATGATGAAGTTTAGTCCCCTGATAATACCTGCATTATATCATCCCTGGTTTGGTTTGGTTTGTTNAAAAAAAAAAAAGAGGTTTTACTTTAAAGGGACTTTTACTTTAAAAAAAAAATAGGTTGGCGCTTAGTAAAAAGGAAAAGACAGGATTGAAAGTTTTTCAGTCCTGGCACAGATAGGCAGATGAGCCTTTAAATCTGAAACACAACAGCCTTAGTGTTCTTCTGTGTGAAATCAAGGTCACTGAAGAATTTAAGGAGAGCAAGGTGAGAGGATCAGTTGCATGCCCAGCAGAAGCAGATAGGAGCTTCAGCGCTCTTTTATACTAACAGGAGAGGAATACAGGAGGTAGTTTAGGAAAATACCATCTGCAGTGATAAAGCATCCTGTAAACCTTGTAATTCTGCACCTCCTGTGAAGTATGCCAAAACCGCAGCAGAAGCAGCACATGCCAGACTTGATTGACACTTTGCCAAGGGAAGGCGCAAGCACAGGAATGAAAGGGTTGCCATCCTCTCCTGGCAGTTCAAATGTCACACAGAGATAAAGGTTACTGCGAGTAACAAGTCTTATTTCCCAGAGAGACAGCGTGCAGCACCACGGCTCTTCACATACGGAAAGAGGTAGTGGAGCAGTGAGTTGGGTACACGCAGGCTTCGCGATTAACAGCAACAACAGAGTTGACTTCCCTGCCGTCACAGTGCCAGCTGCAGAAATTGCATGCTGCATCTCTGATGTCTCAGTAAATCTGTGGGGATGTGAAAGGAAGACTATGCTCTTTGACAAATGATGCACCCTCCAAACAGGAGCCCTCGCCTTGTTGCTGTGGGAGTGTTACACTGGGCTTCATGGTCATGCATCAGGATCAAAAGTAGTATTGGCTTCTCTTGAGGGTCAGGAGAGCTTCTGAAGTCTCAAGGTGTGGTCATCAGAGCTCCAGTTTCCTTCAGAATTTACCTCATCCTCTTGTACCTGCTTAATTAGACTGAAATGATCAAGAAACCATTGATTTTGACTCTCCCAGTTCCACTCTGCTGGAAGCTGAGTTCTTTACAAAAATTAAAGTATGAAGGAGGAGAAGAGACCCTTCATTAAATGTTTAGGAGCTTCAGAAATAGATTGTTACACTAGGCAGAATGAAAAATACTGCATTTTACTTAGTATTAAATATTTCACGTTGATCATTTTTAACATTTGTTAGCTTGCCAACAATTAGCCAGCAAGGCCATCTTTGATGTGCAGATCTTGTCTATAAGAAGTCAGGAAAATTTAACATGATTCAGTCATGTCAGGGTTAGTGGGGAGACAGGTGAAATCACTCTTCTTGTGGTGTTGCCTTATGCCCAGGAGTAAATCTGGTTGGTGACAGATGCCCTCTACCTTTGCTCTTCACAAAGTAAAAAAAAAATAATCCATGAGTAAAAGCAGGAGTATTTCAAGACTTTCCGGTTGAATGTTCTATATCTCTTGCTAGCTATTTTCCAATCACTAGCTTGAAAAGCCACTGGCTTTTAGCTTTCCATAATACCCACCCTTCCCTCCCTTCTTCCCTCCCTTCTTCCCTCTGCCTTTTTGTCTGTCTGCCTGCCTATCAATAGCCTGATAGGATTAGGATAATGCTTGACTGAGTGCCGGTTGTCAATCAAACCTCCCTGCCTTAACCACAGAACAACAGTCATTTGAGTAACAAATTTTGTCCCAGGTTGGAGGTCTGATGGAGGGAGGGATCAATTCAGACTCCCAAGATTTGCCCTTATGAAAGAGGGCACAAAATTGCTACATCTGATTTCAGTCCTGCTTTTAAATCCAAAACATCCCTGTTGGTCACTTGTGATGTGCGCTACGTAGCAACTGATGCTCCCCACCTCTCCGACAGGCTTAGTGGTATTCTTCCTTTCCCAGTTAGGAAGATTGAATTTCTTTCTGTTTTTCATTAGCTTTATCCCCTCAGTAGCCTAATAAACTCTGCAGCTGAAGCAGGGGAAAGAAGCAGGTGGTTTTCCCTGCCTTTGCTGCTCTGCAAGGAGGCTGCAGCCACACTCGCGTGTGTGTTGTGCCATCGCGCGGTGCTGCTGCCACACTGCCACCTCCTCCGCGTCCCTGGGACCTGCGCTGAGCCCAGCCCTGCCAAATGGCTAATAACCCATAAATACAGCCTTCAAGCCTGCCTTCATTCCTGTGAGCTGCTGCAGCCTGCAAAGCTTCCCATAGATCAGCACGTTGCAGCATCCTTGCGGAGAAATTAGCGAGTGGCCAAGGAAGAAGGTGATGGGATCTGCCTAAAGGTGGACTCGTGCCTGCCCTGACTCTTGGAGGCAGCAAAATCCCTAGATGGGGGGGATTAATTTTTATTCTATAGAGCTGTTGTTTTCACTTGGATCTGTGAGAGACACAAGGAAACTGTATTGGTTTTGAAGCATTCGTTACCGGTATCGTCAGTGAGCAGCCTTCGGTCCATTGACAATTTCAGGGATGCAGGGCAATATTCTGCACAGTTGTCTCCTGCACTCTGGCTTGTGCTAAGTTCTGGAAAACTTTATGTAGTGCTCCTTACTCTGTAAGCAATGGTACCATTAGTGAGGTTAAAGACTGTAGGAAATATGTGTCTAATGGCATTCTAACACATTTTTCTAAATTGCGTTATGTTTTCCAGGAGGCTCCATCAGGGAATAATTTGTATCTTAGACTTGTAGCTGCACAGCTTATCCTGGTTTTCTGTAGAAGCAAAGTTTGCAGGAATGCAAGTGTCTCTACCATTCTTTCCTTCTGTTTGAATTTGTTTGACACAGTAGAAGTTTCAAAGACCTGAAATTCCCATACATTTTGCAAAAATAAGAAAAGATCAGAGAGACTCTGTTAGTGCTTTTACTCAGAATAAAGAGTGGAGCATAAACTGACCCCTGATTAGACATCAAAGTATGCACTTAGGAGGGCGGCTGGAAGACATAAGTCCACAGAATCACCATCTCCTTTTGATGTGCTACTTGCAAAATGACATGTTATTCTTCCCTATGCACGCAAAGACAAAGCAACAGAAAGTGAACATCACAGGTGGTTCTCACACTGGTGCAATTTCCTAATTTGAGTCACTTACATAAGGTTATAGCGATACACTGAAATTGTTAGAATGGCATCTGGTCTGCCTTTTGGATCTAGAGGATTCTGTTATCATTTCTGTTTTACATTTTATTGTAGTAAGAAATTACAGACCCTGAAAATCTATGATCCCATATTTGTTCCTCAGGAGTATTTATGTTCTTGTAAACATACAAAGAAAGAACTCTTCCAGACAATAAATTTGTTCCATAAAATTATTTAATGTAAGGCCAAATACAGATATCCATGCTCCTAATGAAGAATAATCTTCTGAGTTAGTCATCACAGTCAAGCCGGCAAAACAATTTGAGAACAAAATTACCTATTGTTTATAGGTAGTAGGGAAATCTTGAAATCAGTTCGGGAGAAAAATGTATCCAAACGAAGAGCACAAACAAAACCATGTACCAGAAATAAAGTTGACACATTACCAGAAGACTGGAAAAGGAGCCAACTGCATCAGATCATTCTGCATAGTTTTGATTTGTCTTTATTAATATTCAAATCTTTTGAACCATAAGTTTGTGAGTCACGATACAAGAGAACATGCTCATACTATATGCAAGTCAAAATAAGTTATTCCTATATATAGCCATACCCGTTCCTCTTGGTTCACTTCACTTCTTCCTAAACTAATTGTCTTCATGAAGTTTTTCTTAGAGTCTCTGTTCTCTGGAAATTTATTTTTTTTCAAGTGATGAGGGGCTAAGGTTTCCATGCCAATTAGCAATTCAGTCAAATCCATCTTACTTCTTTTCACTTTTGATTTTATTTCATCTTCTCAATTTCATCTGCCTTTGACTCCCTGAAACAATCCAGTTTAGCTTGAAGATTTTTTCTTATTATTAACACAATGGCTCATTAGATTAATCTCTGCTTAAAATTCATGTCCTTCTCTCTCACCTCTGAGAGACAACCACTGAAAAGCAGCCTCCTCTGGTGTGTATTTACTGGCTGCTGAAGGTCGCTCTCTGAAAAACCCATTTCCTTCCCCAAAAGTCAAAAGATTCAGGGTGGATGGATTATCCAGTCCTCATTTATAGCTTGTTGGTTTAGGTTTGAGGTTTTGGTGTGGGTTTGTTTTTAATGGAAGGAGATTTAGAAATGCTTGCTGGAGCTCAGTGTTTGTTATTCAAACCGTGTGTGCCAATGTGTCTTGACAAAGCAGCTGTGCTCTGGAAATGGTGACATTTCTACCCCCCTGGGCTGGAAAAGGAAACTTCTGTCCAGGCTCCAAAGATCTCTAGTGACATTAAAAGAGATTTTCATGAAGTGGAAGGCAAACACCATTAAAAGCTGTAATTTTTGCTCTTAAGAAATTATGCATATTTAACAGGATGTCTTTGAACTTGTGCCACCTAAGTAGAAAAACAAACAGCTTTTTTGAGAATTTGAGGATTATTTTACACGAGAATTTAATTTGTTTAAATGGAAATGAATATGGATGAGGATACTTGAATAGGTTCAGTGTGTTCGTCAGTCACAATTGCTAAGCAGGGACTAATCTTGGTGATTAGTAAGGGTACTGATAAAAATATGCTCATGCCCAATATGCCTCCTGATTGGCAGTTTATCGCTCTTAGAGGACCAGATGTCAAAAGCCATATGCTAATATTCAGCACAGTAAATCCTCTGGTTTACACTGTAAAATGCACCGTCGTTGGCACTGCTGAGCAGCGAGCGAACGGCAGCCCAGAAAGAAAAGAGCCCTTTCAGGCAAGAGGAGCATTTGCTGCAGCAGTTGGCAGAGGGGGAGCGGGGGCTTCTGGGGCTGCTCCAGGCTCTGCTGCCGACTCCTGGCATAATACAGCAACGATCTGGGAAGGGGAGATGCAATATTTTACTTAAACCGCACTTCATACTTATTTAGACCAGGAATTATTTTCTCTTTATACAGCGCCTTGGCACGGTGTGGTTCTGCCTCGTTACTGGAGGTGCAGCAATGGGGTTGCTAAATCAGAATTAAAAAGTGCATTATGTGACAAGAGAAGAGAAGAGGAAGAGAAGAGAAGAGAAGAGAAGAGAAGAGAAGAGAAGAGAAGAGAAGAGAAGAGAAGAGAAGAGAAGAGAAGAGAAGAGAAGAGAAGATGTGCAGATGTCAGGGACTTAAAATGTTTTGTGTTTATATAGGATTGCAGCCCATGATCTTCTTGAGCTGGGAAAGCTTACATTTTACTGGAATTACATGTTTTGAATGCAGAATGAATAGTGAAACAAATTCTCTATTAAGTGGTGTCTTTAAAAGTGGTAGTACAAGCGAAAAAGAAAAACAAATTGGAGAGGGAAAAATAGACTCTTGAGCTATTTCACTTATACCAAGGCAAAGCCAACTTCTGCCTTCAATTAAACCTTCAGCCCCCAAAATCGAAGTGACACCAGGTTTGACTGAAGGCAGTATTAGTGTCAGTTTATTCTGGTGTCATTTTCCATCTGCTGAATATATTAATCATAACAATTAATGGTAAGGCTAGCCATAATGCCACTTGCTTTCCAGCTGACCAGACTAAAGGGGCAGAAATGGGCAGGTTTCTCTCCCTAGCAGCCAGGCTGTAGCGACCCGGAGATCTAACGAGATTTCCAGTCTCCAGCCACTGCCAGTAATAGGCAAACCCACCAAGCTGTTATTAAAGGCAGTGGTGGTCTGCAACATGCTGCTGCAATTTCCTTAGGATTATTCTGAAGTTTCAAATCCTTCTCATTTGATAGTTTCTGAAGAAAAAACTTTCCTCTTTTAAAGATCAGTTGGGCTGAACTGCATTCACAGTGACAGCCTAAAGGCTGTTATCCTAATTTCACATCTCATTTTCTTGTACAGAGAGTAACATGAGCACAATTTTGTGCCTGCATTATTTCATATCCAATTGCATCTACAGCTATAGCATAAACGGGAAGTGTCTTTTTGATTCATCTCCATTCCAGGCTCTCTTTTGATGCAAGATGAGAATAAAAGCCTTAAACAAGAGATCACAGAAGTTCTTCTCTTTAAGGAGAATACTTGGGGCTCTATATGTTGGGCAAAGCTTGTATTACAGACTTTTGGAGAGTTGGTCTGGAGTACATTTAAATTGCAAGAGAAGATACCCATTGATAATCCTGCTCTTGTATAGGTGTTGCATAGCTGTCATGAGTTTCCCCTTTACACTAGGGCTTTGCAGTACTCTCATTCTGGAGGAAGAACTGATAACGTGCTCTGGGAGAAGACATTAATCCAGTACTTGTGCTATTCCCCCCTCCCTCTTTCTTTTTTCAGAGCAGCAATATATCAAAGTCATATGTTTCTTCATAACATTCCTCTCATTTGCACCATTTTATTAAATTCTTTTCGTGGGTTGTGTAATCCCACACTAATTAAAGAGGGCTTAATAGACCATCACATCTCCACTAGCTTCACCTTGTGTTCCTCTTGGAGGGTGTGTCATGCACAGGGAGGACTTGAAAGGAAGGAGCTCAATGGGGGAAAACAGGTCTTGTGTAACTGTAGGAAACAGAAGTGTTTGAGGAATTGGGGGGTGTGTTTTATAATCATGACCTTTAGTACATGGATTTTGCCTGTCTTCTTATTATCATTGTTTTCCCCATTTTGTTTTTAGCTTCACTGGGACATGACATTAACAGAAGAAGTTGGAAGGCCATGACCTGCAGGGGATGCTGTTGGAGCAAGAGGTATTGATCACTGCGGCGGTGCTTTGGGGGTTGTGGTGGTTGTAGGAAAAAAGGAGGCTTGTAATGGGATCTGCAGGGAGTCTGCATACTCCTGCACAAAGATGGGTGTCCTTTTTTATAGTAAGATAAAGAAAAGTTGCAGACTGTGCTATCAGGGAATGATGTACAGAGCAACACATGGAGGTATTTTACAGGACTTTGACTGGGGCTGGTTCGGAGCGTGCTGGCTGGGAAATGCAGGCAGAGTTGGTATACAAACCTTGCACCAGACTATTGATGTGCCCTGTAACACCTTAACTTTAATGTACTTCTTGAGAGGTTGTTTAATATTTCACTAAAAGCTTTGATAAGGTGAAACTTCAGTACGAACTGAAAGACTTGCTGTTTTAGGCTGGTGAGCAGAACATGCTCTGAGCTGGTCCAGTGCATTTGTAAGAACTGGTCTCGTGCTGCTTGAATTTTCCCAGTATTGTTGGGTCTGGTAGTTTACATTAACAGCTTTTCTAATACTGTGTTACAAATCCATTAATTGATTTGGTTCTGGCTGTAATATTGACTTGATTAGTGGTGTTTTATGGTTCTGGTTTTTAAGGATAATAGAGTTGATTGAAACGACTAACACAGCTGCAGTGGTTTCTTTATGGGCAACCAAACTTTTTAAAAGGACATAGGAGAAAAATGTTTTTTCATTAGGTAGAACCAGTTGTAGATTGTTCCCTTGTTTTACAAGGGGAAAAAAAAATCAGCCAGGTTGAAATTTCATAATGCTTTTCCTGTAGTATAAAAGAGAAATGCTGAAGCCTTCTCCTACATGTTACAACTAGTCCCTTAACAAAATTATTTATGCTTATGACAAGCTCTATATGGACACATAAATTTTTCTCATGTACTTTGGCAAGGTGATCAAAATCAGTGCCTTAAAATGTTGAGAGCATTACATCTCAGAAGAGTCTTGTCCCTGAAAGTGGTTTGCAAAGTCGCTTAAAATCTTGCTGTGAATCAAAACCGATCAGCCCCTTTAAACACCAAAATATTTATAAGAATCTAGCTGAAAATGACGAGTTGTCAAGATCTAAATGGTTGAGGGACTTCTGAATTATCCTACTATTAGGCTGGATCAAACTTTTTAAAGAAGTAGGAATACAGGGAACTATAACTGCACACAGAGATAATTATCTCTAGAGATGTTAATTAATTTCTGCCTGCTAAAAATCACTTGACTTTGGAATTAACAAAGATGAAATTGCCCTTTCATTTGTTACAACATCATATATTCTGCAGCTTTAGCACTAGTATAATAGATATGTTTTCTTTTTCAGCATATAGACTAAGAGGTTAGCTAATTTTATAGCTTCTGATGGCTACATATGTCATGATTCCAAGGAGAAAAATCTCTCAAGTTTGGGTCGCAGCCCTGTAAGCCCTTAGTTTGCATTTGTTTTCAAGCACACTTTTTAGGTCTGAGGCCTTGCCAGCAAGTACATTTGCTTGAAGGAGGATGGTGCTCTCTGGGGGCTTATTTAGAGTCCATTTATTAAGCTGACTTAGAATGACCCTGGTATGGCTGAAACTTTCTATATTTATTTGAAACCCCATTCCTTCCTAGCTTGACTCCCAGCCAGACCCAGAGCCTAGTTTATGGTCATAACAAGACTGACTTGTGTCACTTTAGGGACCCCAAAGGAGATTATTTTTTTCAATGGGAGCTGGAGAATCCCTGTTAGCTGGAAGAGGCTCTGGCTAGTGTACCATCTCCAGATGCTCCAGAGATGCACTGGGCTGTGCCACGCTGCCCGCGCTCCTGACTGCGTGAAATGGCAACAAGTGAAGACAAATGACTCTGAGCGGGGGAATGCTGAGCTTTGTGCACTTTCATAACAAGGCTTTTGCAATGGAAAACAACATTCCGAGTTCTGAGGGATCCCTACCCAGGGTAAAAACTGATACTGTGCCTGGATATTGCAGGGCTTGCCTTCTGAATGGGTCGTTCTGAAAAATGAACATAGGCTGGACAGGACGTGGTCTTACCATTTTCCCGATGCCCCGATGGTTTTTTATCTTAAGGCATTATTTCCTGATCCTTGCATCACTCCTTGCGGCGTCTTTTGAGAAGCAGCTGTCATCTTGGCCTACTTTGTGTCCTCTCCCAGTCACAGGGGAGAAGCAGATGGAAGTTCTGGGCTGCTTTGCTTTTTAGATATAGTATGTTAAGAAAATAATGGCTTCTGCAGCCAAGAGTGGCTTCTAGCCAGGCCAGAGGCCAAAACATATGTTTGCACCATATGTGACCCAAGTGCTAAGTTTTAAGAAATGCCCAAGAATTCAAAGTATGGGTACAGAAAGTGTTTGTTGTCTGTCAGAATGGTGTGGTGAGATGCTTAGCTGCAGGTAGGAGCTGCGTGTAAGAGGTCGTGGAGAGCTGGTTGCTGTGGGTGTCTCTTAGGTGTTTCCTTTTTCCCAGGTACTCTACAGGGAGCCTTGGCAAACCTGAGCAGCATTTCAGTCCTTCTCTTCTATGTATTTAGATCCAATGTGTCACAAGCCTAGATCCTTTCTAATATTCTTTTTTTTTTTTTTTCTGAAGTTATCAGTTATCCTCATAGTCTGAGTATCCTCATTGTAATAGCAATATTTTAAAAATGGAGGAAGGAACAGACAGTTTATCTGTTGGCTCATACATTTTGATTTCCCCAAATTATTACTGGAGACAATATTTTCCCAAGCATAGCTCTTCAAAGGCTAAAGAAAAGTCAGAAACATAGAAATATCACTAGAGCTCAACTAAATCACTTGTGTTAAAACAGTCCTTTCCTAAATGGACTCTGGAAATTAGCCCCACGCTCCTGCAGGGTGTTGCAAATCATTACTCTTGCAGCTTTAATTTAGAAGTGCAGGTACTTTTTTCATCTCAAGCCCTGCAAGGCTGTTTGTATGGCAATTCCTGCAGCTTTTGGAGAGTCCAAATTGATCCCAGACTCAGAGCAGTCCTAAAATCCTTTACAGGTCTCCTTGCCAGCTGCTGCTCCTGAAATGGCTGGAGTAGCCATCTGTCATTTTTAAGCCTAAAAATGTCAAATATCCAGGAGTAAAACAATCGGGAGAAGGCTGCTAACTCTTCCCAGGTGTACCTGTCAGCTGAAGGACAAATGACCTTTCGCTGTATGTCTGACCTGTGGACAGTCACCATCGGTGTGCTTGGATGCCCTGATCTCCTGGCTCTTCTGCCTCTCAGCTATCCCAGGTGTGTTCACAGTAGACCTGCCTGCTCCTCTTCCTAAATTCTTCTCCCCGAGTAAGAAGCCGAGTAGACAAGGGATTAAATTTTTAACGTTTACTGATGCCACAGGCTTTCTCTAGCTCCAGCTAGTCTGTTTCCACCGTGCCTGCGCTGGGAAGTACTTGAAGTTGAAGCACTCACACATTAGGTGGTGCTAAACTCTAATAAATGCAGGCGAAGTGTTTACTGGAGCTGTTACGCATCCTGCTCGCTGCACTTGGCAAGGCTCCGCACTCATCTTCATGCTGTGAATGCTGCCCTGCAGTACCAATACCTAGTTGAGGCTTGCCAGTTTGCAGTTAAACTTGCCGTCAAACAATTCTCGATAAAAAGTTTCCTGGGTGCTTTTTTTTTTTCTTTCACTAAAATTGCAGACAATATTACCAAACTTGGGAACATTAATTTAATGTTTTGGGACTTTCCTACTCTTAGGGCTGCTCCCAGGGTGGAATAGTTGGCGTAGGGGATGTCTTCTCCAACCTGCCAGAGCCTAATAACTCTCTCCCCCTTTCCCAGAGAAGATGGTCCTTCTGGCTCCTTCACTTTCTGAACTGTCACCGGTTACAACTAGAATTGACCTTGAACTCAAGCCCCAGTCAGACAATGTTGTCCTAAATCAGGTACAGTGTTGAGGGGTCAGTCTTATAGATGGCACCTACAATTTCCAAAGTAATGTGCAATTAGGACCTTCGTGCACCTACTTCAGTCACTACAAGGCTGAAAATGTAGATTCATCTCTTAATTGAAAGTTTGGAATGGATGCGGGGTAAAACCTTATTTAACGAATAGAAACATGAAGATATTTGGGTTGTTGTCATAGGGGATCCTAGCTAAAGAAGCTGCTACTGAGCCAATTTACAAAACTACTGTCATTCAGAAAAATAGTCTGTATTGACAGTTTTAATAACAAAACTACTCTGTATTAATAACAAAACTACTTGGCTATCAGAGAAGATCTAGGATTTTAGCAGGAACAGGTGCCTCTCAGGAGCTGCCTTGCACTTCCAAGTCACTTCTCTACTACCCCTCTCATAAGCATGGAATGGGATTTGAAGGAAAGTCAGGTCCCTCTTTGGATGAAAACCCCATCTCTTCTTGCTTTAAACCTCTCCCAGACATTTGCTGAATAAATTGCCATTCTATGTGCGACAGATGAGTAGAAGACTTATCATTATACTCGTCTTCCTGCATAAGCAAAATGGAAATTCCCTCTGGTTTTGAAAGTAGCAAATTTGTTGAATAAATTGCCATTCTACATGCAACAGATGGGTAGAAAACTTACCATTACACTCGTCTTCCTGCATAAGCAAAATGGAAATTCTCTCTGGCTTTGAAAGTAGCAAGAAAAAAATCCACAGATGATGTTGCTCTTTTGGGTCAAGTGGGATAATCATAGAGGATCTAATCTAATGTGTGACAGATGAGGAAAATATTGGAAGACGTAGAAGATGCTGTCATGCTCTCCTGACTAAGGGCTACCTGGTTGAACTCTCCCAGCTACATGTCTCTTGCATTTGAGAGGTGAGATAATGGTGAATCTGCAGCTGGGCACCCAGTAGAGCTGCAGATTGATCTGCAGAGCATGAGGAGGGGAAGACCTCCATGGTCTTCCCTGTGTTCTACTGAGGATCTTTTTTTTATGCTCTTTGCATACCTGAACAAGCTGTCCCTAGGCTGCATGAAAGGTAGCAGGATGCAGCAAGGGCTGGCATGAAGTATGCTGTACTTGCAGCCACCCATCAGCAATTTGCCGTTAAAACATTTAAGAATCATAGAAAGGCCCCTTTGAGTTCTATTGCGTGGGAGAAGCTTTGAGTTAGATCAGGACCTTACAGGATAATCGTGGACAGCATTAGAAACTCAGGCATATAAAATAGCTGAAGAGATGCTTTGAAACAAGCTGCCAAATAATGAATAATCACAGAGAATTTAAATGAGATCTATAGTACAGCCTTTTATTTCTTAAGGCAAGCTAAGGCAAGCTACCTCTCTTGGACTTTTTTTTTTCTCCTCTGAGAACAAAAGGCAGAATCAATAAGCCAGTCAATGAGACTACTGGAAACCACTTTGAAGTTTGTGATGAAAGAGAATTTTTCTTCCTGTTTGAATTGCAGATTCCTTAGCACAAAACATGGCTGGTTCACTTCCACCTCAGCAAATCCGATTGAGGTGTCTAAGCTCCCATCCCACCGCCTGACCCTCCTGAGTGCAACTCCACTGAGTGAGTTCAATCAGCTGTAGTCTATGCTGCAGACATCCCTTTTCAAAGTAGGAGATGAATCTATTGTTTCACCACCCCGTCTCTCAGGAATTTTTGCTGTAGCCATTTTTAAAGGCTTTATATGATATCGTGGCGGGGGGGAATGTTTTTCAAGCAGTCCTAAGCTCTTTAGTCTTTTGGGTTTTGCTTTTAGTTTGTGTCCAAGGGTCAAGATAGCTTCAATAGCACTATAATTATTAGTGGTAAAATAAGTTTTAAGTTGCATATAAATTAGCACTCAGTGACGCCAAACAGTTAATGAACTATTGATTGGAAACTGGATGGGGGCGGAAATGCCTAATTCCTGAATGTGAACAAATCTGAGTGCTACAAACCATTTCAATCTTACTTTTAGTTTTTAAATACGTGACAAGATGAAGTTGTATCTCTTTTGACTTTCTAGCTCATACCTGGAGGACAGTACAGCTTTGATTTTGGCAGCTGGGGGATGCTGGCTCACTACTTCCCTCCTACGGTACAGACACACAACTTCTCTTTGGCAATTTCAGAAGTGTTCAGTGGTACAGCACCAATGGAAGTAACTGGTGCATTGTTACCTAGGGGATATTACGTTTTAATCTTACAACAGGCAGTGCTTCTCATCCCTTGCTGTCATTATGAGTTGGAGACCTCGCCAGAGACACGGATGGTCTTTATTAATGTGCAGTCACGTAACACAAGATTGTCCTTGACTAGGGCAGCTCTCATTCAAAGTATCCCAGACAGGGGTAGTTCCTGTGCTCTGCATGTTTGCAGCACCTGGCAGTTTCCTTTCCATTGAGGCTCCTTAATACAGTCACTAATTAATATTTTATCCTATTCAAAGGTGAGACTTGAGACACTAGGATAGCAAGCTTCAGCTACATTAGGAATTGGCAGAGCAGAATTTAGGTAAGCTTCCTTAACTCCTCCACCTAGTGATGGAGCTCCAGGAGGACGTTAAGTAGATTGAGCTCTATCAGGGAGTGCGAGAGGGAGATAGACTGTTGGCGTCACAGCAGACCTGCCCTGAACCATGCCCAACAGGGACGTGGGGCACATGCCACAGAGAATTCATTGTTCTTTCTCCGCCTGGCCAAACGAGGTAACTTAGAGGATAAAGGGAAACAGGAACAAGTTCCTGTCCAGTGAGGCAGGCATGTCTCCCCAGTAACTCCTCCACCTTTTCAGGTAACTTTGCAAAATTGGTATGAGGCTTTGCAAGTGGAACCAAACCATGAGAAGGAAGACATCAAATTGTCATTGCAATGTGTGCAGAGGTGTCACCAAAGTTAAGCCAAACTACACCCCACATCATAACCTCTTCAGTAAAGAAAAAAAGATAGGTCATTTTTGCAGGTGACTCCCTCCTGAAGGGAACAGAAGGCCCAGTATGCAGATCAGACCCACTTCTTAGGGAATTCTGCTGTCTCCCTGGGGCCCAGGTTAAAGACATAAAAACAAAGTTTCCTTCCCTGGTATGTCCTTCAGTTTACAACTCATTACTGATTTTTCAGACAGGCAGTGATGAATTGGCAACAAGAAACCCAAGGGTGATCAAGAGACACTTCTGGGCCTTGGGGTGACTTGTTAAAGGATGAGCAGCACAAGTACTGTTTTCCTCTGTCATTCCAGTTGCAGCTGGTGAGGGAGCCGACTAGGTAAGGTGCCCTGCTGGACCTGTTGTTTGTAAACAGAAAGAGCTTGTGGGGGTTGTGACAGTTGGATGCTGTCTTGAGCACAGTGGTCGTGAAATGATACAATTTTTGATTCTTGGAGAAGCAAGGAGGAGGGTCAGCAGAATTGCCACCTTGGACTTCTGGAGGGTGAACTTCAGTCTTTTCAGGAGCCTGGTTGACAAAGTCCCTTGGGAGGCACTCCTGAAGGGCAAATGAGTCCAGGAAGCCTGAACATTTTTCAAGAAGAAAGTCTGAAAGGCAGAGGAACAGGCTGTCCCCGTTTGCCAAAAAAACAAGCCATTGGGAAAAAAAGACCAGCCTGGCTGAACAGAGAGCTGTGATTGCAACTCAGGGGAAAAAAGGAAAATTATGGCCTTTGGAAGAAGGGGCAGGCCGCTCATGAGGACTACAAAGATGCTGTGAGGCTATGTAGAGAAAAAATTAGAAGGGCCAAAGCCCAACTAGAACTTAATCTGCCTTCTGATGTTAAAGACAATAAAAAATGTTCCTATAAATACATTAACAACAAAAGGAGGACTAAGGAGAATCTCCATCCTTTAGTAGACAGGGACGGAAACATAGCAACAAAGGGTAAGGAAAAGGCTGAGGTACTTAATGCCTTCTTTGCCTCAGTCTTTAACAGTAAGACCAATTGCACCTTGAGTACGCAGCCCCCTGAGCTGTGGCAGAGGCAGGGAGCAGAATGAAGCCCCCATAATCCAAGGGGAAATGGTGAGTGACCTGCTACAGCACTCAGACATACACAAGTCTATGGGGCCAGATGGGATCCACTGGAGGATACTGAGGGAGCAGGTGGAAGTGCTCACCAAGCCACTTTCCATCATTTATCAGCAGTCCTGGCTAACCAGGGAGGTCCCAGTTGTTTGGAGGTTAGCAAATGTGATGCTCATCCACAAGAAGGGTTGGAAGGAGGATTCAAGAAACTATAGGCCTGTCAGTCTGACCTCGGTGCTGGGGAAGATTATGGAGCAGGTCATCCTGAGTGCCATTATATGGCACATGCAGGACAAACAGGTGATCAGGCTCAGTCAGCGTGGGTTCATGAAAGGCGGGTCCTGCCCAACTGACCTGATCTCCTTCTATGACAAAGTGACCCACTTGGTGGATGAGGGAAAGGCTGTGGGTGTTGTCTACCCAGACCTTAGTAAAGCCTTCAACACAGTTTCCCACAGCATTCTCCTGGAGAAACTGGCTGATCATGGCATGGATGGGTGTACTCTTCACTGAATAAAAAATAGGCTGTAAGGTTTAATATCTGTTCTGTTTAATATCTGGACAAGGAGATCGAGTGCACCCTCATTAAGTTTGCAGATGATACCAAGTTAAATGGGAGCGTCGACCTGTTTGAGGGTAGGATGACCCTACAGAGGGATCTGGACAGGCTGGATTGACGGGCCAAGGCCAATGGTACGAAGTTCAACAAGGCCAAAAACTGGATCCTGCATGTGGGTCTCAACAACCCCATGCAGCGCTACAGGTTTGGGGCAGATTGGTTGGAAAGCTGCCTGACAGAAAGGGACTTGGGAGTGTTGGTTGACAGTCAGCTGAAAATCAGCCAGTGGTGTGCCCAGGTGGCCTAGAAGGCCAACCGCATCCTGGCTTGTATGAGGAATAGTGCAACCAGCAGGACTAGACAAGCAATCATCCCCCTGTACTCGGCACTGGTAAGGCCCCCACCTCAAATACTGTTTTCAGGTTTGGGCTCCTTATTACAAGAAAGACATTGAGGTGTTGGAGCATGTCCAGAGAAGGGCAACAAAGCTTGTGAAGGATCTAGAGAACAGTCTTATGAGGAGCAGCTGAGGGAACTGGGATTGTTTAGCCTGCAGAAGAGGAGGCTGAGGGGAGATCCTATCACTCTCTACAACTACCTGAAAGGAGGTTGTAGCCAGGTGGGGCTTGGTCTCTTCTCCCAAGTAGCAGGTGATAGGGCAAGAGGAAATGGCCTCAAGTTGCACCAGGGGAGGTTAGGTTGGATATTAGGAAAAAGTTCTTCACCAAAATGGTTATCAAACATTGGAGCAGGCTGCCTGGGGAAGTCGTGGAATCACCATTCCTGGAGGGATTTAAAAGACAGGTAGACATGGTGCTGAGGGACATGGTTTAGTGGTGGTTTTGTCAGTATTAGGTTGATGGTTGGACTCGATCTTAAAGATCTCTCCCAACCTAGGTGATTCTATGATTCTACCCATAAAAATTATCTTGCTAACACTGGATGGTCCATAACCTCTTCTTGCGTCTTACTGCACAATCATTCAGCCTTCAGTTGGTGAACTACAGCTTTTCGACCCAGCAGGGCTTGCTTTCTGTCTGCAATGGTTTGTGCTGCTAATGTAGTGGGATCCAGGAGACCTGGCCACATCCCACCTAGCAGCTCTCTGTACAGATCTTGGATCCTTCAACTAATCTCCCTTTTAGATGGGAAATGTAGAATGACAAACCTTGGTGCCTCATCTTACCAATGGTAAGATGGATCCAGGATGAACAGCTTTTCAGAGAGGCCCAAGAGAAGACACCTCCCCCTCTCCTAACTGCACTCCAAAGGACCCAGGTATGCCCTAGGCTTCAGCTGAAGACTTTTAGTGTCCCTGCCACTGCTTCACTGCTCACAGAAATCCCTAAGAGCCCAGTCATTTCTGAAAGTTCATCCAACAGAAGTGCTTTGCTACTGCGAGTTGCCTTAAAAACTTGGGTGTCTTCTGAGTTAAAGCAAAGCAGCAGGTGGTCACCTTCCAGTGAAAGGTGGGGAAGGACAGGTTAACCAGCTAACTGCAGAACCATTCCCTTTAACTGAAGGCAGGGAGGCACGTTGAATTTTTTATCGCTCTGGACAGAAAAATGCACAGTATGTGACAGTGATGCAGAGTAAATGTTTCATGAGGTGGCCTCCTAACAGACTCCTCCTCTGTGAGAGGAAGGAGCTGGTGTGGCAGTGACAGCCTGAGTGCGTGCAGGAGCAGGCCATGAAGTCTCTGGTAGCTGAGGTGGCTTTCTTGGAACCTGAGGATTTTCCCCCTTGGACTTCCACAGTTTTTCATTAAATAAAGGTTTAGCCTCTTAGCAGAAGGGTGCAGTGCATCCAGCAGATGCTGCACTGACAGACATCGGAGCTGGACGATACTGGGGATGTGTTTGGTGGCAGCTCTGAAGGCTGTGAGCCTGCCTTTCCTGTACTTGTGAAGGCATGAATAATTGAATGTTCTATCAGACCATGCTCTTATTTTTAGTAGCTTTGTTGCAAATGCCCTATGTGCTACAGAGATCTCTCTCTGGGGGGAAAAAAAAAATGTCATTTGCAAGCTAATTTTAACATGGTTGGCAGAGTTTGCAAACATGACAATAGGCTTGGGAAAACTGTTTCTGTGGGAGAAAAGCCTTTGGTTTAGTCTGAGACTGTTATTATTCTACCTGTTATGCTATCTCAGTTCTATGGCAGTAGGACAGGTTACAGAAAAGTTTCTGTCACAGCTTGCAGGGAAAAACAGATGGCATAGCAAAAGAGCCAAAAAACAGGGATAAGAAAATAAGTTATATATATCTCTCTAAGATACTTTGGCCAGTTATTGAAAAAAATTTCAGACATCAGGGTATTGTTTCACCTTCCTGGTATCTAATATGGATGTCAGATTTTTATTTTTTTTTTTAGTAATTCCACATTCTTTTAGAAGATCACTTTGCTCTAGTTACCATTGAACAATAAGGCATCTTTTCCCTCAACTGATGCAAGTCCCTAGGTCCTTTCATAATCTCACCACCAGAAGGTGCTGAAAAATCTTTTAACAGGTCTTTATGTAAGAGAGGAACTGGGATGTACTGAGCCCTGACTAGGGGTGGATGAAGAACATGTTGAGAGCTTACAGGCAAGAATTAAGGGGCAGGCTAATATGGGAGACACTGTCGTGGGTGCTTACTACAGATCACCTGATTAGGAAGTGGAAGTCAATGAGACCTACAGACAGCTGGAAAGAACATCATGATCACAGGCTCTGGTTCTCATGGAGGACTTCAGCCACCCTGAATTTTGCTGGAAAGGCAACACAGCCAGGCACACACAGTCCAGGAGGTTTCTGCAGAGCATTGATGATAACTTTTTGACACAGGTGGTGGAGGAACCAATGAGGAGAGGTGCACTGCTGGACCTTGTGCTAACAAACAAACAAGGACTAGTTGAGGATGTGTAGGTTGGGGGCAGCCTTGGCTGCAGTGACCATGAGATGGTGGAGTTCAGGATCCTGCATGGAAGAAGCAAGGCAAAAAGTAGAATTAAGTGACCCAAAAAAGTAGAATGTCATGCCAGTCTTCAAAGGGCAAGAGGGAGGACCTGGGAAGCTACAGGCCAGTTAGACTCACCTCCATTCCTGGAAAGGTGATGGCACAGCTCATCCTGGACATAATCTCTAGGCATGTAGAGGAAAAGAAGGTTATCAGGAGTGGTCAACATGGATTCACCAATGAGAAATCACACTTGACCAATCTGATAGCCTTCTATGATGGCATGACTGGCTGGGTGGATGAGGAGAGATCAGTGGATGTTGTCTACCTCAACTTCAGCAAGGCTCTTGACACTGTCTCCCACAACATCCTCATAGGGAAGCTTGGGAAGTGTGGATTAGACGAATGGCGAGCAGGTCGAGGGAGGTAACCCTCTCCCTCTACTCTGTCCTGGTGAGGCCGCATCTGGAGTACTGTGGCCAGGTCTGGGTTCCCTAGTTCACGAAAGACAAGGAACTACTGGAGAGAGTCCAGCAGAGGGCTACAAGATGATCAAGGGACTGGAGCACCTCTCTTATGAGGAAAGGCTGAGAGACCTGGATCTGTGTAGCCTGGAGAAGAGAGGACTGAGAGGGGATCCCATCAATGCTTATAATATCTAAAGGGTGGGTGTCAAGAGAATGGGGCCAGGCTCTTTTCAGTGGTGCCCATTGACAGGACAAGGGGCAATGGGCACAAAGTGGAACACAGGAAATTCCGTCTCAATGTGAGGAAAAACTGCTTTACTTTGAGGGTGACAGAGCACTGGAACAGGCTGCCCAGAGAGGTTATGGAGTCTCCTTCTCTGGAGATATTCAAAACCCACTTGGATGCATTCCTGTCCAGCCTACTCTAGGTGAACCTGCTTTGGCAGGGGGCTTGGACTAAATGATCTCTGAAGGTCCTTTCCAATCCCTACCATTCTGTGATTCCGTAACAGTATAGTGATCCTCACCACTCATAAATGAGATGTAAAAGTCAGTGCTATGTCTTACAATGTCACACTGAATAAAATGAAATATTAAGCTGGCCAGAGCACTGAGCTAGCATGAAGAAACAAGGCTTGGAGCGTGGAAGAACAAGGGTTACAATACTTACACTGCCTGGCAAGCGGATCAAGTTTTGTCATTTATTCTGCACAGAACTTGAGCAGGATTTTAGTGTGCTCATCTGGAGGTCAGCGGTGCTACTGTTGTGTGTGTGAACACTTGTGTTACCATTTTGCTATTTTGTTTGGCTCCAGGCAGCTCCAATGACCACTAAAATTGAGGTATTGCTTCCTGGCCTCCTGCCGAATCTGGGAGCTGCCTTCCACCAAGAGTCACCTGCAAGCTGCCTTGGGCAGGAGGGTGTTGTTATATGACTCTCCACTTAGGGTCCTCACTTGCTTGCTTTTTGGATCAACTAGAAAAGGGAGAGCTCTTGTTTCAAGCAGGACAGAGACTAAAAAGCAAGAAGACCTGAGTATCCACATTTTTACATAAGGAATTAATCTGCAAAATTAAGACCTCCGTGGACTCTGACTGAGCATCTTAGGGTTGGCAGCATCTCTCCTGATGCCCGTTGGGTTTGAATGGCTTCAGGATGGGACCGACACTTTGTAGACCCTTGTAATCAAGTTCAGGGGCTTGGCGTAGCTCCTCTGAAGCCTGTGGAGTATGGCAAACTGTCATGTGTAGGGCCTGATACAGAGCTGAATATCTCTGGGAATCCCTCCTGTTCCAAAATGCACAGCTGCCCCATCATGGATAAGCAAGTGCAAATGGTTTCACACCATACCTGCTAGTGAGTTACCAGACAGACTGTATTAGTCCATTTTGGGTCCTGATTCTGTAGAACATCAGTGTGTGCTTCATGCTGGAGGCAGTTCCTCCCTCGCATGTTTACTGACAGCTAAATGGTCAATTGGGAAACCTCACATAGATCTCTGTGTTTACTTCAGACTGAAGGAGAGCTACCTGTCTGGTTTTTTTCCAACTCTCCCTGTTAAGTTAGTAATAGCGTATCTACCTTTAAACTTCATCTAGCTCATTAATAAAATCTTACTCCCTAGATGTCTAAAGCTGGAAAGAATGAGGTCTATGCCCACTAGCTCATGTATTACAATCGTCTACACATCATGGGCCATTTAATACCATGTGGAATTGCTGAGGAATCTCTTCACTTCTCCCCTTTGCCTAGTTCCTCAAATGTCTTTGTAATGTCAATTATTTCAATAAATGTAATGAATTAATTTATTACTAATTTGATAACTTCAGTATGATAATTATTGCTCAATTAAAGAAATGTCTTTGCAGTATTTATATTATGCAAACAAAGAGAGCACAGAACAATGTGCCTGCTCCAGAAGTTTTCACCATCTTGGACAGAGAAGGGATTGAACCAGAGCCCCATGTTGCGGATCAGCCCTGGGCTTTGGCATACTAAATGTTCGGGGAATTTTTCTTTTCTGTCTTTGGGACTGTGGTGTTCTGAAAGCTTTATTTCTGTAGCTGGTGGAAGACAAAAACCTATTTCAAAACTAAAGTCTTTCATGAAGGAACAACATTGTATTTCAGATGATCCTAATTTTATCAACTTCCCCTATTTTAAGGTCAAAAACTGTGGGTTTTTTCAGACCTTATACAAAGGCATCTTGTCTCCACACAAAAGCCGAAATGGGAGAAAATCCAGCCCTTCCACCAGGGATTTATTCCAATGATAAACACTGCCTTTGGTTTAGACTATTTTGCCCTATTTCTTTTGTGAAACTTTTCTAGCTTAAGTTTGCAGAAAGTCATTCAAAATCTGCCCTTCCCTGCTAGGGTAAACTCTAAAGGGATACAATTTCCTGTTACTGGGGAATATTTGAACTCATCAATTCATGAGTCGGACTTTCACCCAGTAATTTCACCAACAATTTAGAAGCGTAATAAGACGATTACCTCCTTCAGCTCCCATTCCTGTTCCCCAAACTCAATACTCATCAGTCCAAAGTCTGCTAATTATTTTCTAGGGCTTCCAGCCTTTGTCCAATTGGGCATTAACTTGTACAATTGCATCTGACAACATTTTAAGTCTATTTAAATCCAGCTTAATTTGATCTTTCTCCTTTGCTATATAATTCATGATTACTTTTCTTTGTCCAGCCAAATCTCAGGACACGGGCCTCTAACCTGATCCTTTTTCTTATGGATTGTTAGGATCCAGCTTGTGGCTACTGGGAGCTGGTTGGCAGAGCTGCTTTTGTGTGCAAGATCAGGTCTAGAGCTGAAACACCTGAAGCGTTTATTTCTCTAGGATGTAGTCTGAGAGCAGCTGGAAGGCTTGGGCTGTCACTAGTGTATTAGGTGTGAAATACCCGCTATCTTTAACTAGGTGAATCTCTGACAGCAGAGCCTGTTATTCATGGTACCAGCGATAGGACTGCATCAATGGGCCAATTTTCTGTGTAGTTGTAAATCGCACTGCATTTCTTTGTGGAAGAGAAAACCCACTGAGAGAGCTGATTCTATTTGGGTAAGTTGTACCGAAGGAATATTGCTGTTTTTTTAAAAATAACCCTTACTGGCTTTGATTTGATGTGGAATACAATAAAGCTGAAGCCGAACTATGCAGGGTTACTATAATTATTTTGAAAGCTCAGCACAGACAAATTTGTAACAGCTCATGTGCTCACATCAGGGATCGTTTCAATTTTACCCTCATGAACAGTTGTTCATTCATAGCTGATTGCAACAATCTTTTAATCAAGAAAACGGCGTGGATATTTTACTCCAGCTGGTAACAGAGGTTTGGGGAAATGGTGAGATTAATTTTACAAGCTGAATTTCATAACCAAATTTCTTCAAAGTAATGACGCTTGCTAAATAGAAAGAAGCGGCTTTAAAGCTTCTTTAAAAGGAAAGATGGTGTCAAATTCAGCCTTTAAGCAGTGTCTTGCAAATGTGCTCCAATCCTAGAAGCAGCAACGGGAAGGTCTGTGTCACAGACAGCCTACAGAGGCAGCTCTTCCCCACTGCTCTTCATGTGGCAGCAATGGGCAGGAGCCCTGGTTTGTTCCACCAGCAACAAATTATAAATCACTAAGTGAATGAGCCAGCACACAACAAAACAGCTGGAAGCAAGGATCTCCCTTTCCATTCTCCTCACTGCTCAAATTAGCTCCTGTGGTGCTTGCTTACTCTTCGGTGTGCAAACCTATCGTCTTACTGAGTATCTTAAAGGCTGTTGTTATTTGACAACAAAAAGATGAACAGATGCTGCAGCTGGCTTCCCAGATAGGTACATGTAGGGAGGAGACAAGATGACACGTTTTTTCTGTGTTCTCAAAGTCCCATATCCCTTGCAGGTTGCTCACTATCACAGATGTCTGGAAAGCACCTTTCGTTATTTCCCCCCTCCTAATGCGAAAGGGGGAAGAAAGAAAACCAGGAGGATCATTTTAGATGTTGTCATCATCAACTTTTGTGGTTTTTTTCCTCCTGGAAGATGTTGTGGTTAAAATTGTTAGAGGTATCTAGTGAAAACATGAGAATTCTGATGAAATCTTTTTTCGACGGTTCCCCCCGCAAAACACAGACACACACAAACACACTTTCTCAA
Organism: Chionis minor; assembly: GCA_013398295.1. Lineage (NCBI taxonomy): Eukaryota > Metazoa > Chordata > Aves > Charadriiformes > Chionidae > Chionis > Chionis minor. The sequence continues at coordinate 352,263 of VZSF01009085.1, read as the reverse complement.
CAGGAGATGATACATCTGGAGGAAAGAAACCCAACTTTTCTGACCACTGTTTGATCAGTTCCAGGACTATGACAAATCCTTCAGATTCTCTTTATAGTCTGATGGTGTCTCCCATCATCATTGTTAAACAGGGTACATCCAGATATGAATGGCACAAGCAACAGCACTTGCATTGCAGCGTTGCCTTGTAGAAGAAGCATCTGGGCATCATGACTGCCAAGCGAGTGTTCAGCTTCGGGTTGTTGCCTGGCTCAGTTGCCTGCTCTTACTGTGCTGGCTTGTGTCTGCTCTGGCTCTGCCATAGACCAAATTGGATCTATGCTTCCTGATGGGGACACTGCTCTGAGAGTAGGATGCTAGTTAGACTTCTCAGACAGCCCATCGGAGAAGACAAGGGCAAAGGAGAGCTTACCCCACAGACATTACAACTGGTTTCAGTGACTGGGTTTGAGAACGTGTGGAGGAGATGCCTAAGCTGTGAGTCTCAATTCAGACTCATGCAAGTACACAGGTATGCAACAGGACCACAGCTTTGCCAAGCCACACAAATTTCTGTTTTGCAATCAGGAGAGCCAAATAAATAGTCTATACTGTAATCACAGGATCATAGAATGGTTTGTGTTGGAAAGAACCTCAAAGATCATCTAGTTCCAAACTCCCTGCTGTGGGCAGGGACACCTTCCACTAGACCAGGTTGCTCAAAGCCCTGTCCAACATGGCCTTGAACACTGCCAGGGATGGGGCATACACAACTTCCCTGGGCAACCTGTTCCAGTGTCTCAACACCCTCACAGTAAAGAATTTCTTCCTAATATCTGATCTAAATCTCCTCTCTCTCAGTTTAAAACTGTTACCCTCATCCTACTGCTATACTCCTTGATAAAGAATCCCTCCCCATCATTCCTGCAGCCCCCTTTTCAGTACTGGAAGGCTGCTATAAGGTCTCCCTGGAGCCTTCCCTTCTCAAGGCTGAACAACCCCAACTCTCTCAGCCTGTCTTCATAGCAGAGGTGCTCCAGCCCTCTGATCTTCTTCGTGGCCCTTCCCTGGATCCACTCCAGCAGGTCTATGTCCTCCTTATGCTGGGGGCCCCAGAGCTGGATGCAGTACTCCAGGTGGGGTCTCACAAGAGTGGAGTAAAGGGGCAGAATCACCTCCCTCACCCTGCTGGCCACGCTTCTTTTGATGCAGCCCAGGATGTGGTTGGCTTTCTGGGTTGCAAGCACACATTGCCGGCTCATGTTGAGCTTCTCATGCACCAACACCCCCAAGTCCTTCTCCTCAGGGCTGCTCTCAATCCATTCTCCACCCAGCCTGTATTTGTGCTTGGGATTGCCCCGACCCACGTGCAGGGCCTTGCACTTGGCCTTGTTGAACTTCATAAGGTTTGTACGGGCACCAGTTTGTATATTGAGATTATTCCATAATGAGAAAATGTTTGGATTTGTCATACAGAATCAACCAGCTTTAATATGCCATACTTTACCCAGTATCTTCTACATGGAGGGAATATAAATTGACCTCTGTCATGGTGATATTTTCCTTATATTTTTAGTGGTATGACAACTGGCAAGTAAATCTTCTATAGAAGCTCCCAGCACAAAAATGAAACTGAAATATTTAATCCCCGTAGAATCAGCTTATCACAGGTGGAGGATTTCCCCCAAAATCAGATTGTGAGCTTCCAAGAACACATCCTGGAAATGGTGATTTCACATCAAAGCTGAAAAAGGGAGTGAGAGGAGATTTGGGGGAGGAGGGGGAAACCCAGGTGCCGGTGTTAACCCAGCCTGTGCAGTCTCAGCCTCCGAGATCTAACTCCTGTGGATTTAGTGTATATGTGAGCACTTCCACAGATTTTAAGCACTCCAGGCAGAAGTGCCATTGTTAGGTACTCACTCTGAAAGTAAAGAGGATAGTCTTTCTTCCTTTCAAATATAAATCTCTTGTTGGCTTAATAATTTCTTAGGAGAGGAACACAATTAGATGCTTTTTCCCTCGATACAATTGAGAGTCAGGTTTTTTTTTTTCTCCTTCACTCCCAAAGAAAAGTGCAAGTTACAAAGGAATGCTTAGTTTTATTTGTAGCTTTTTTCTAATCACTGAAGTGCACGTGATGTGTCAGCTCCTTAAATCCCTTTATTCTGCATCTGAGTCTGTACTCTTCCAAGCATTTTATTTTCAGTCTGCTGTGTCACGTTCTGTTTTCCCCAGAGTTTTTTTTTTAATTAGAACATTTTAATACTCAACACCTGTGTGATTCACCTAGTGGATCTCTACTTCTAGAAAATGATGCAATGCACTTGATTGCTTATGCCATCCTCCAGTGGCAGAAGAAAGGAAAATCTCTCATGAATGGCCCAGATCGCTTTGAGCAGTCCATGGGTGAACTGGGTCCTCCTGTCTTTGTGGCCCAGAAATTATTTTTTTTCTGCAAGTGACTGAATTTTCTTCATAGTATGTCAGGATATCTCCTCAAATGTCTCCAGTCATGACACTTGGACTTCTCTTTTCTGTGGCTTCTCTGCTTGAGAAATGCTGCTCAGGCTGTCAAATCATGTAACTGCTCATGATCTTTGCACAGCTGAGGGGGAATGGATAAGTCCCAGATAGTAGCCCACTTCAAAGCCTTTTCTTTCTAGTCTTAATGATTTGGGTCTTGGCTGGGATCTGAGTAAAAACTCACATTACTTGACAGCTGGTTTTTAAATGAGATGGCAGCTTCCATTTTCTAAAGGGGCATGGCTGATATGGAATACTGGAAATTTTGGTGACACACTCTCAACAGAAAAGAGGCCAAGGATTGAATTAGCATGCAATCTGAATTATTGGAGCACACTGAAGCATCTGTTTAGATCAAATTAACTTCTTGTCAGTGCAAACAATCCCAATGTGCTCAAACCCTTTGGATTATTCATTGGAACCTGGACTGTTGCACAATTCAAAACATTGTGTCCTCAGATATCAAGACGTGGGCAAGCAATGTCCTTTATCCAAATGGATTTCAGAGTGGCAATATGCTGAGGGTGAGGTGGAGCCTTGGTGCTACAAGCAGTTTTGCATGCATCCATGCTACTATATTCAAGCAGAGGTTCTGACAGCATTAGGAGCCTTCATCAGGAGACTTCCACTGAAGGCCTGTGACCCTCAGTTTTGCTTCTTGCAAAGAGGTATTTGTAAAAATAGATGGCCTTCCTCACTTAAACAACATATCATTGATTTCCTTCTGAAAAAAATAGTTCACTTTTATTAGAAATTGGCAGCAAGCAGAAGTATGAAGAGTACCACAATCCAAGCAACACCCCATAAGGCCTCCACGTGGTGCGTGGATGCTGGGTGAGTAGTGACTATTCAGGCTGAAATCATTAGTCTGTCTTTGAAACCGTTCCAAACTCAATTCCCCTTCAGGAAGCACCGAAAAAGGAGCAAACTTGTACCAACCATAATGGCAATTTTAGTGACTTTCCATTTCAAGACAGTCCTTTTTTGAGTAAGGAGCATAAGCTTGCTTGTGACCTGATCTAAAGCCTGGCAGATCCAGTAAGCTGTGAGTAGATTGTCTCCTGAAATTTGCTGTGCTTGAAGGTTTTCCATCAACTACCTGTAAAACAGTGGGGCAAAGAGCCTTTGTTTTCCCATTTCACATACATGAAATGAGGTAACAGTTCCTCTGAGGCTTGATTTACTGATGTTTGTAAAGCTTGTGGTAGTCTCTGCTTGGGGATTTCAAAGGGCTGCACTTCTGTCTAGTGTAAGTACCCTGACTTCAGCAAAGCTATGAACTAGATTAATATCTCCATCTTGTGCTAGTAACTCCTAACTAATCTTATTAAAACCTTTCCAGACCCAGATCAATACCTGAAATGCACTCTGTCCTGTAATTAATCTGATGAGCCATGATATCCATGTTTACAAGTCCCTTCAAATTTTTCTTTAGAGTTTTTTATTTTAAAATTAAACTGGTTTAGCAGAAGCAGGGTCATGATCTCTGTTTCTCGGTAGCTTTTTCATGCCCTTATTAAATATCCTGTACTGAGTGCACTCAGTAATTCAATGATCCCGCCCTGGTGAATACAGTTGGATACCAGGGTCTTAAAGACCCGTCTCAGGGGCAGGTCTGGCAGTTTGATGGCTCATGTGTGAAAGGCAACAGTCAGACCAGCCTGACAGGTGCGTGAATTTGTCCCTCAGAGACATAAATGCATGATGAAGCATGTGGACCTACATGAGTTGGAGCAGCATCATGTCAGCACTCCCGTCTCCTACCTCATGCATTCATGTGTCCTCACCAATGCTTGATCTGCTTCAGCTTTTGAGGGTAGGGCCCTCTTGGTGAGGATGATTTTCTGACATCTGGCTCTTTTGGAGCAAAGGGCTATTCAACAACAGCCCCATTGATCTGTGATGGACTATGGTATGACTGATCACCTGGACTTGTGCAAGGTATTTGACATTGTCCCACACCATATCCTTGTCTCTAAACTGGGGAGAAAGGGATCTGATGGATGGACCACTCAGTAGATAAGGAATTGGCTGGATGGCTGCACTCAAAGTGTCCAAGTGGCGAGCAGTGACAAGTGGTGTTCCTCAGGGATTAGTACTGGGACCACTAGTATTTAACATCTTTGTTGGCAACATGGATGGTGGGATTGCGTGCACCCTCAGCAAGTTTGCCGACAACACCAAGATATGTGGTGCTGTTGACACGCTGGAGGGGAGGGATGCCATCCAGAGGGACCTTGATAAGCTTGAGAAGTGGGTCTGTGTGAACCTCGTGACGTTCAACAAGGCCAAGTGCAAGGCCCTGCACGTGGGTCGGGGCAATCCCAAGCACAAATACAGGCTGGGTGGAGAATGGATTGAGAGCAGCCCTGAGGAGAAGGACTTGGGGGTGTTGGTGCATGAGAAGCTCAACATGAGCCGGCAATGTGTGCTTGCAACCCAGAAAGCCAACCACATCCGGGGCTGCATCAAAAGAAGCGTGGCCAGCAGGGTGAGGGAGGTGATTCTGCCCCTTTACTCCACTCTTGTGAGACCCCACCTGGAGTACTGCATCCAGCTCTGGGGCCCCCAGCATAAGGAGGACATAGACCTGCTGGAGTGGATCCAGGGAAGGGCCACGAAGAAGATCAGAGGGCTGGAGCACCTCTGCTATGAAGACAGGCTGAGAGAGTTGGGGTTGTTCAGCCTTGAGAAGGGAAGGCTCCAGGGAGACCTTATAGCAGCCTTCCAGTACTGAAAAGGGGGCTGCAGGAATGATGGGGAGGGATTCTTTATCAAGGAGTATAGCAGTAGGATGAGGGTAACAGTTTTAAACTGAGAGAGAGGAGATTTAGATCAGATATTAGGAAGAAATTCTTTACTGTGAGGGTGTTGAGACACTGGAACAGGTTGCCCAGGGAAGTTGTGTATGCCCCATCCCTGGCAGTGTTCAAGGCCATGTTGGACAGGGCTTTGAGCAACCTGGTCTAGTGGAAGGTGTCCCTGCCCACAGCAGGGAGTTTGGAACTAGATGATCTTTAAGGTCCCTTCCAACTCTAACCATTCTATGATTCTATCATTCTATGATTCTATGATTGGTGAGAACATGAAAACACTGGCCTTCAGCTTTACATGCCCTCCAGAAAAATGGGCATGTGATCTTAGTTTATTAAGAGTATAGATGACTTCATTAAGAGCACAGATGACAGAAAAACTTAGAAGTAAGCTGTAGGAACAGAAGGAACTAACAGAATAATATCATGACTCAATTTTTTTTGCCATTGACCAACAGTCACATAGCTCACATATGTTGGAGTGCAGCAGGCAGTAATTAACACACTACAATTGTGTCTGGGCTCAAAACCATGGCTGGTTTGTCTAGTATTGGCAATAACTTCCAGTTTGAGCAGGAGGTTGAACTACAGACCTCCACAGGTTCCTTCCAACCTGCCTTTCCAGCAATCTGTGACCCTGCCCAGGAGTCCTGTCATGCTGCACAATGCACAAATGTTCACACTCCAGTGTCATAGAAAGGGGTATAGGGATGGGGAGAAGATGTTGGATATATGCACAGGGAATGATGAGAGAGACGGAAAGAATTTCACAGGGTTGCATTCTTTTTCCTCATCAGTCTTTAGTGTGCTCAGCTTGAAGGCATCAAGAAGAAGGTGGTGGAGAGGATTGTCACAACAGGGACAACAGGAAGTGCAAGGCTGAGCCAAAACACTGAGATACTGGGTGGAGAGCAAAGCAGTCTGTACCAACTGGAGACATTATCTAGTCTTTAGAGTTTTCCATGGAAATCTGAAGTTTTTCCCATTTAAAGAGTGGAAATCACAAAAATTTGTGGTCTTAGATTTAAGGTTTCTCCATGAGACATGAAGAATATTCCATAGCTGAAAATGCAGTACTTGGAATCAGTGAGAAAGTTTTGTTCACCTCTCAGTCAGTACAGAAGCTGTTAAAGTGCTCAAAGGTCCTGTGAGGAGGTTCATCCCAACCCCTTTTATTATTTGAAGCTTACATGGGCCCTGGTGTCACTTTTGTAGAGATAGAAAGGGCTTATCAGCACTTCCTCTAATGACTCAGGTTTGGCACTGGCCTAGATGGCTCTTGTGCCCCGTTCAGTCTTGCAGCTGGTACGTGTGCTAGTTTTGATGCAGAGACTGTTTAAGAACATCTTCCTTATCTCTGAGGGCATTTGCATGCCTCACTGTTCCTCTTGCATAAAGAGGAAGGCCTGACTGTCCAGCTTGTGAAGACCACCCCACAGCTAGGGTACTTCTGTACTACAATTTTGGTCTGGGTCTAGTGACCCAGTCTTGACCTGGAGAGCTAACTTGACAAGGCAGAACAGTGCCAGCCTGACAAGAAAATGGTAAGCTCTGCTCTGCAAAGAGCTACTCAGTTGGACGGCTGCTGTGTAGGATGTGAGGATGAGAAGTCCTTCTCGGTTAGGATATGGGGTTCAGCTTGGCCACGCGTGTGGGCTTCACTACCAGGGTCACACAAGCACTCCCATTTCTGCAACTAAATTTTAGGGAGAGTGTCCTGCATAGTTTGAGTATCCCAGTGTGGGGTGGGGGAAAGGGAGCAGCTCTGGGTCTCCTCTCCCGCTTTCTCCTCATGGGAATTCAACATGAGAGCTAAGTGCTTGCTTTTCTGAAGATATTATTGGCAACCAATGCAAAATGTCCCTTTTCATGACAAGTAAATGACCTGCTAAGTACAAGCTGTAAAAATTTAGGTCATGTTTTCTGTTTCATTAATATGCTGCCTGACAAAGCCTTTGCCTGCTGGGGCTCTCTGCTGGGGAATGGGAATTAGAAAACCCTTAAGGATTTCTCACTGTCATTATGAGATAGAAAGGCAAACAGGCTTCTAAAGGAAGGAAGGCTCCTAAAAGACAGGCTGCCTTTGTGTCCTGATCTCATGAGCAACCACAGGAGGAGGGAAGTAATGCCATTTACACACACTGTCCCAGTAGTGTGGGGTTCAAATGCTTTTATGTTTCACTAATAGCTGGGCCTGACTGTCCCAGAAGTCAATAGAAAGGTTTTACTTGATTGCAACAGGCAGTGGACCAAAAATGTTATTCAGCCACAGAAATGTTTGTCAAGCTGGTAAGGAGGGGAGGAAGAGCAATATGAATCCGGATAAGAATCCAAGGGAGAGTCTCTCTGAAATGCAAAAATCATTTAGGTTTGAAAAGAGCTTTAAGATCATCAAGTCCAACCATTAACTTAGCACTGCCAAGTTCACCACTAAACCATGTCCCTCAGCAACACATCTTTTAAATACCTCCAGGGATGGCAACTCAAATACTTCCCTGGGCAGCCTGTTCCAATGTTTGATAACCGTTTTGGTGAAGAAATTTTTCCTAATATCCAATCCAAACCTCCCCTAGTGCAACTTGAGGCCATTTCGTCTTGTCCTACCACTTGTTACTTGGGAAAAGAGATCAACCCCCACCTCACTACAACCTCCTTTCAGGGAGTTATAGAGAGCAATAAGTTCTCCCCTGAGCTTCCTTTTCTCCAAACTAAACAACCCCAGTTGCCTCAGCTGCTCTTCGTAAGATTTGTTCTCCAGTCCCTTCACCAGCTTCGTTGACTACTGTAGTCTTTGGGCCAGTAGCATCAAGAGTTTAGTGAAGATGGTTGTTCTTTCCACATAAAACTGTCTTTCAGAAATCAGAGAACTGTCTCCCTGCAGGGGACATCCAAGGTGAGTTCAGAGGGTACATCAGTTCTGGGTGTATCTACAGGACTTTCCTATAAAGTATGTAGGGACAATGGACCTTCATTCACATGCTTGGCTACGGCTGGATTAATCTAAAGCTGGATTCTGGATCCAAAGCCTTTTTGCTGTGCAAGGAGTTTGGTCTTGAAGGAATTTGAAGAGCATCAGCTTTTGCTCTTGCCAATGTTGAGTAGGATGCATCCTGCCTTCTTAACTGCGCTCTCCGGGCTTGCAGGGTGGTAACTGATGTGCTGGCAGTGAGGTCGTGCTGCCCTGCCTAGGGCTGAGGTTTGGCTTTCCAAGTCCAGGTCAGCTCCCATTCTTCTCACCTGTCCCGCTTCCTTGGCTATAAGCTGATAAAGTGAGTTTCACATGGAGAGCGTGGAGGCTGAGATGCAGCAGAGAGATCTGAGATGTAACCTGACAGGTCAGTGCCTTTCAGAGGGTTAGAAATACTTCCTTAAGCCAACATGTATTTCCAGGTTTGGCATCCAAGTGTCCTGCTGAATCACTTCTTGCCAGCAGTGGGTTTTAGGGACCAGGGTGCTTTGTGCCCTCCTCTGTGTTGTTCACTACCATGTACCTTGCTTTCTAGAGTGCTCTTGCCCAGAATGCCAATGTTTTGGAGCAGCACCATCAGCCTCGCTCAGCCTGCAATGAATGCATTGATTCATAGCTTATTTTTAAAGCCAGAAGGAATTGCTATGCTGATCTGCTCTGACCTCGAGCATGTAGTGGGCACAGGAGTATTTATAGCTCTGTTTACAGCATTCTGCTCTGTATACAAGCCAACGAGGCCAAGTAAAGAGCAGGGTCCCTGCCACAGTGTAGGTTTGACAGCCACTACAAGCTCAACTGCTTTATTAAGGTATTGCCCTCAGTAAATGGCAGGGCAGACTAGCCCTGCTGATTCCGGAGCGCGTGGGCACAGAGTAGCCCGCGCACAGGACTCGCTGCGCATACATCTGTGGCCTGTCTGCAGCAGAAGCAGAAATAAGCTCCAGGTACAAGGGCAGAGATCTGGGAAATCTGAGCTTTAGTGTTTCTTAGTCTCCACGCTGAGCCTGTTTTGCATCTTCTCTTGGGCGACCATCTCTCCTATGTTCTAACCATACTGAAGCAGCCCAAAAGATGCAGGTCACTGGATAAGATGGTTGAAATGACCCTAGGGAATAATAAATAACTTGTAGGGAGGTCCTGGCGAAGAACAGGAAGAACCACCACCAACTGCAGCTGCTACAGCTCTTCCAGTATAATATTGCTCAATGTGTTTTACCCGCTTTGTATTTGGAGTTGCAGGCTAAGACACACCATGCTCCAGAGCGCCATGGTCCTGCATCTCAGATGTGGTGATGAAATGACCTGCCCAAAGCTCAGGAACTCCAAGAAGATAAGCTCTCTTGTATGCGTGGAACTGAGATCATCAAAACAGAAACAATACTAAAAGATACCTTGCTTCCCACTTGCCATGTCCTGTCTTCACATCCCGCAGCATGCAGCCAGTGTCCACTTGTCTCCTGTGCTTAATTCTGTTGCCTTAGCTCTTGACATGTGGAGAACGTCCAACCAGAAACCTGAACATTAGCTAGACAGATTAGCTAGTTTTTCTTCCAACTCCATGTTGGATTTCTGCGGGTTAGTTCCCTGCAACTGCTTTTGGACTGCCAGCATGACTTAAGAAGCCCTTGTCATTCTCTTTCCAGTAAAATGGCAATTACAATATTTCCTAGAATAAGATTTTCATAGCTAAATTTTGTTAGTGTTCTGATTGAAATGTGTCCCTCCAGGTTCAAATTCCCTGGAGAGCCTGCCTTTGTCACCAGACTATATTTGTGAGTGAACATGTAACTGACTGTAACGTTGCACATCCCTCAGATGAAATCCCTAAGAGGGAAAGTAATTGCCTTTTTACATGCAGAAATGTTAAAATCATCTGGAGCTAATGCTTTGATAGTTAAGAGAATCAGTTATTAATATTTCTGCATGGAGGCAGCACAGCCACTGAGGCCCTTGCAACTGTGAATCGCACAATCTTGCTCTTGGGCAAAGTGTATGCAGTCATCTCTAATCTGTTCCATCTCTCCACAGGCAGCTCACCCAGCGGTGTGAACAAATTGCCTGGAAATGTCGTCATCAGGCTTCATCTGGCATTATCTCCCCTTCTGTCTGGGTCATTGATTTTCTCATCTCCTCTGCCTTAAAACTCACATCATACATTAATTTGCGGCTCTCCAGTACTGAAGCAGCTGCACGGTGCCTTCCCTGCTCAACACCAGCAGCTTTCAGCCTCTGAAGTGTCCTTTGCTGCTGCTCATATGAAGATCTCCTGAATGTGTCTCAAGTGGTGTCCCTGCCTGCTACATAACAGCATGTGCTCTGCCAGCTTTTGTTTCTTCACAAGAGAGCTTAGAGCTGTTCTGCTTTCGGAAATTGGGTAAGGCTCGGTCTCCTTCCTACAGTGACTCAGTGTGCTGCAGAAATGACTCCTGCCTTGTACGAGCAGCTACCGTGGAGCTCTCAGAGCTGTGCGAGCCCCTGCTAGCCGCCAGCTGCCCTCCAGAGAGCCCCTTCACCAGCAAAGAGCTGAGGCTGCTCCACACTCTGGTCTCATGATCGCTAAATATAGAGGCCATTGATAAATAACGTCAATGCATGAAGGGCGCAAGAACCAACAGTTGTTGCAGAGTCACCTTAGCTAACACTGCCTTTTCCTCCGTTCTTTTGCCTGTGGCCCTTCAATACCAGCCTTTGCATTTTGAGCACCAAATCCATGCTGAGTTCTCATTGCAGGAGTGTCCAGATCAGGCATTCAATGGGTAATTCAGCCCAGAGAAATTATTCTGTAAGAGACAAAGCTGTATCTGGCTACTCCCCAATGCTGCAGTCGCTGTCTGCTTGCACTGGTCAGAGTTTATTCCCAGTCCTGGTCTACTATTCCATGGCTTAATAGCCAGGTACTGCTCAGATCCTCCATTCTGAATCCAGCTCAGGCAGCAAAGCCACGAACGTTTTGCCTACTGGAGGTTTGCACAGCTATTCCCAAGGATCTGATATGGCCAGCAGAAACTTACTTTCCTTGGATTTATTAGCAGTAATAAAGGCCTACCTTTCCTTAACACTTGTAAACTGAGTGCATCTGACATGAAAATAAGTCCAAGATAATGAGGCCTCAAATGTGAAGCACTTGCTCCTAAACTAACGGTGATTTAATGGGAATAATTCCATTCAAAGGAAATGTCAGATAAAATGTGTCTATTTCCTTAGAGAAGTGTGTTCTTTTATAAAGCTCTGCTGATCCTTGTCTTTCTAGAAATCAAGTTGGCAGTCTCTCTGTTTCAAGCTAAATTCCTCATCCCAGGCCTGCAATATGTCCAGAACAATATTTCTGGAGAATCCCCTGTTACAATAACCTGGAGTGACAAAGTATTCTATGTATCCTTCCTAAAACAAAGAGTGCAAGGCTGCAAAAGGCTACGGAGACAGGGCTGATCTCTTGTACTAGGGGAGGGGAAAAAAAAATCTTGATCTTGAGGCTGGTGTTGGAAGTGTGTGCCCAGGGTGAGTCACATGAAAGGCAAATGGAGATAAGAGCAAAGACTCCTGAAAGAAAAATACTCATTTTAAACTCTGTATCCCTGCTTACAGGGTCTTTGCTGTAGAAATACAAGTGCTGCTCCTCCCCCAATGTCTCCTTGTCAAAAGGTGCAGCACCACCAGCTCCCCTGAGCTTTCTGTCTATGCCCTCACTATATGTTTTCTATGTATAAAGCCTCTCTGGAGTTTTTTTCTGTGTGATCTGTTTATAGAGAGTGCTGCGTGGTCAGCTGCATGTGCCAGCCCTCCTGCAGCTGTTACAGCCACGCCATACCCCGTCCTTAGCCACGCTGGCTCTTAAGCAGTCACATGTGAACTTTTATTGGGTTTATGTAGTTGCATGTGAATATCACTAGATGTCCTCTACTGCTAAGTAGCTTTATCATAGTCTCTGCCAAGCACCACACGGAAATCGAGTGAAATGAATCTCGGCTGTTTAAGCTGTCTTTTTTAATAGCTTCATTGTTCCTAGTCCATAGATGCACAGCAATACTCCTCATCCACAGCCTGAAGGAGTGATCTGCTACCTCTGACCGACTGGACTTACAGTGACAGCAAAGCTATTGTATTGGTTTCATGCAGATTTGGAGCCATCTGGCATGGCATAGGAGCACCTCAACTTTTTCTTTTTAATTTGAGACTGAGCCATCAGGCAGGGCTCAAGGTTTGGTCTCCTTGTGCTCTTCTCCAAATCCAGCACCAAAGGTCAAGGCTGTGGGGCTCCATTCTAGTGAGACCTGATCCAGTGCAGGATGGTGCATGCATCTCTGCAAGGTCCAGTCAGGTACAGGTCCCTGCTCCAGCACAATCCAGCTGCCCTCCAGGCCACAATGCCAGCAGCGCCTTGGGTTAGCCCATGGAAGGGCCACCGAGTGCCCTCAGACCCCATCTCCACCTTCTGCCTTCTCTGCAGCAACCTCTTATCCCCAGCTACGTGGCACCGGCAAAAACTTCAACAGACAGAAATCTTACCCACCGCACTGTTCCTGCAGAGAAAACATTGCTTTTTTTTTCTTTCTTTTTTTTTCTTTTTTTTGGTGCAAACAGTCCCTGCCTTCCTGCCGTGCTCGCAGCCGCCTGCTGCAGACCTCAGCTGGCGCGCAGCATGCCAGGGGCGGGCAAGGGAAGCGTCCCCAGCCAGCCCCAAAGGCAGCTGCCAGCAAAACAAGCCAAGAGGCTCGTGCTGAGTTAACCCGCTCAGCTTTAATATGGGGTAATAAACAGTCACATTCATCTAGCTCTAATAGTTAAATATTATGCTATATAAATAACGTGTCCTCTTATTTAGAGACAGTTTGCCTGAAGTGTAGTCTGACCTGAGCAGCTCAGAGCCTGTACGGTCACTTTAATCTATTAAGTGAAGCTGAAACAGACTGGAAATGTCATGTGTTTCAAGCTGTATGAGGGGAAATGTTGGCTGAAATTTTAAGGCACTTCTTTCTTTGAGCTTTGTATCAAGCTCCCTGGTTTGAAGCGTTGCCCGTCCTGCACTCACATCCCTCCAGGGAGAGACGGTAAAGCGGGGGGGGTCTTCATGCCACTGCCTGTGCTGTCAAACTGAACGTGAAGTTTTGTTTGAGGGCTCCTTGGGGTGACTCAGCAGGGTACAAAAATGCACTTAAATAGGAGTTGTATTGTGTAAGCGCTCAACCACAGCAGCAATTCCCCTTTAGCAATGTTGTTAACTAATACGCACTACAAGAAATTTAATGCTGCTCCAGATACTGGCTGGAATTGAAAGAGGAGTTTTTGGCTTTCCTCCTTACATAATTTCAGTATTTCTTATGGGCAGGAAGGCTACTGAGAAGCGAGGAATACCCCCAAGACCCAACGTGCAGGAGCCAGGCTACGGGTTTTTCCTCTCACATGTTACCGACTTTGGTATGAAATGGATCAGAGATTTTCCAGTGTGGGTGTCTGAATATTGGGCTTGATTTGGAAATACAGCCATCTCCACAGGAGCAGAAATGTGCCTGCTCTGAAGGGTGATCTGTTTAAGATGCCCAGATACAAAGCTGGATTCTCAGATTTAAAAATCTAAACCTGAAACTTTTGGCCTACCAGTCCCAGGGCTGCTGTCCCCCCAGCATTTAGTGATATTTCCACACCTTTGAGGGTGTATAGAAGACCTGATGTGTTTTGAGACTCACTAATGGGTACTGCTTACCAGCAGCCTTGCCAGTGCTGCCCTGGCTTGTGGCAAGATGTGCTGATAGCAAAAAACCAGATTCCTCCTAGCCAGCCACCTCCATCACTGCCCTGCACAAAGCTGCTGACTGACTGCCCTCGGGAAACCGAGGAGACCGTTTTCTCCCAGAAGGAAAATTTGCAGCCAACAGAGGAGCCAAGTTTTGCACCAAATTCACATGCAAACCTGTGACTCCCGTTGGCAAACGCCTGTCTTACAAACCCAGCTGTTGATTCATGTGAACAAAATGCCTCCATCCCGCAGTCCGGTCGGGAAAGTCTGCAGGGGTTCTTCTGGACGTTTCTCCTGTGTCGTGAGACTGGGGTGAGATTAGTGAAGAATTTGCAGGGTAAGCCGGCACGGGCGCCGCAGCCAGGCGTGCTGTGGCCGCTTCCTGTGGCCCTGCTCCCTCTCACCTCCTCCATGCTGCTGGACCAATGCCGATTTTGAGGCAGAGACTGGTGTATCTTTTTTGTAAAATGGCAGCATGCTCCTCTCTGCCTCTTACTTACATGGGAAAGACAGCATGGAGGCTGTCTCTTGTTTTGTGCAGGCCACAGTGCGGTGCCAGACTGCCTCGGGTAGACGTCTTCAGGGAGTACCAGGGTGCACATAATGCTAATTTGGCACAGGAGGGGAGCTGGGGCTCTTCACTTGTCTGTAAGACCAGTTCGAGTCACATCTGTCTGCTTTGCAAACCCGCATGGAGGTTGGCCCTGACCCAGCGAGGCAAATTAGCAGGTGCCTAAATGAAGCCCCCTGAGATGCGGTGGGCGCTTGGCACGTGCCCGAGCACCCTGCAGGATTGCGCCTGAGATGCTCCCACGGTAGGACACGGGGCAAACCGGACCCATCAGTCCTAACTCAGGTGGATTATGCTCCCGTAGCTATTGCCCACATCCTCCATGAGGGCAGCACGTGTAAATAAACGCGTGCACGGGCAGAAGCGGGACTTCTGCTCCCGCCGGCTGCAAGGGGAAGGTGTGAGGTGGCAAAGGAGCCTGGAGGTGGGATGTGAAGCACTGCGTGGGTTCCGTCTCCTAGTGCCAAGGGCACAGAGAAGTGGGAAAAGTACCTGCTGCCCCTGTGTTCCCTCAAATCCCGCCTGGGACGAGCGCCATTGCACCAAACACAAATTCTGTTATTGTGCTAAAAGTTGATAAGCCTTCCTCGTATTTAGAATAACTATACATGTGGGTGGGTGGGTGCAGACCACCACCATTGAGCTGGTTCTGAACGGCACAGCCTGTCCCCTGCTCATGCGGCACGAACTCCCGTTTGCAGAATCCCAACCCCTCCGGTTGCTGCCCCGCAGCGTCCGGAGAATCGCGGTTGTTCCTCCCCGCTCTTCCTCCTCCTCCTCCCGCACAGACCCTCGCGGCCCAGAGGGTCGATCCGCAGCCCCCGCCCCGGCGGGTACCGGGCGGGGAGAGGGGAGGCACCGACCGCCCGGGCGGTTTAAGGTGCCGCCGTCCGCTCCCGCCGCCGCGGTCCACCTTAAGGCGGCGGCGGACGGGCCCATTGCCGCGCAGGGGGTCGGCCGGACCCCGGGCCCCCCCGCCCCGGGGGAGCCGCGCCGCCGCCCCGCGCCCGCCGGACAGCGGCATAAAAATGAGTCCAAAAGTCAGAAATACGTCGCCGAGCCGCAGGTGATGGCGGGTCGCTTCGTGTGT
>VZSF01009085.1:205524-336233 GCA_013398295.1 Chionis minor | reverse complement strand
CTCGGTGTCCCGGGTGGGGGGACGTGGGTTGGGGGGGTGGGTGTGTGTCGTTCTTCCCTGCGAAACGCTTGGAAAATGGGATATGGGAAGCAACGGCTGGAGCGCCGTGGGTCTCGTCTCTTCCTCTGGCTGCGTGGTTGGGGAGAGGGGGTCGCCCCGAGTTACGCTGTGTGATGAAAGAGCTTTATAAATTGAGGGGTTTTGCTGGATTTTCGGTGTGTTTGGGGTTTCCCTCCCTCCCTGCCCAGCGGGTTCAGAGCCACGCTGGTCTTTTACTTTCCTCCCCCCTGCCCGCTCTGAGCGGTGTGGTGCGGGATTTCTTACCGCGCATTAAAACTGCTTTTGGACCACTGAATACTTTGTGAAAGCTTCCAGGTTCATGTGTTTGAGTTACTTGCTAGACTTTTAGAAGGAAAGTACAGATGCTATATGTAATTGGGAAGAAACAAGGAAAGGAGGTACTTTTTTTTTTCCCCCCTGGTTTTACTTTTCTCTGCTTTAAGAAAACAAGCTGAACCGCAGCTGAAGGACGAGGACTTTTCAGCTCTTGTGCTTGGACTGCTGGGGATTAGAAAGAAAGTTTGCAACTTCTTTTTCTCTTTCAAACGGATCAAGGGCTCTAGAAACAGTGTTTAGAAGCCCCCGCTTCCCAGACAGGGAAAGGAAGATTAAAGCCGCTCTGGCAGCAAGTTGAGGAGCAAGTTAAGAGTTAGACCCTGGGTGGACCAGTCTCAGCATCCTGCACTTGGCTGCTCTAATGACCCTCCCCGTCGAGGGGATGACTCTGTGCCATGGCGGTTTTTGGGGGAGAGGTTGGGGTTTTGTTGGAAGAGCAAAATTCCCAGTGAAACCTGGTGTGAGGCTGTCCCCCAGCACAGGGAACTGCAGCCCTGCACCCATCAGCTGGCGCTTTTCTACGTTAGTTGCCTCATGTTATGGAGGTGTGAAAATCTAAGCCACCAAATTTAGGTATCTTAGGTCCTCTAAGTTTGGATTTTGGTGGCAGACTTAAAGGGATGCTGTTAAGTGGAAACGTTCTATTTATGTCTTATCTGGAAACTGTTGTTCATAGAATAGTTGGTACTAAGAACAAGCAGACCAACTTTATAGTCATACCTGGATATAGATGTGCTTTCTGAATTTTCACTATGAAATTAGGCAGTTAACTCAGGCTGTTTCTGCGCAAGGGAGATGCCTTTCAAAGTCCTAAGACTGCGTGGATCAGCTGTCAGTTTTCTTTACGAAAGGTGCTTGTTTGTTACACCGAATCTGTTAGGGGTATTGTAAAAATGGGGTCTACTAATTTAAGAAAAACTAGGAGAAGATAAGAGAGAGAACAAGGGTGTGGTAAGGAAATTATGAAGTAATAGCTGTAAAAAAAAAAAAACACCCCACATCTCAGTAGCATAGCTTTGGACTGATAGGATTTCTTTCTGTGTACTTTGACTCTGAAAATAAAAAGCTGTCAGCATCTCTGTAAAAAACTGTAGTGCGTCTAGAAAGTCGGTATTCTTTGTATTATAGTTCTGCATCAGCTTGGCTTCCTTTGAGTTTGCTCCTCCATTCCAGGAGATACCCAATACCATAGAGTGTGTAGCCCAGATTGCAGGGGACCAGACACCCCACCAGCATGATTCCCAAATCTGAGCAGCTGCACCAGGTCAGAGCTGGCCCGGCATCTGTTTTCAGAAATGATGTGAAAGGCAGTTTCTATTTATTGAAGTTTTTGGTGGGTGTTTTCACAAGCTCAAATTTTTTTTTTGCAGAGGAACAAAGAATTACAGAAACAAAGCTTGCCTTCTTCATGGGGGGAGTTTTTGGTATGTGTTATATTGAGATTTTTTTTTTTCCTTAAACTGGGACTGAGGCTAACAAAAGGGAGGAGTAGTCTGTATTGTCTGGTAGTTAGGGAGGACACCTTTCCTTCTCTGCACGCTCTTTTGGCACTGGGGTAACATGGCATTTGGGAACTTGAAGGAGGAGGATGAGTCCTGTACCTGAGCTGGCGTTGTTATTGGCAAAGTAGTACACGAGGGCAACGCAAGGACAAGTGAATATAGGACAAAAGACTGTGATGAATCATTAGCGTTGACATCGTTAGACCTTAGACCTTTTCTTTAACTGCAGACAGAAATGGTGTCCCGTACCTGAGACCTATGTGGCCCTTTAGCTCATACCACATGCTGCCAGTGGTCTCTCACTTTTGGGACCATCAGGGCAGAAACTCTACTCCCTTCTGCTCTTCATTCTGGAGGGTTCCTTGAGGAAAGCTGTTCAGCTTCATTCATTTCTGCCCTTTCCTTTTTATCTGCCTTCTTTGTTTGTGAATTTTGTGGCTGGATTCAAGCCAAGAGCCTCTACCTGTCTCAGCCAGTTGCCAAACTGGGCATCCCTGCTGACCTGCTGGGTACAGGTGAGTCAATTCATTAGGATGAATCAGTCTGCCCTATGAAAATTTTGGGCTCCACACTTCAGTCTTAATTTTGTTTTGCCTGGTTTCTTTGCTTTGCACTACTTCTGCGATGCCATCATTCCTGGTGGGTCCTTGCTCCAGCATCATCGCTGAGCCTGCATGGGGACTCCACTGCGATGTGGTGCCCCCAGGCCTGGGAGCTGCCCTTGCCTCCACGTTGTAGTAACTTCTCTATGACTATGCATCCCTTTACCTCTGTTTACCTGAGGAGGGGGAAGCAGGAGGGATTGCACCTCAGTGTGGGAATGTGTAGCCCTTGATGGAGAGAGGCCTCCAGGCTCTGGAGGTGGAGAATATTAACATGAATCCACAGGAACAATGAGGGAAGTGTTTTCGCATGGTGGTGGTGTTTGCATAAGCTTTTGCTGTCATAAATAAGTAGATAAGGGCTGAGGGGACGGATTCAATATGGAAAATGTGGAATTCATTTTCAGGCTTCCGAGGCAGTACTATAGGCAGGGCTGAGGAAGAGAAGCAGTGTTAAAAGATACAGGAATGTGCCTTGAAAGTGACCTTTCAAAGATCAACGGTGTTATTCTTGGTGTCTGAGGCGCCCAGGTTTAATGAGGTATAAAGGATAAGGGGCTGGGAGGATTTGGTCCAAGTGAAACCAGAATGAGCATGGGACTGGCAGATGGGAGGAGCGTTAGCCCACTCCTTGGTGGAGTTGCTGCTTCTTTCTCCTGTTGTTGCCTACAGAGGGACTTGACAGAAGATACTTAGTGGGGAGGGGAGTACAGTCTTCCTGTTCTACTTGAGTGTCACTGGCTGTATTTTTCTCCATGGGGAAATGAAGGTCCAAGGCTCCAGTGGGTCACATCCTCAGTGTTTGTATCCAGTGTAAATCTAGAGCAAGTCCATCAACTTCAATGACATCTGCAGTAAACCACGACTGGCTCTTTCTGAACGGAGAGAGAAGAAATGAACAGCTGTAACTTCAGATGCTGAATTTCTTGGCATACTCATTTTTTTTTTTGAGATTTATGACACTTATTCTCTGTTTGAGAATGTAGTGAAGCAATTGCTGATCCATGCATGCATGTATATATGAGAAAATGTCAGCGGAGGAGTAATACATATGGAAATCTTGCATAGAGATAGATGGCAAACTGGCCACCTGTTCTTAGATGATGAAATAATTATACGAAAATATGTCTCATGAAATAATGATTGAGGGAAGAAGTGGGGGCAGTGTTGGGGGAGGTTAATGGTATTTTTAAGTAGTTTGCTGTGCTTATAACTGACTCGCCTGCTAATTTTATTGCTTCAGCCACTAGTTCTTCAGTAAGTGGTGGTTAGTGCGTCACGGACGTATAGGTTTCATCAGAAAGAGCAGTCCAATGGCTGGAGCTAGCTGAAGAGATGGGAAACCTGCGCCCAGGTACCTTCTCTGTCACAGATTGCCCAGAGGTGGATAGGCTAAGGTCGGCAACTCCGTAGATACCCCTAATTGTGCATCTGCCTCTCACTGAGTCCGCTTTTCTTTTTTCTAAAATGGGTTGGTAGAAGTTTCTTTGTAGGGTGTGTTGGGAGCATAAATATAGCAAACGCTGAGATACTCTGGGATTGGATTCCCCACTTCCTACTGCTTCTCTTCTGGCCAGAATTGACTAGCAGAGTTGCTCAGTGTTTCTACAAATGAGGGGGTGTTTTAATTAATTTTTGGCTAAATCTTGTTTGCCTCAGAATTTGTTTGCCATTGATGGGCTTGAGCTTAAAATCTTGAACAACTTGTTTGCATTTTCTTCTGCTACTACTATAGAGCAGCTTAAAAAGCGTTCTGACACCCCTTCACCTTCTCCCAGATAACATAATGCCTGCCTTGCCTTCTCTTTCAGAAGGTCTGCTTCTGGAAAGATTGTTGTACCAAGTATATAACTTTATGCAGTGTAGTAAAAATGGTTTATTCTTCTTCAGCCCTCCACTGTCTAAGCCTTCTTTGGTGCTGCAGATGCCACATAGTTTCATACAAAGCCTCTCTTTTGAACGTACAACAGTTCTCATTCCCATATTAACTCGCAAAACCTATGTGAAGTGGGTGTTTCATGGAGGGGGGGAAAAAATATCTATGTATTTTCTCAAGTGTGGGGGAAGTGCTGCCAAATGGTTTGCTGATCTCTGCTCTCTCTGTGTTTGGTTGTTGCTTGGTCTCCCAGCCAACTCCCAACTGCATCTGCCTAGTTCTTGGTCTAGAGGTGAGTGTCACTGAGGACTTCCTGGGGACTATTTTGCATCTGAATGGTGACTTGTCATGATCACACAGGGTGGGCCAGATCACCGGTTTATATAGAGACTGGTGTTAGTCCACTGAAGACCAAACAGCTGCTTCAAGTTTCTGTCAACTCCAGCAAAACAGAGTACAACTTGCATCACCTCCCAGCCAGCTTGCAATAAACCTGCTTTCTGGGTTGTGGGTTAACCTCGCTGAGTATCTCCTGGGGTCAGGTCTGTTACTCTTGTATGTGAAGATAAGTCTTGGTGTGCCTTCTGATGTATTGGACTGTGAATAAAGCAAGAAGGTCTTTCACTTACAGGCTCACTCATCAGCATATATTAGTAACGCTCATCAGCTTTTGACTGGAACTTTGATGGAATAATTACTCTAAAAGGGTAACATATTCAAAACTACCTGTGTGACTTTGGGAGTTAGATTCCTAAGAGTCTTAGTCATGATTTTAAACAGGAATTGGCTTTTTAAGCCACACATACTCCTGGAAGTTTTAAGAAAAGGCTTCTGTTACCATGTCTTTAAAATGACAGTTCCTAGGATGAGTGTGGCAGCTCTGCCACTCATTTCAGATATTAAATAAGGAGGTTGACAAAATGATTAGAAAAATACTGTGGAAAATAGATTCTCACGCGTAATCTTACTAGAAAGGTCCAAAATGTAAAAATGTCTGTTCTTCAGCCACCTGACAGCAGGATGGATGTGAGCATGTATTTTCAGCTGTGTGTTCAGGACACCTAGGAGGATGACTGATGTCTCGGCCATCACTGTAGACAGAGCAAAACATACATTTCTCCAGACTTGATTTTGTGCACTGAATTTGAATAGCTTGTGACTGCAACAGTTCAAGTCACCAGGGCAAACACAGTTATCAGGAAAAAACAGATAAACTAAGAAAACAGTCTTGCATACTCTAGTATTGATGTTTGTGTAGGTAAGACTTTAATTTGCTATCAATCTTGGGTTTCTTTCTGAGCAGTGATGGATTAACCTTAGTACTTGTGCAAGTCTTAAAGCATTCCTGTAACGCTTGTAATGCAAAATCTACTTATTTTGCAACATACCTGTGAGACAGGGGCCTACTGTTTGTGTCACTTGTACAACTGGGGAACTGGAGTGTTTGGTAAAGCTAAACACAGCACGCGGGATCACGCAGGAAAGCCTGCAGCAGGACAGACAGGAGCGTGCTGGAACTAGATCTCAATTGCCATGAAAACCACCAGGCTCTGGTCCATGCTCTTCCCATCAGGTTCTTGCTCAGTGCTTCTGAGGCAGCTTGGGACAGTTCCTTGGCTAGACAAGGTGGGGTTTGGCTTTTCTAAGGAGGAAAGATCAAGCCTGGTGATGGAGGGAGGAAGATGATGTATGTCTAGGGGAAGATGGAGAATAGGGAGCATCCCCCAGCTAGAAATGCCACCACCACTTCTTCAGCGACCCTGGCTTCCCCGATGCTGGCACAGGCTGCTTCACAGTTATCAAAACTCCATTTCTCTGGGCAAGTCCTGTGCCCAGAGCCAGCTCTGCTTTTCTTAGTAAAGTTGATATGAATGGTGGGGTTGACGATGAAGCCTTCTGCCCTGCTGCTGGCTCCACATCTGCTGCCTGTGCTGCCTCGTGGAGGACAGCCACCCTCATTCCATCCTGGCCTTGTGAGGGTCACCAGTGTTTTGATTTTGCAGGAGGAAGCTAATGCAGAGCTGGCAGGAGAAATTTTTCTGGTTTGGTTGCATGATGAACAGTAACAATAAGAGTTTTACTGCTCAGAATGTATCCACATTTATAGGATGCTATATTTAAAAAGGAGAAAAAATGAGTCATGGGGAGCTATGCTAATGCTAAGTATTTATGTCTACCTCTTGTGAGGCTGAAGGCAGCGGGAGTTGAGCAACTCTCTTGTGAAGTGTCTAGAGGATTTACGGATCAAACTAAAGCCTGCCGAAGTTGTCCGTAAGTCACGCTGTGCCTCTCGAGGGGCCCATGTCATGTACCTTGTGCTGGTTACAGTGGAAATGCTCTTCTTGAAAAACCCGGGAGCGCTCGGTGATGTGACTTCCCTGGGCTGGGGCGGGAGCTGGCTGAGCTGGGGGCTGCAGCAGAGATCTTGAGATCTTGCCCTTGCAGGGTTCACTGCTCCTCCGCTGGAAGGTCACAGCTGGGTGGCAGCCAGGGGAGGGATGTCCCTGTGCCTCCCAGGCCATGCCTACAGCACCACGTGAGCGGGTACCTGCACCCTGGGTGGGAGCAGGGAGAACCTGGGCATGTCTCGGCTTCTGGCTGCTCTTCTGCAGGAGCTGTGGTCCCAAAGAGAAGTAAGGTCAGGGTCTGCTGCGGTACAAGCTGCCAGAGCTCTCCTTTCAGAGCCTGCTAGGGGCACAGGGTTCAGATACTTTCACTTAATGGCATGTCTTGACACTAATTGAGTTGGCTTGCACTTAATTATGAAGTGCAAGTGTTGGGGTTGGTTTGTTTGTTTATTTGAAAGTTCCTTAATGAAATACTGTTCTATTTGAGAATGCCAGTGAATTCAGCTTTCCAAATGTCTGCTTGCTAGCATGGCTCGGCTCCGGTCGCAGGTGGAGGAAAGACTGGGATTGGGATTTCACTGCTGGGTTGGCCAAGAAGAGAGAACAGAGGTGAACTCGCTGTGAACAAACCCAGACAGCATGGTGTGCCCGGAAAATGCAGATTTGATAACAGCGGGGTGCTCTGCAGCTCCTCTGTTTTGCCCACTTATTTGAGAGGACGAGTTTTCAAAGTGAGCAGAAAATAATTATTAAAGTTAAATCTTCAGATTTATCGGGCTTTTGGTGTTTTTTTGTTGTTGTGGTTTGGTTTGGTTTTTTTAAGAATTGGTCATATCAGTATCGATACGAGCATGTTCAATATATTTTTGAAGAGTAGACTGGAAAACAGAAAAGGCCATAATGGTGCAAGTCTGGTTCTGATTTGTGGAAACAAATACTTGCTCATCTTGCAATCTTAAGAGGGCTCGAAAAAAGCTTTTGAATAAGGATCTGTTTGGTTGTATTGCTGGAAGCACAAAGCCTGATGGTCAGTCTGATGTACAATAGCTGGAACAAAGACGCACCCAACCCAAGTTGAAAGGATGTTAATTGACAGTGGTGTGGTGGGAATCCCATCCTTTTTTTTTTTTTTTTCTTGAACTGGCCTTCGCACGTAAAAGGCTACTAAAACATCTGGTGTAGCATGTCTCCAGGCACCTGGTCACTCCAAAAAAGCATTTAGAGGATTTTCTTCTGTAAGTTTGTGAGCCTGTGACACAGAAAGACAAAAAGGTATGAAATGATAAAAAGTAACAGGATGCAGATGGAATTTAATCTTTCAGGCACATCTAGACATTGTTATCAGCTCTGTCATCTGTACTTAACATACCCAGATAGCTCTTGAGTGGTCTGCATAGACAGCTGGCAATTTAGTAGAGATTGTGATCTTCAGAAAATATGTAGCTGATGTCTTGTGTAATACTTGGTATGGGAGTATTAGTGCCACCAGTGCAAGTACAGGATTTGCTGGGTGGGGAAAATCTATCTATAAGGTAGGACTCACGGGGAAGAAGTTATTCAGTACCCAGCGCTCAATCCCAGAAATAGTCATTGTTATTCACAGAGCTTGTGTTGAGGTGATGAACTGGGAAGGGGGAGATCACGGAAGGAATCCCTTTGGCTCAGGAGTACTTACTGCCGAGCTGCAGACTGGAGGTGGCTTTGATGGCTGCTGCCCGTTGGTGGGGACAAGAGTCCCCTGCTAACCTCGGAGGAGGAGGCATGCCCCATTGCTCTGGCAAAACCCCAAGCTGTTGTGACTTGTTTTTGTGAAACGACAGTGCAACGTGAAGTATTGCCATCGTAGCTCTCGGAGCAGCATGTGATCTCGCTGTTAAGGTACCTGCCTAGCCAAAGTCTACTTCTGATGTAACCGTCCTTGGAGGACAAGGCAGGTATTGCCTGAGCCTGTCCTGTGCGTGTCCTGCTTTGCTTCCACCTGAAGAGACCCTGGTGGTAGCTGGTGAAGGATCGTAAGTCTGGGTTAAAAGGCCAAAGCTTATGATGAGCCATAGCAATGAGGTGGACTTGAATGAGTACTTGCAGCTCTTCCCTCAGAAAACATTTTGTAGCTCAAGGGCAGAGCGCTGGGAGAGAGACTCCTCTGTTTCTTCCACATGCTGTGGATGCTTTCAGATATAATCTGCAAAGAGGCAAAATAGCAGGCATGAGGAGCTAAACAGAACATTTGCTTTTCTTGAGGTTTGGGCTGGTCTAAAGAGATACTGAATGCTTTGTTAAAATGCTCTGCCAAGCATCATTTCCTCTGTGCATTCTGTAGAATGGCTCCCTGCAGCACAGCGATGCTGGTAAGGTGCTGCATCGCCCCTGTCCTGTGAGCAGCAAGTATTGCGTTACGTGGGATTTACCTGTGGAGTATGAAGTCCAGCTTCAAAAGTCTGACTTGGCCTGAATGCCTGCAGAGCATGAAAACTCTTTCATGTTAATCAGTCAAGTTAGCTAAGGGGATATATAATTTCTTACTCTTTTTGCAGTGTAGCAAATCTGTTTAATTAAACATCTGGGATTTGAATTATTAAATAACAGAACAGTTTCAATCTACTTTTCTGTTGGTAAAGATCTCCAGCAACCCATTTGTATTCCTTGGATTTTTAAATGATGAGCTTCAGAAACTCTTTGAACCTCAGGAGGATGGCTTACTGGATCCGGGAGGGCAGAGAAATGCAACTCTTATGCTAAGGTCTCCTGAGCACAGCAAGTCACTCCCTGTTGTTTACATACCAGCCTCACAAGAATATGGGAATAAATATTAGGTTGTCGAAGCAAAGCAGAGAAATTGTGTTTTCAGGCATATCCTGCATTGAAGCATCTGTTTGGTTTTGTGCAGCCTAAGAATAAATCCTTTTGCTGCACAAAACACTGTGACCAAATCAGTGGTTTGGAGGTCAGATCGCCTCGTCTGTTTTGGGGTTTAAAAAAAAAAAAAAGAGAAAAATAACAGTTGTTGCAGTTTGCACAGGCTTGGGAAGGCTTGCAAAGGCGTGGCCAGGTCTAGCTGAGAGGTCGGAAGGGGCAAAGAGGAGTTGTCTAAGCCAAATCGGTGAAGGGTTGCTGAACTTGGGCGGTGGGTAGAGGTCTGCCACCTTAAAGGCAGTGAAGGAGGCGAGGAAGTGCCTGCAGGTGTCTGTGGTGGGGGCAGAGGTGCAGGCAGCCCTGGGTAGGGTGTCCTTGTGGGCAGCAGGAGGTGAGGGACTCGTTGACAAAGCCACTTGGCCCCAACAAGCTCACGAAATGCCTCCCAACCTCAGGACTGCTCGGGCTCCCCAAGCCTTCCTGACCCCAGGCTGATGTGCTCCCGCTCCTGTTGGAGACTGGTGCACTTCAAAAGCCTCCTGGAGTGGAGGGGTGGGTGGACACGGTGGGTGGAGCTCATGACCCAAAATACCATTTCCCCTTCCTAAGGCTGGGCGTACACCAAACTTGTGTTTCTGTGTGGTAAAAGAATATGAACCAAAAGTGCTGAGAGCTGCAGTGGTTAAATTGAAACATGCTGTGGCAGGATGAAAGTAATCTTGTCCCTTACCAGCTCTTAATGCTTTGGGGCTTTATTTATTTTTTTTTCAAGTGGCTGCAATCCATGCCATCTCTATCTGTGCTTTTAATGGAGAGGTTTTTATATGCAGAAACATGTCAAGACACCATCAGGGTAAACATCCCATGTTGTGTTATAGCTCACAAGGTCAAGATAAAACATAAGGATATCTACAGTTGTCTTTCAATTCAAATTTAATTTTTGCAGTGTCCTTGAATGTACTGAAGCATCCGAAGAAGACCCCGAACTGGAGTGAATGTCCTTTAGGGAGAACCCAGCAGTTCAAAGAAGGGCCAAATGCAAATTTCTTGCTCTTTCTGTGAGTCTGGTATGTAAAATGTGACACAAATGAGAGATTTATGTGAGTTGTCAGGACTAAGGCTAACAACTCTTTGTGTGGTGTTTAAAAATAATGGCACTATACAGGCATAGGAATGGAGTATGAGATCTACCATAAGGTCAGAGCAATACAACACTACATCCCACTGTTTTTGAGAATAGACCTTGATGTCTTGACTCTGTTGTGACTTTGCAGCAGGATAGCTGTATTTCGCAGCTGTGTGGTGGATGGAAGTTAAAAACTGATCTTCCTGGGCTCTGATGGCAGAGCCTAAACATTTCTGTGAAACTTCTCAGCTGAGGTCCGTAGGGGATTGAGACTCAGGAAAATCTGAGCAAGGAAACCTGTTCACACAGGAGAGCAGAGTAATTGAATGAAAACAGTGCACTGGACTAATCAAGGACCAAGCTGTTGGTTAATAGTCAGTATTCTGCTCAATAGTCTAGATTCAGAAACTTTGTCCAGTTACTTTGCTTTGCTCAGTTCATGCACAGTCTTATCTGTGAAACGACCCTTCCCCTTGTCCGTAAAGCAGAAGTCCTGTACACTCGTGGGAACCAGCTCTCTGTACCACCACAGGTACAACTGCACGTAGTCCCCCTCACATTTAAGGAAAAGTGAGTGTGTCCAGCCCCAGTAAATGATGAGCAATGTGGTGATATCAGTGTTTAACCAATGCCTTATCCTCTTGTCTCGTCAAAGGTCCTTATCTGCCCCTTTCCCACTAAGGAGTGATGTTTGCTGTCCGCATTGCTGCGGGGAGGGAGCTGCTTGGTGGGTCAGTTCCTTGTCCCTCAGGAGCAGCATCCCTTTGGGGAGTGTGACTGCACAGGTTTTGGAAATCGGCTAGTGCCAGGCTGATGATTAGACAGAAGGCATCATCTGTGGCGTGGGGCACTGGGAAGCTGAGTACCTTGAAGGCGGACTGCTGAAATGAGTATAACCGTGTGCGGTGTGTTTCTCCCATGTGAATGATAGAACCAGTTTTTAGGGCAAAAGCAGATGTTGTTGTTTGATGTGTGTGAAAGATGCTTTGTGGCAATGGCAGCGGAGGGTACACCTCTCCCTTTTCCTTTAGCTGGGGAGAGACTCTGCTGTTCCTTTTTCTTTTTCTTTTTTTTTTCCTTCCCACCCTTCCCTCCTCCCCCTCCCAAATGGCAATTGATTTTTGAGCGGATCTGTCTTTTCCTGAAGTTTTGAGTGAATTTTGATGTGATTGCACAAAGGTGTAGTGATGGTTGGAGCCCTGCTGTTGCCTCGTTCGTTGGAGGTGCTTCACAAGAGTGCAAAACACTTTTGAGGCATGATTTCCCACAGCATGCGAATCGAGTGAAGTGCTGTCGACTCGCTTGCTGGCACTGTTTAAATCCATAATGCAGCACCACCTGCCAAACCACGGGGCATAATGGAAGTGTTAAGGAATGTACATATATACCCTCCCACGCGGCTGTAAGTTGAATGATTTAAAAGTTGAGGCAAAGGGTTTAGACTGAGCATTAGGAACAGGCTTAGGGTATCCTGATGGAGGCAGGTCTGTGCTGAAACTGGGAGGTGAGGGGTGGCCACAGGGGTCTGAAATTGGGTCAACTGACCCATAGGGTGTTTTCAAAGATGTTTTGATTTTGGGCTGCTGCTCTCTAATACATGGGATTGTCCACTTATGATACCTGAAAAGAAACTTGAACATTCAACAGCAAAGTGCAGGTACTGAGCAGCACCGACTCAGGCTCCATTATGTTTTTCCTAAGGCGTATCCTTGCAGAAAGCTTCTCTCCAGTGCTGGCAGGGTGAATGCACTCCATTGGAGGGAGGACTTGACTCATGCATGGGTAAACTCTGTTCCTCAAGGGTGGCTTGGCCAGTTGCCTGCTGGTCTGAGTGTCAAGGTGTGCATTTGCCACCAGGAGGGCTTGCCCAGGCTGGCAGGAAGCAGGAGGAGGACAGCAGGGAGAGCTACGAGCTGCGCTGCTTGCCAAAGAGAAGGGCTGAGAAGCGTCACCAGGGCTGGCCTGGCACGTGGGTTGGGATGCTGGCAGCGTACGTGCACGCTGTCCTTGGGCAGGTTCACGGAGATGCTGTGGCTTCGCGGAGCCATGCATCACCGCGTGTAGGGCAGAGAAGGGGGCCACACAGCACCCCCATCCTGCTTCTCACACCGGTACCCAGTTCCGAGCGCTGCCCGCACTCCTCTTTCAGACAAGCCCGGTGGATTTGCCAAGTATGGAGTCGCCTCCCCAGCATGTTGTACGTAAATAAGAGGCTCATGCTCTTGGCAGACACTGTAACGAGCCTGGAAAAAATGACTCTTATGGTCCTGGGCCAGTGATGCGATCCTGGAGTCTTCCAAGTGACAGAGTAATGACATGGACCTGGGAAATGCCTGGAAAATACCCTTCCACACAATTCTGGGATTTAAAGTCACAAAATTCTACCTAAAATCTGCCAAGTGCCTATTTGGCTAAACCTGGGAGATGGCTGTTCCTTCATCTTCTGAAGTCCATGCTGCTGAAGCTCTACTGAAGGTCCAGCATCACAGACTGGCATGCTCTGTGCTCTTTTAAACCTGTAAATGAGCATTAAATGGGCCATAGGGAACTGGGAGGACTGTCCTTGACCCAGGAGTCTGAGAAAATTGAGAGAGTGCCCTACAAGTCTGCCCTGAGGTGTAGAAGTGTTGCAGAAACATCTGTGCTGCCCCATAGCCTACAGGTAGTTCTAGGGAACACTGCAATGCAGGGAGGGAACGGATGATCTGTCTTTTTTCCGTAGGATAGGGACAACAATAGTCTTTCTGCCTAGAAAGGACATAGTCATGAGTCAATTTTTGAGATTTGCAGTAGAGCACAGGTTTTGGCAGTAGCCAGATCCCCACTCTTCTCACCTTCAACCCTGAGAGCGGGAGCATCAGTCTGTGACTTGATAGGATTCACCCATCCCTTCATGAAAATGCTATTACCAGAGACTTTCACAGCCTTCAGCTCTTTACAGCTGTCTGAAGAGGCACAAAGTGTGTTTGTCCGGAGGGAAGGGTATCTTTAAGACACCATTTACATCCCAAAAGACATCCAGTAGCAACACTAGAGATGTAAAAAGCATTAAATACCAAATTGTGCCTGTCTGGAAGAGAAACTTGGAGCCGAGTGCATTGATTGATTTGTGGGATGGTGACTGGAATGAGATGGCCCTGTACCCTCTCTATCCATAAACCATCTCCAAAGCTTCCGTAGGTGCCATGAAGTCTGTGCATTGGCTCAGCCATGCCTGCCCTGTGCGCAGCATGATGTCCATAACGCAGCAGCGTAACGAGCCAGCAAGGAACTGGGTGGAGGTGTGGGTGCACAGTGGAGTCGGGATACTATGGTCCACCCCTTGTTTTGGCAGGGAAATGCAGAGCCATGGTGGGGAAGGCAGGGTGGAGCCGTGAGGGTAGTTGATGGCAGGCAGTTCTTGGGACCCAGCTCCGTGCTGCCGTGCATGAATTCATCGCATGGACCACTTCTGCCCGCCCAAGGCAATGCTGGCCGATGCCAGGAGGGCTCTGCTGTGCACATCTGGCTGTGCCACGCACATCTGGCTGTGTCGCCAGCAGCAGGACCATGTGCGGGCAGCAGAGCATCTGGCTGCACACCGAGCACTGCCGCAGCGCTGGGCTCTTGCCTCGGAAGCCTTGCTGAGCAGTATAAGAGCAGCAAAACCACCCAGAGAAGTGGATTTGGGGTCTTTTTATTGGCGTGTCAGCAGGCTGGGATGTGTAGGAGGGAAGCTGCCCATTTCCAGGGATTGTGCGAGCAGGAAGGGCAGCTATTGGAATTCGAAGCCGCTTCCTCCACTGTAAATTTGTTCTTGTTGTGTTATCTCTGGCTGGGCAGGGCAGGGGAACATCTTGGCTATCTGATTTTTTTGCTACAGTATGTTTAGGTCAGCTTCATCAGTTCCATGATAACATAGGAGAGGCATTCCTGGCCTCACTAGCGAAAAATTTTCAAGAGTAATACAGGAATCTGTCATCCTCTGATGTCTCCCAAGAGCTTTGGAAATAAATGAGTAAGGAAAAGTGATGGTGGATTTTAACACAGAAGCAATGGAATTAAAAGTACGTGAGCCCTCCGCTCCCCTAGGCCCCAGTTACTGTGCAAGGATGCTCCCATTTCACGCTTTGGCAAAAGGATCAACCTCCAGTGGATGCCCCTAAACTTGCAACCATACAATTTCAATCAAGGTCTGAGGGATACAGGAGTGTAGCTCCTTTCTGGTCTCATGTCTGGATTCTCCTACAAAACTGGTAGCAGCAGTGCCGTAACTCTACAGATGACCCAAATCTGACTTCAGTGTTGTTTTTAATTAAAAAAAGAAATAAAATAATCTAGCATCTGCATCTAACTGTTAGCTTGTCAGAGTGACGGGAGTCTTTTTATGTGTTTTGAAAAGGGCACTACATCACGGAGGAAAAACAGGCTGGAGATTGGTGGAGTTGTGGTGGGAGGTGGAGGAGGAGTTGGGGGAGGGAAACGGAGCTCAGCTTGGATGACATTTGTCAATATGATTGACGCATGCGGTGCTGCATTTACACACGGATCAGGACACTGAGAAGCATGTGCTTCCAAGTAAATACGAGTGAGCCCCCGTGCCCAGCCTGGCCACGGGAAAGCTGCTGCTCAGTGCTACAGCAAGGGCTCCTTCTTACCGCCTAAGGATTCGCAGCAGGGGGAGACGGGGGGCCGCCTACCACCTAAGCAATTTCCAGTGACGTGGCTTTTTATTATTATTATTTGTTCAGACTATTAATTCCATGTTTCCTGAAATAACTACCAAGTATTCATCAGGCAGCTACTGCCTTTAGCTGCCTTTTGTGTGAATCTCAAGTGCTTCATTACTCCCCCGGTGCGTTTTCTTTCTCTTAGAGTAAATCTGAGCAGCATCTGTGTGGTGGGGGAGGTGATGTGATCTTGGGTTGAAAAGGAGAAAAGGTCTGGCTGGCACGGGAGGCTGGTGAGGAGTTCCAGGAGCACAGCCCTCGGGGTACAGCATCTTTTAGTGCTGGAGGAGAATTCACGAAGCCGCTTCTGGGACCCACCGCTACATCCCTCAAATTGAAAACCCAACCAGTTACAGCGCTTTATTACTGGGTTGAGGATTTTATTTTTAAAAAACAGTTGGTTTATGACTTTTTTTTGCCTTCTCTTTAGTAGCAGTCTGATAGTGCTTTGATCACAGCTCCAAAAGGAAGTGCCTGTAATTTCCTGTGCAGGTCTTGCCAGGTGCTGGGCTCCATCAGATCTCCTGGAAGCTGATGGGAGTTGAGAGCACTCTCACCTGGCAGGATCTTCCTTTTTAGAAAACCTCAGAGAGCTGAAATTTCACTTGGGTTTTGAACAACTTGATGCCAGAACTACAAAGGGTGTTAGGCTCTGGCTTCCCAAATGATGGATCTCTTCCATGCTGAATTCCCACTGAAGACTTACATGTGGTCCAGCTTTTTCTCGGTCTGTCGTTTTTGAGGCACTGACTGGGCAGGAAATCTGACAGACTGGAGGAAACCTGGCTAAGAGTTAATCATCTTCATTTAATAATAATTGGCCGTGGTTGTTCATACACCTACGGGTCCTTTGGCTCTTGAAGGTTTGGGACATTGTGATGCCAACTCAAGGGAGAAATTCCTGAAGTTCATTTGGTTCTGATTAGCATGACTCAAGGGAGGCAGCTGCCTCCAAAAAGGGCACATCCCGTATTTCAAGGGTTCTCAGTAGCTCCCAGTCCAGGGGTTGCCTGCAACGCATAAGGCTGAATTACTTTGGTACCTGGCGAGCGTCTCTGGGTGTGTCGTGGTGGTTGTGTGGCTGCAGCCAGCAGTCTGCAGGAGGAACAGAGAGGGAAGTGTTCAGATCTTGCAGAGTTTCAGCCCTGGAGGCATTGCGTGGTGCTGCTAATGCTTGCAAAGTGGCCGGGTAAAAGGGCGTAATCGAGTGAGCTGTGGCTAGAGGAAGAGTTATTAATTGCAACCGTGGGAGTAGTTGGCAGCCTCAGTCGCTGACAGTCTTCCTCAGCCTCAGGTGAGGTCGGTGTCTTCAGGTATGCAGAGCCCAGGCAGGGCATATGTGAAGAGCTATCCATGGACCAACATAAGCTGGTGATAGGCAAATTCCCTTGGCCGTGGGCTGGTGGAGTTGGTCAGCATACGTACGTATACCTAAGTATATGCTAAATCTCAGCCTATTGTTTTAGCAGCTGCAGGCTCCCTAAAGTTACCCGTTTTGGTGAGCTGCAGCAGCAGGGGAGGGAGCTGGTGGTTCCCACGCAGACCCTGCTGCAGCTTTTTCTTGAGATTTCATAACAGAATTAAGCAATTTGTGTCACATGTTGCCATGGAGACCGTAAATCACTGTCATGCTGGGCTTCTCTGTCAGGGAGCCAGTGTGTCTTTAATTGCACTAACCTCTCCTGCAAATCCAGGGCTTGGTTCTGAGTTCGTTTACCTGCTGCAATGGCTTTGCCCTGGGAGCTGTGACTCCAGGAGAGCAGAGGTGGAACCAGGGATAAGGGTGCTCACTCATCGAGTGTCAAATATCTGGAGCTGATTTTATTATTGTCATAAGCAGCTGTACCTCTGCTCAGATGATCAGAAATTGTAACGATTTACACAAACTGAGATCTATCCCACTTGCATTCAGGACAAGTTTTGCAATGAGGATGGTGGTTAGGTACAACCACTTACATGTTGTGGTGACCTGTTGAGGCTCGGGGGTCTGGTCACACAAACTAAGCTGAATTTTTCCATCTTTGGTGTCTCTATATTCCTTGGCTGCTCCGAGGGCATAGCTCAGCTATTCCACTCCATCCCCATGTCCAGACAGGTAAATGGGGTTTTATGCAGTTTATTCTGCCTCCGTAAGAAATCCTTTTTGCAGAGGAGGCTCAGCGTTTCTCTTTTTTTCTTGACATCTACCCCAGAAATAGCCACATTTCTGGCTGTCTCAGCATTCCTGGCTTGTGCTGTCAGGACACAGATCTTGCTGTTGTGTACGAAGATGCTGGTGTAAACCAGCCTCCTTCCAGTGACTTAACCAGAGCCCTGACGGCATTTGTCAGCGTAGGGTATGGATCCTTCTCTTGGCTCCTTCAAAATAAACAACTATATAAATTGTAAGATGATTACCATCAGAGCTTATTAGCGTATTACCACATGCTGCTTTGTATTCAGACAATAGATAAAAATGTCTGTGCTTCATTTTTCTTAGTTGGATCTCCAGCAAACACGCTTGTTCTTGCTCCCGTCTGAGGAGGACTGTGTCAGTACTCTTGCCAAAAACACATGAAAATCAGCCCAAGTCTTGTGCGCTTCCCCGTAGCGACGTAACCAGCCAGCGCGGAATCTTTGCGCACCTTTGGGAGGGTTTAATATTTTCCAGGAGGTGACACATGTTGTTTTTAGGGTTTGATTTATTGGCTGGTTTAGATGATAATCTCATCAAGGCATGAGCTGTCTTCTTGCTTTGGTTATCAGGGCAGGTGGAGGTGTAGAGGGATTGATGTACTTGGCTTTCGGAGGGTTTGCATTACGTACTTGCATGTTGGGAGCACGGGACCTGCCGTCTCAGCAGGAGGAGCGTTTCCGTGAGCGTCAAACGCTGTCTGGTGGAAATGTGTAGCTGCCTGGCTTTGAGCATGAGTGCGTCTCGTGGGTTCAGAATGCAGGAGAACGCCTGCTTAGCAAATACTTGAGGAATTAGCACAGTTTGGTGAAAGCCATCACTGCAGGGGACCTTCGGTGGTGTGCTGAGGGCACTACCCAGTGGGTGCTGGGTGCTGCGGTAGTAACAGCCCTGCAGAAACATCCAAACTCGCTGCTTTTTGACACTCGATAGAGTTTTTTGTCTGTTCCTGCTAGCATCACCTGAAATACGGGGGAATGTGATCAACAAACCAGCCTACAGCGCCTGACTTTTTTTTTTTTTTAATTACTTTTTCCTCAGTTCAGTTCTTGCTGTTTCTCCCCAGGCTACATAACGCTCGGTCTGGTAGTGTAAATGTACAGTGTGACCAAACTTCTGGAAACGATGGGAGGCAAATGCCCCGATTCAGCCCATAAGCGTGTTGGGCAGATTCACAGCTTGTACAATGGGCTAAATATTATCCTAGTGCTTTGGGGAGCATTTCATGCAAGATAAGCTCGAGGCTTCTTAGGAGCGAGTTAAAGGGGCTGGTACTAAATGTCAATGAAAATGTAATGCTTGTCTGCTGAGCAGCAGCTTGTGGTTTTGTGATGAGGTCAAAAATCGTGCACAAGCGGAATATGGTTTTCACATCCACAGCCTGTCCCTTGCCTTGTCACTAAAAATTGGCCTTTCATACCACCCAGCCGGAGCCGCTCCACTGTGTAAGGATGGATGGGGTGAAATCCTGGCCACGGGCAAAGCAAAAAAAAAAAAAATGTTGTCGGATGTGTTGGGGGGCGACAGGGTTTTCACCAGGGTCTCTGTCGTGAAGAGCCTGTGAGGATCGTCTGACCCGAGCAGGATCACTCTGAAAGCAAGCTTGGTCTTGCAAGCAAAAATGAGAAATTTAGTTGAAATTCTTAGGTTTCTATGCAGCCAAGCATGCTGCTTATTGATGTGTGACCTTGTAAATATGAGAAAGTTGCTTACTCTCCCAGAAGTGGGGGTACGGAACTTTTCCTTGGGATTATGGTGAGGAGCTGCAGTAAGTCTGGTTGAGAGCTCAGCTGGTGCTTGGTCTCCTTCTCCCCGTCCAGCAGCTGTTGCTTGCAGTGGGAATTCTTGCTGTTCTCAAGAATTTCTCCAAAGATAGTTTAGAAACAAGGAGACCTGATCATGTTTCTTCTTGCTCTGAAAATTTTGGCTTGTCTCAACTTGAACAAGAGGCCTTTGCAGTTCTTAGAAGCTTCAGCGATCTCAGTTCTGTGTTTATCTTCCCTCTCCCTCTTACAGGGTTTTCTTTTAGAGGAGAAATGAACACTGTTCCTATACATTTGGTTCAAGGAGGAATATCCAGTACGTGACCTTAATAAGAGGTCAAGGCATTTAACCCACACAACATGTAATTATGCATATGGGAAGTTATTCCTGTGTTTGCAGAAGTTCCTCGAGTGCAAGCCGTACTTCATACATAACATGGTGCTGGGCAGGATGGAGGAAAGGACATTCCCTAATTTAAAAAATGCAGGGTTTTTGTCTCTTGGCATTGAGCTGTGACTGTAGGTGGGAGTTGTGTCCTGCTGGCACTAGGTGGCTTGTGGTATGGTGGTCAGAGACGAGAAGTAGCAAGGAAGCCTTGTTCTCCTGCCTACCTTGTGGACAGAAAAAGCATACAGCGAATCACTTAAGTTTCACCATCTTGATATTGTCTTTGGGCATTGCTATGGTTTGAATAGTGCTCTCACAGTGTGCCTCAGGGTCACCTGCCAACACTGAATATTTTTGGGGGGTTATTTTTTAGGTTATAGCTCAAATTCCCCAGGCTGCTTTGGCCTGAGAATCTTTTTCCTGTAATTAAAACTGAAACTCAAATGGGAATGTTCACAACTGGTTTTATTTTGTCTCCTTCCATGCACTGGCCCGCATGCGTGGGAAGGTGGGTATGTAGTGGGGGGAAAAGCTGGTTAGAGCTGTGAAATGGCTGTGAAAAGCCCCCTCTCAAAGGATGAAGTCTCACGTATACTGTAAGAAATGTGGCACCCCCAGACAAGTGCCTTTACAGTTCAATATTTTGGATTAATCTGAAATAGTGATTTAGGAGAAAGAGACTAGAGAAACTGGAAAATAAACTTGGAAGTCTGAAATCTTCTGCAATACAAAATCAAACCATGAGGGGGTTATGCTCTAGTCTGTTTGAAAAATGGTCCAAGTTGGCTTTTGAGCCTCTTTGAAAATGAAGAGTCAAAGTGTTTTATTTGAAAAAATATCAAAATGAAAGAATTTCTGAGGGAAAAAATACTCTGCACTATAGGCTGAAGTCAAATGATATGAGTTGGTGACTCAACTCACACTGTGCTTGCAGCGGCCCAGCAGTGTTGGCTCCTTAGCACCACCTGGGCCAGCTGCGGTGGTCTCAGCACATCAGCCTTGCATGGTGGTCTCTGAGAACGGAAAAATCCTTCTTAATGAAGAAAAATGTCTGTGGTTATTGGGAAACCCTCCAAAAACTTGTGTAGGAAAGTGGGGATACAGATCAGGATGCTGATGGGGGCTTCCCCAGAGCAGGTAGTCTAAAGCAGTCCTCGTACCCTCTCAGTGCTGACCCCAGCCGGCGCCTGCAGACAGAAGGGCACAAGCAAAGCCAAAATGGATGGGAAAACCAAAATGGATGGGAGCAGGTGCCTACAGAAAGCATCACTGCAGCTGCTCCCGCACTGGACGGCTTGCATCAAGAAAACCGATACCAAGGAAATCAACTGCCCTCTCTTGAGCCTTATCATTAAGACGGGAGGTTTTTATTTTATTTTATTTTTTTAATGTCTGAAGACCTGCCCAAAAATGCAATGGCCGTTCAGATTTGGGAGATGGCCACCCATCGCCCAGGTGATGTGAGTGAGCGTTGTTGCCCATGTGGGGCAGGCGGGTGGAGGGCGCTGCCTTCTGCAGCACACGTACAAAGCCGCTCTCCTGGCCACTTCTTAAATGAGCAGTTGCTGCTGTGGAGCATTGACATGGGCCATTCAGCAATGGCTGCCTCTTCTCCTTTCTCCACACACATGTGCTGTAGCCCAGTTGCAGCCAGTGAATTTTTTTTCTTCTTGCTTTGACGCATCAGTTGCTCCGTGGCTCAGGGGAGGTGAGGGGAGCGGTGTGACCACGCTGCAGGGGAAGCTGCTCTCCTGGCTCTCCAACTGTGTCCTAGCCACAGACACCAGCCTTCCTGCCACAGCAGGGTTGGGGTTTTGCTTTTTCTTTTTTTTTTTTAAAAAAAAAAAAAAGAGGAGGGGGCAAAACAAAAAACACCTGTCATTCCTGGCTTGCTGCCTTCTTGTTTTTATTTTTCAAACTAGAAAACTTGACTGCTGGCAGAGTCAGGGCTGGACCTTTAACTCTGGTTTCATTTATCACCACCAGTTCTGCCTGCAGGTCTGGCCCCAGGACATAACGCGCCATTTAATGCTTGCTGTACCCTGGGCTAAGCAGTGAACAAGCGACAGGACAAGAGAAAATGCCCTCAAGTTGTGCTAGGGGAGGTTTAGGTTGGATATTAGGAAAAACTTCTTTACAGAAAGGGTTATCAGGCATTGGAACAGGCTGCCCAGGGAGGTGGTGGAATCGCCGTCCCTGGAGGTATTTAAAAGCCGGGTAGACATGGTGCTGAGGGACGTGGTTTAGGGGTGGTTTTGGCATAGGTTTATGGTTGGACTTCATGATCTTGAAGGTCTCTTCCAACCCAAGTGATTCTAACATTCTATGAAGAGTAGCAAGGCTCTGCCTTCTCAGTGGCATTGGGTCACTGGCAACCGGAACTTGGTGGCTGCGCTGGCCCGGGGTGATTTTTGGCATGGCCGCATGAGCCCACCGCCTGTAGGAAAGGTATTCAGATGATAAAAGTTTTGCACACGCACTTGGTGGCAATTAGTGATCCTTGTAGATGAGGCAGGAGTAAACAAGCCACAGCAGTGGGGCTGCCTGCACTTCTGAGTGATGGGTCTGGGTTGCGGTAGAGCTGTTGGGGAGGGTAGGTGCTGCCACTCCTGTCCAAAAGGACTTTGGATGTCAGCACTGCCTTCATCCTCACTTCTTGGGCAGCAGAGAAAAGCTGCCTTCTGCACGTTGCCCTGTTTTCCTTGCTGACGAGTGATGGGGAACGATCTCTTTCTCCAGCAGGTTTAGCACACTGGAAGCATGGCTACAAGCGCTGTTCCCAGTGAAAACCTTCCCACGTACAAGCTGGTGGTGGTTGGAGATGGTGGCGTGGGGAAGAGCGCTCTCACCATTCAGTTTTTCCAGAAGATTTTTGTGCCGGACTATGACCCAACTATTGAAGACTCCTACCTGAAACACACGGAAATAGATGGGCAATGGGCAATTCTTGATGGTAAGCAAGCTCCTCTCATGGTGCCCTTTCCCTTCTAGCTGAGCAGAAGTGCAAATAGACCTCAGTGCCTCCTCCCACAGCATGTTGTGCCCTTGTGTCCCTCCTGCTTCACCATGAGCTGCCAGGAATTTGAGTGCAAACTGGCCTGGGAGCTGCAGTGCATGGTCTGCAGCTGACCTCCAGCAAACCTTCTGCTGCCAGTTGCTTTGGTTCCAGTTCTGCACAAAAATGTTTCTGGCAGGAGCGTGAAAACTTACAGATCATTGTAGATATTTGGGGTGGGCTTCTACGAAGGGGGAATTATAGCACTATGAGGTGGCTATTGCTAACGATGCTTCATTGTGGTTAGGTTCGTCCCCTGGGAAATAACAGTGAGTGGGTAACTGAATGGGGGTTATAACCAGAAAGAACATTTAATCGAAACTGTCACCCACTGACAGTGAAGAACTGTAACACCTCTTAACTCTCATAATTCATGTGTGATGTTTTCACATCTAGTTACCTGTTTCATTTAAAGATGGGTAGGTTACCAGCCCGGAGAGCTGCTGTAACCAAGATCTTTCATTTCTTTGACGAAAAATCACTTTCTTTTCTTTAAAAAAAAAAAAAAAAAAAAAGCCAAAATCCTCAAACAAAACCAAAACGAAACAGCAATACAAAACCAACAAACCACACTGAAAAAACTGCAACAAACAAAATAACCCCACAGCAGCCAACACCCCCAACCCTCCCCCCAAAATAATAAAAAAATCTTGATTCGTCCCACTATGCAGGGGAGGAAAAAGCCCTATATTACCTAAAGCTGCAACTTACTGGTTTGTGCTGCAAGACACAGACTGACCACAGCCAGAAGGGGAATCTTGCTGTTAAATGTTGTAAGTTTTGTTCGGCTTTATACAGTAATTAGGTAGTACGTAAAAGCAAGCAAATATCTGGTGCCTTAATTACCCAAGTGCATGTGTGGTGCCACTAACACAACTGAACCAAATTAATTTCACTTGTGGCAAGTTCCTACCTCCATCTTCTTGTCATGAAGGTGCTCAAGATCTTTGGTGTCTCTGCGTGTGTATCATTGGTGCATGGGGACAGAAAACTGGGAGGCTGGCATGCGTGGTAGAACAGTGGAGGCTGTTGGGGTTTGCTGTGAAGACCGTAAGCTTGGTCTGGACCCTTGAGATCTTAGTTGTGCTCTTACAGATTTATCAGATCCAATTTAGTGAGTACAAATGGCTCCAACATCCTTAAAGCACAGCCTTTACTCAGTGTTTTTAACAAACAACTTAATCTTGCCAACATCTGTTCATTTAAGTATGTTAGGAGCTGATAGCCGATATGAGGGAATATTTGTGAAATTGGTGCCCAAATGTGTCTCTTGCTGTTAGCTGCATCAGAGATACCTGCTCTCAGTTAGCTATCACATAATGTACTGGTGCACTTTTATTTTTAAGATGCCAGTATTGTATAAAAGAAAAGTCCGATCCTGCTGTAAATTAAATCCATCCTTTCTTTTTAGTTCAGAATCCAGCCCTCTAAAACAAGCAACCTTTATCTTTGCTGGTACGCCCCGTCTTCTGATATAACAGTACCAGCTGCTGTGCACATTGGTTTTGGCTGAAACAGCCTGGTTTTTGTGAATTATTTTGAAGTAGAAAAAGCATCTTTCACTGAATACTTGGATTTTTTTGTTTAGCTAGAGAAACAAAAAACAACCCTGACTGGAGCAGGAGTGGAGAAAGAGGTGGTTTTCCAACAAGCAGAAACTTAACCCTTTGTTTTAAAGAAAAAACCTTTCTTTTGCTCAGATGGACTTTAGTGGCTTTATTCAATTCAGCTGTGGCCTTGAATGGCACGTTGGGAATCTCTGACTTTCAGAGTGTGTGTGCCCATAGACGCCTTGCAGCCACAGAAGTGAAACTGCAGCTTCTCCTTCTCTTTCCTACCGTTGGAGATTTTGAACAACCAGAATTTTCAGAAGAAAGGCAATGTTCTTGCTTGGAAAAGCATGTGAGCGAGCCTGTACCATCTGTGCAGTAGAGACAGGCCATAAAGAACTGTCACATGTGTCTTCTGCCACAGCTTTCTGTCACAGGCTTTGGATCTAGGCCATTCTCAGAGGTCACCATATATTGGACAGCTGCTCTTGTTGTGGTTACACATGGTTACATGATTCACTTATGGTATAAAATTAGGGACAAACATGACAGGAAGGGTAAAGACGCATCATGATAAATTCTAGACTTTCCAGTTGTCATGTGACCAAATCCTTTACAAGCTGATGGTTTGTGCAGTGCTTGGTGGGAAGAAGAACCTGCCCAGCCCCAAAATAGGAACTCACTTTAAAAGATGAGACTGCTGAGTGAGGATACAGCATGAGGGGCTCCGTAAGTTTGAAGTTTGCAGAAACAGTTATTTAAAAAAACAGCCAAGGACATTGGCATCCAGTAACTTCATTAAAAAAAAGAAAAAAGAAAAAAGAAAGAAAGAAAACACAGCCCACCCTCTTCCAGGCTGTTGCCTGAGCAGTTCTGTACAAAGCATCTCTAGCATTTGGTATCTGCACCAGCATTATGTTGTAAAAAATGCCTTGTGCTAGCCAGCTTGCATAAAGCATTTGGCTTCCCTCCATGAAGACCTCCACCCACATTTATTCAATAGCTCTAACTGGCAGCATGATGAAATGTTTGACTTGCATTTTTTGCCTTTGCTGAAATCTCTTACTGAAAGTAGACTCAAATGGAATAGGCTTTTATTTCAGATGTTAGATCTTGGAGCCAAACCTCCATCGAAACTCTTCTTTTACATATTTGCTGTCTGTCTTGGGCATATGAACTGTCTGTGGTAGCTCCCTGCCTCCCAGGGGATTGTGGCAGTTGTGCTTGCTGTGTTCAAGTCCAACACTACACAAAAATACTTTATTGTTGGCCTTATGCCAGCTTTATAAGACCATCGATGCTGTGTTTGGAGGACAAGTGTTGTAGAGTGGAGCAGGGCAGTTAACCTGAATAAGGGGTGCACAGGCAATCTGTGGCTAGCCCGTTTTTCCAGTTGCTGCCACCCCAATGAGGCTTTAAGATCAGACCCCGATTTTTCTCTGCAT
The DNA here is from genome assembly GCA_013398295.1 of Chionis minor. NCBI lineage: Eukaryota > Metazoa > Chordata > Aves > Charadriiformes > Chionidae > Chionis > Chionis minor. The sequence goes on along the minus strand of VZSF01009085.1, from coordinate 310,447 downwards.
ATGTTATCTTCATTTATTCCCTGCTGTTCATGCTCAAATTGGCTCAGCGATGTGCTTGGTTAAATGCATTCACACGCAGGTGCAGTATAGACACATCAGGTCAGAATTAAGTGGGGGCCAGGGTTAATCTATTTTGATTAGCTGTCGCTCCAATTGAGTTGCTATTGTTAATTTTCTATGCTCCTTTCTGTGTGCAGGCTAACTTAGCAATTAGCAGAGGATTTCTTTTGGTGAGGCTGCAAAATGCCAGTCTGGAATTATTAATTTGGGCGTGAAGCCAAAAGTGCAATACCTTAATACAGCAAAAAAAATTCCCAATGGTTCAAAATTCCCTGTGGCTCACAAACCACACACAGATAAAAAGATGGTGAGCCAGAGGAGAGGAGGAGATGGCCACAAGCACATGGTTTGGGCATGTTGATGAATTGGACTAAACTCTCAGCTGTCAGCAGGGCTGTGCCCATCGGTAGCAGCAAAGCAAGGAACTGTGTATGTGTCTCGCTCCTCTTCCCTTTCCTTCCCCTGCTGTGATTTAGATGAGACTCTCCCTGCGTCCAGGTTGTCTTCTGACCCCTGAGCTTCAGTTTTCCATTCTATTTTTCTTCTTCCCAAGCCCCCCTCTCAATCCCTGGGTGCCCTAGCGTTGGGCTAGACCTGCACAGCCCTGGTGTGCGTCCTCATGGAGTAACACCAAGTGCCATTCCTTCCCCCAGCTCTCTCTCTGTCCTTTCCACCCGTGTCTCCCATACATCCCTTTTTGCTGAGGTTTTTTGCTGCTAGTCATCCAGGGACAGGCTGTCTGCTTTTCTCCTCAGGAAGCTTGGGAACAATTCAGCCAGGAGGCCAGAGGGAGATCAGAGGTCACTTCAGACTTGCAGGCAGAAGGGTTGGCTTGCGGCTTTCTTTTTTTTTTTTTTTTTTTTTTTAAACTTGGGGTAGCGCTGTTGAAAGAACTAAAATTCAAATTAAGTTTATACTTTCATTCTTTTACTTGTGTGTACAGTATTTTCCCCTCCCTTAATTGCTGGGATTTTGTAACCATGAAAGAGGGTTTTTTGTCTTGGGTTGTGGGGATTTTTTTCCTGCCAGGAAAATTTTGATGTTGCAACATGGAAAACACAAGGCTTTGAATACTTGTCCTTTGTTAGAGAAAGAGCTTCTTTAAGGGCTCGCATCTTTATTCTGCTTGTTGATGTGGAAGGCTTTCTTCTGAAGGCCCCTCTTTTCTTTTTTCTTAAAGAAAGGGCAAGAATTCAAGTACTTGGGTTTTCCATGTTATAACATCTGTGTATTTAGTTAGGGCACAGAAGAAGGGCTCATAAAAGCCCCAATGTCTGCCCGTCGCATCTTATTCCCTGAGGAAAGCTCTCATGCCAGGGCCAGTGTGGCTGCATCTGAGAAGGAGCAGAGGCATCGGAGTGGCCAAGTGAGGAATGTACCTTGCCTTGCTCACAGTATGGGCATACCATACCTCTTCAGGGTGACTTGGGGTGCAGGAATACACAATAGAAGCTGTGGCTCCTGCACCCCATCTGCTCAGCACCCAGAATACCAGTTCCTCATCCGAAGCCAGTGGCTGATGGGGCTGCCCTCTCCCACCGTGCTGCTGATGGATGGAGAGTGAAGACTGTGGGGATGGCTTTCCTCAGGCTGAGACTCTTTGGTTTGACTTGTCAAATCGAGTTAAGTTCTCCCTTGAACTTTGCTACCGAGCTGCAGGGCAGCTGGGGATGGAGTTTCTCTCTGGCCCCACCTGTTGAAGCAGAGCTGTGGTACGGAGAGGAAAGCCAGATGTGGGGAGAGAAGCACCATGAGTCCAGCTCTGTAACTTGTGGTCCCCTGACAGTGCCACATTCCCAGTTCTGCTGTTTGCTGCAGGGACTTTTCCTGTATCTTGTATTAAGAAGTTGAAGAAGCAGCAAATGCCTGGGCTCGGGCGGCTTTGCGCTGCTCCTCTCCCTGGCAATGTGAACCCAGGTTCCTTTCTGCCTGCAGACCCATCTAGCCCCTTAAAGGCTTGCCTGTGTGCTGCACATCCCTAGCCAAAGGGATTTCACTGGAGAGTGCTTGCAAAAATCAAGTCATACACATTGTGCTTGCCTTTCCGAGTGTGAGATGCAGGTAGGCACAAACAACTGCGTCCTGTCTCTGAGCTTCATGATGCGCAGCTGCTCTTCTGGATGCTGGAGGGCAAGGCACTCCCAGACCTGCGTTGAGCTGCTTTCGGGACTGGGTGCAGCAATGTGCAGTCATTGCTTGGAACGGGCTGCCAGTGTCTGATTTGGGCAGTGAAACCCAAGGGCTGAAGGACAGAAAATGGGTTTAACCTGCCTGTCTGGTCATCTTTGGTCCCTTAGATGCCATGGACAGTGGAGAAACTCTCTTGAGTTGATCTGTACACGTAGCTGCCCAGCAATGTAAAGATAAAGATGTAGGAGGGAGTTTTGCCTAGGTATGAAAAGAGGAACGCACCTGCACAACCAGATCTGAGCTCCCCGAAGGCTGGGAAGGCTGTCTTTAAATCTGAACTGAGTCCAGCCTAGGCTCTAGAAAAAACAATGCCATGACATAGATTTCATAGTATGCCTCTGCCCTTGGCTTAGATTTACGTACCTGTGTCTCTGGATGGGCACTCGGAGCACTGTCGGTTACAGAGGCATCGCCACGTAAAATACCTGGAAGCACCGAGTGCTTCTATTTTAGGCCACAAATTCCTGTATATTCCTGGGCTCCTGTGTCTGCTCAGAAGTGCTCTCTAAGCAGCCGCACTCTTGCCTAACCCATCAGGATTCACAGGAAAATAGTGTGCGGAGCTCTAAGTGGGCAGGATTCAATTAGGAAGGAGTTCATCACAGCAGCTGGGGTCACATCCACTGGAAAGTGGAAAAGGGCATCACTTTGCTGAGCAACCTCTTACCTGCAAAGCAAGAGACTTCCCTGCTGGGCTCTTGCAGCCTAATTGCTCTTAGCTTAGTCTCCAGCTGATTGCATGATAGCTCTGTAAAATGGCTTTATGGCTTTGCCCTCTTTGGATGTCTGTTCCTATGACGTAGTCTTTGGCTCCTCACTCCTCGCTCTTCACCCAAACGCTCCTTCTTGCTGCTTCTTCGGTCAAGTTTGTGGGAACTTCACCAAGTTTGCTGTTGGAAATCCCTGACCGTGCGCTGTGCAGCCTATGAATTTGATTTCAGTTCTTGGAAGAATGAGGTAGGGGAAACCCGCTGTGCTTCGGGCCAGCCTTGTTTCCTCATTGGCTTTTATGCACTGCCAGGGGGGCAACTGCCAGTAAGAGGCAACTACTCGTTTTTAAGTGTACCAAGGGAGGAGAGTTCTTCTCTGCTCGTGATTATTTCTATTTCTTCTGACATCCTGTCTCTAGAAACGGGGATTTTAAAAGAACACAAATTCTGGCTGACATCCGAAATCTGCTCACCCCTTTGGGAAACCAGATCACCTTTCCAGTTTCCTGCTCCCAAGGTTTCTCCTTGCTACTTTCCCATTTCTGTAGATAAGGGTTTTCTTGAAGCTCTTATGGCATGAGGTTACAGCAGGAGAGCAGCCGCTTGCATCTGGCCCTTTTTTGGTGCTGATGCCTTCCAGGATGTGGTCCCGTCCTGCCTATGAAGGATCCAGATTGCCCTCTCCTCTCTGGTTGTTTACAATTCATGTAGCACAGAAGCGTTAGGGTAGGGGGACTGTCTTTATGAAGACCACATTTAAACTTAAAACAAGGACTTTCTCTGTCTATCCATATGATGCTTAACTTTGCACCTGAGATTAACCTTAACCTTCACTGCTGTACGTCTTTCACCTGCATTTCCAAAGCGTCATTTTAAACGCTGCCTGGACTTGCTCGCCTTTCTATGAACCCTGCAAGTGAATTCCCTTTAAATAGCAGCTGCTGACGCAGCAGCTCTGCCTGTGTTTAGCGTGATGCCGTGGCTGAGATCCAGGCAAGGTAGGAGTGGCAGGACCACAGCCCTGTGCTGTCCCTTGGGTATCCCCACAGCTCCCCCCCTGCCGGGCTTGCCCCCTGCCCTCTCACAGGGGATGGAAAGCTTTGGAGAGGCGACAGCTAGGGATGGGTTGATGGGTGCAGGAGCAGAGCTGGATGCTCCTCATGTGTTTCATGGGAGGTTTGTAGATGTGCCAGAGCAAGGGGAAGTCCCTAAGCAAATTACCATGCAGGATACAGCACATCCGTCTCCACCTTCCTGCCCACGGTTTGCGCTCGGGTACCTGCCCTGTCTCGGGGGAAGGGAGGGCAGGAGAGGCTGGCCCCCTGAGAGAACCTGCCCCACTCCACCACAAGTTGGGGATGTGTGTTGGAGAGGGGAAGGGAGTGTGTGTGTGCGGTGGTTGTCAGGTCTCAGCCCTGCCCTGATACTGTGTCCAGCTGGTGCAGGAGTCAGATGAGGGCCGCCCAGCCTCTCCTTACAGGTTGGGTGAGTAGGAAGGATTAATTTCCTCTTCCATTCTAACCACGCAATTCTGGCCTTATTCCCTGCTAGCAATTATGCCCAGGGCATAGAAATTCACCAGCATTTGCAGGTTGTTTTTCTATTTTCATTTTTATTTTTATTTCTTTTTGTACAGTCCTTAAGAATAGCCTGGATGCCTTCGAGCTGAGACCCTTGTTTCCTAGATTTAGAGGGCAGAAGCAGGATAAAAAGCTATGAACGGACACCCATGACTCCAGCAAGCTCCAGCTACTTGGCAAACAAGCCTAAATCTCAGGGTCTCTGCAGGAGCCTAGAAGCTCTGTTCACCTTAAGGGCTCATGGAAACAGACGCTCAAGGCAGGTGAATGAATGAGGCTGAAGGCTTTAAATTGCCAAGTCAAGTCTCCAGGTCCTCTAGCGTAGCTGCCTTTCCTCCAGACACATAGTGAAGGCGTGGGCTGGCTCGTGGGGTGTGCTGTGACATGCTGCATGTCCGCCTGTGGCCACCTCTGCTGATTCAGCAAGTAGCACCGGCAGCAAAGTGGGCTTTATCCTGGCCCCATCTGGAAATCGGGGCAGTTCTGGGTGCTTACCCCTACAGGGAACATCTCGCTAGGACTGTGAGCCTGCTCAGACTAGAAAAACCCGTATCAAGCCCTGCTGCTCTGTCAGCAGTATGCTCCTGCCACAGCCTCCATCCACTGGTGCCCTGTGCTTTCCCCATCACTCGTGGGCAGCAGATGCTAACGCTGTGGCTGTACAGCGGAGGTGGAAATGGTTTTCCCACCCAGCCCAGTTGGCTGGGATGTGAAAGCATTTCCAGTCATCAAGAAGGTCTTGCGTTTGCCTCTAGGATACAATGACACTAACTTCTGAGCAGCCGATGCATTTTTGAGCTCATACCATGTTTGTACTGGCATAGCTTACAACTCCTCTTGTACCCTCCTTCTGCCAGCCAAAATCCTGGCATCCTACGAAGCTAGGGCCCAAGAATTGATGTGCATCACTATGTGATGTTTACCCAGAAGGCTGCCATAGCTTGTTCCGCATGTGGTCCATGATCTAGCTGATGGGACCCCCCACGAGGCAGAGTGGTGGAGAACTAGTGAGTTATGATCATGTTAGAGAGGAGCTTAATCTAGTGGGGAACAGCATCTGGGTTTCTGCCACAACTGGGATGGTTTAGAGGGATTGAGCATAGTTTTAGGCACTGTCAGTGCACAGAAACAGGATTGCTATACAGGATACGCAAGTCACTTTTCCACCTGTTTTAATTAGCTCCTCAATATCAGCACAGCACACAGGAGTAAATATTTAAGGGGAGTTCCTCAAGGTCGTACCATCTTGCTTTGAAAGCACATAATTGTGTAAAAATAAAATCCGTGTATTGAGAAAATAAAAATACTTGTAGCTGTTACTCTGGGTTGTCTCCCAGCTCTGCTTCACTGTGCAATTTGTAGATTGTCCCTGATATTTAAACTGGCATTTACTTACTCTTCCAGTGTTGGGTTTTTCCATGCGGGTGTCCTGGTTTGAGCGACACAGAATTAATTTCTGGTTTAGTGATTCTGCTTTTTGGTAAAGTCTCTTCTAATGTTAGGGAAAACTGCATTTTTAGAAGACTCTAGTATCTGAATTTGTGAAAATATCTACTTTATAGCCAGCTATGGTGTATGGGTTTCAAGGTCTCGGTGTTTTCAAGCTAGCCAAGTGTGGGGATGAGGAGGAGCGAGACCCAAGCACTTGACCCAAGCTGGCCAACAGGATTATTTCATACCGTGAATGTCACATTCAATATAAATTAGAAAGTTTGCTGAGGACTCCTCTCTTCCTTGATGGTGGCAATCCTGAGAACTTCTTGTTCCGATGCTGGACCCCTGATCTCTTCCCTTCCTCCAGAAGCCGTAGCGCTCACAGTGTCCCAACATTTACTGTCCACTGCTGGGAGTGCACAGCTTCCTACTGATAGCGTTGTCTGAGTATAATCCTGTATATTTTGTATTGGTATCGGGATCAATATTGATTGTTTAGTGTTGTTAATGTTAATTATTTAGTATTATTCTATTAGATCTGTTTATATTTCGAACCTCGAGTTTCCTTGTTTTTTCCCTGATTCCCCTTCCTGGATGGGAAAGAGTCATCAAGTGAGAGAATGACTGTCTAAACAACAATAAATTGTTGTGGCTTCTTCAAACTGTAACATCAGGGAACAGAAAGAGCTGGGAGAGGGAAAGATGGAGGGCTGTGAAATACTTTAAGTCGTATCTTGCCAGAGGAGCAACTCCCCAAGTTCAGTGGTTGGTATTTGGTACTAGAAAAGGAAAGTAAAATCCACATAGTCTTCCTTCCCTCCATCTGCTCCCAGGGTCGGCACACAGCGATGAGTGGGCTCAGGGAGTGTTTTCTGTTTTGTTAGAAGAAACCACCTTCTCCATCCACCTTGCTTTTGTCAAATCCTGCAGCTTTTGAGAGGGCCAAGCCCAGTGGAGGCAGAAAGGCCATGTAGGGTACATAGCGGTGACAGCAGCCGCAGGTTCTCGCAGTAACTAAAAACCTTTGTTTTTTCTGTCCTAGTCCTAGATACTGCGGGCCAAGAGGAGTTCAGCGCAATGCGGGAGCAGTACATGAGGACTGGAGATGGTTTTCTTATAGTCTACTCAGTGACGGACAAGGCAAGCTTCGAGCATGTGGACCGGTTCCACCAGCTGATCCTCAGAGTCAAGGACAGGTGGGTGCCATGGAGCCAGGCGGTGCCTGACCCTGCTCCCATCACTCTGGACACTGTGCTGTGGGGGCGGCTGCACATCTTGCCCTGCTTTTCATCCCCTGGGTGTCCCAGGGCAAATCCTTGTGTGGGGGTTTGTGGACCTGCCGGTGAGGAATAAGAAGTGTTTTGCCTCTTCCAATAAGTATGTCGTGCTTTCCGTGTGGAAAAGTTCAGTAGTGTTATGATGGAGTGAAAATGGGTCTGGGAGGGCAAAAATCCTGCCAGAACAGTCCGGCAGAGCAGTGTGAGAAAGAGAGACACCTTTGAAGGTGACCTGTTTGGCTCTGAAGAGGGAGAAGGATGCTGTGTGCACGTTGCAGGCACTTGGGGAACGCCAGCAGAGTGAGCAAGTGTTTGTTCGACCTTAATCCTTTTGTGCGTCCTGGCAGCATCCTCCTTTCCCTGGCTCCCATTTGTGGCAAACAAACCTTAGAAGGTCCTGCGTGATACGGGGCTGTGAACGAGCATCTTGAAGGGGAAAATGCCTCATGTTGAAAGGAACTGTATTTCTTACAAGGGGTATAATGCAGTTAATGCATCGTGCTCTGCGGCACCCGTTCTCAGTGAATAAAACATCTCTGCGTGACTGGGGAGAAAGCAAGAGAGGTCATCCACTCCCCTCCTTATGCCTGTGTGGGAGAAGGTAGCGCTGAGAGTTTAATCGTGATAAGCAAATGCGTCCTGACAGGGCGAGGGGAAGCTGCCAGGGTTTTATCTCCAAGATAACTCCCTCTTCCCATCCCAGTTCAAGAGGCGATGAATCCATCCTTACTGGGTGGGGTGTGAATTAAGCCCTTATATGTCTGCAGCTTTGAAACACTTAGTTTTTCCATTTATAAAGGCTTTTAATTATGGAAGTCATCAAGAAAAGCCACCAGAGGGTTCGGGCCTCGTTGCTGGCTTCCTTTCGCAGCTCTGAATAACTTCCCCACAGGAAGGGTGGACTCGTATCATGTGAGGTTCACAGCTGACAGCTCTTCCAGTAAAGCATCCAAAGCGGAGTCCACAAGAGTGAAAGGCAAAGGAAAGACCACCCTTTGATTTCATCTAAATGAAGAAAAATGTCACTCAGACTGCCTCCCAGATCACGACAGTCTTTTCCTCCCTGCCAGCTCAGCTTGGGGCAAATTAAGTCTGTTTCTGAAAGTTAAGAGGAGACGGGACCGCGTTTCCTGTAATCTGCCCCAAAGCAATGTCGGTTTTATCTAATTTAACTTCGTGCAAATGAGATGCTGTATTCATTGTTTTGCTCCGGACTGAAACTTTTACCCCTGCGTACGCCGTGCAAGCACAGCAGCCAGCGTGTGAGAAGCAGGAAGTGAAACAGGCTGGTGAGGTTGTTTTTGTTTCCCCCCCCCGCTTCAATGCCACAGAAGCGCAGCGGGCGAGGAGCTCAACGACTTCATCCAAAACCTGGGCTTGTTCGGAAAAGCGCAGGAGCAGCGTGAGTAAAGAAGCCATCCTGCCAGACCCGCAGGAGCAGAGCATCGCCCTGGTTTTCAGGCTAGCAGTCAGCTTTGGCAACTTAAAATCCAAAGGAGTTGCAGGCTGCCGCTTCAGCAGAGCTGTTCAAAGCCCTTCTTCTGTTTCTTTCCATAACCTTCATTACAGTAAAACTTCCAGCTATAGTAGATTTGTCCAACTAGCAATTGTACGGCTTACAGCAGGGAACAAAGTCCCCATAGAGTTTTATGCCTGATATAAACAAGGCAAATGAGATACCGTCCAAATGTAATCCCTTTCTTATCAATGTGCTGCAAGCCAAAAAGGAGTCAAATAATCCATAAAAGTAAGTGTTTTGCTCCAGAATGATCAGAGTCAAGATATATCAATGCTCAGGTATTAAAATTAAATCAAAGCCACATTATCAGAATGAATAACTGTAAGACTCATTTAAATTGCAGAGTGCAGTACGGTATTTTTCCAGCCAGAGCAATGGGGCACCGTGCCAGAGCGAAGATGGAGCCCTTATCGTCTCCATGCAAAATGACACAGAAACGCTGTTTGAAAATCCACAGTTACTTAAGGAAGTGTTTTATGCAGAAATGAGTACAGCCAGCTGCTTCTTACCCCAATAAAATCAGCTCTGTTACAGCAGAGAACACAGGAATCGCTTTAGGAGGTTTTAAAGTTAAATATAAGAAAATAATACTGCAATAATTGTCGGTTATCAGAAGGGACCTCCTCCCTCCTAGCAGTGGGTAAAGGCCCTGCAGCACAACTTTGCTGTCTGTGTCACGTAGCCAGCGGAGAAGCTGCCGAATGGGAGCGGGGTGGGGTGGGCAGCAGCTGCACTGCCTGGACCTCCCGCGGCACGAGCTGCCTTGGTTCTGTTTAATCACTGGAGCTACGGGGATTTGTACTGGGGGAGAGCCTGACCCACGCACCTCGTCAGGAGAGTCTTGCACTGGATGTGCTGTGGAGAGATGGGTCTATTCTCCAGTGGTGTCCACAGACAGTCACTTATATGCCCAGTAAAGTATAAAGAAATATGGAATATTATTACACATAGGTGGTTTTTGTACAAAAGGACCATTGTTCAGGTTTTTGCTGTAGGGTCAGAAGCAGGTAATAGCATCTGGAAACTTAGCAAGGCTCTTCGGTTCCCTCCAGCCTCCTCCCAGCTGCCACCGCCAGTCTTTCATTTTGTCTTGGAGTAACAGCTGATGGGGATCTTTGTCCCCAGTCATCTTCTCCCCTGTGACATGCTCCACTTGTCATGCCAGCTTACTTGTTATGCCAGTAAGTGCCAGCTTTCCCAGAGTCCATCTTTTCTTCCTCCATGGTTGCTCTCAGTGGATGAGTCTTCACCGGGACATGACCTGGCACCAGTTCCTCCAACATACTTCGTTACCTTGCAGTGACCAGCAGCTGCCAATGCCAATATGCCTTGACTATTATGACAGCCCTGTTTTCAACATCTGTCTCTATGTCTCAGCTAATTTCCTAATTCTTTATTTCTTTCTTCACCTAGTTGGGTCTTCAGTCTTAGCTATTATCATTGCAAAAACAATGACACTAAGTCCCTGAAGGGCCTGCAAATAAGAATGAATATGTGCATGCATGCAAATTGTCAAGTAAATTTTTAGAATATGAATATATGTGTAGCACAGTCTTGGGGCTGATACGTGTTATTTGGTCTTTATATTACTTTAAACATATGTGGCATGTCTATAGCTGAAAATGTTAGATGATGTCAGCATCAGAAAGTGAAACTTATCCTCAGCGGTTTTTTTTTTATTGTAGTCTGCTAGTAATTGGGTGGTGGTTTTGATTTTTTCCAGAGAGTCCTTTCCAATGATTTTGGTGGCGAACAAAGTTGATTTAATGCATTTACGGAAAATTACAAGAGAACAGGGAAGAGAAATGGCAACAAAACATAATGTAAGTTTGCGGGATGGTTTAATTTGTTGTTGTAAGTCCCATTACAGGCTTTCAGAATTGAATTCTCTGCTCATTTAGGGCTGGATTAAAGCATTTCTCTTACAATTGAACATTTGCAATTACAATTTCGACTACTACAAAGTAGTAGCTATGCAGCTTCCTTTCCTTTTTGTTGAAACTTTGCTGTGCACCAGGCTGCAGCAAGGCTGGGGCCATCATGAAGCCTTGTGTACAAGGTGTTTGCAAATGGTAACAGACGTGAAATGTTCGAAGTGAGGGAAGAAAGTGCACCCTCCCAGAATGAAAAAGCAGAGTCAGGCATTAAGAAGTATACCCAGGTGTCCATAGAAAGCGAGCTTCTTAAAAGATAATGAAGTTACAGGGTTGTTAAGCTTATCTACATCTAGCCCACCATCTTAGCTCTGCATTATTCATGCCATAGTTGAGGCCAAGAAATTGGTCTTGGATGGGTGTGGATGACACAATACTCCACTAATCACCTCTAAATGCCAGCAGCACTGAATACCCAGAGGGACACTACAATTCCTGCAGGAGGAACTGAACGGCAAAGGTAAAGGCAAACAAGCCTGAGACCTCTTGGCAGCTTGCTGTGCCTAAACGGCAAGCTGTGCCGTGTTTCTAAACAAGCCACGATGGGAGTTCGGCAGGGCAGGTTCACTCCCTCCCCTTCTCTCCCCAAGGAAGCTCGTTTCTGTAGGAGCCAGAGCACCTAAACTGCAACACAGCAGGTTGCACCCATCTGTACGCACTCGCTTTGGAAAAGGCCGTGTACGAAAGTACCTTATCAGAGGCAGTTTTATAAATCTGCTGGTGTGCTGGACGAGCACTCTAGGAGGCCCCATCTGGCTGTCAGACTTTGAAGGAGAAGATCATTTTACACTGAAGGGGAATTGTAGTCATGAAATATTCATGCAGTAGTCCTAATAAAATGTGGCAAGCAAGAATTTTTGGCAAGTGCTCGTCTTTCAACAACCTTCGGCTATTTTCATGTCTGCAAGCACAGCTTAGGGGGAGAGAACATCTGATGACATGAAGTCTATGATTATTCTTCCCCAAAGCCGGAGCTCTGATAGCAGCTGGTTTGCCTGCCACTTATTCTGGACCTTTGGTAAGCACTTGCTGACCTTGCTGTGAGCGTGAAGGCGTTGCTAGCAGTGTCGTGACAACACTTTGTTTACCTGTATTTCCCTAGTTTCTTAAGCACCCGATTTCTCCAGCCTTTAGGGTTTTTCATTTCGAAACTCATTTGCTACCAACATGTGGGCTGTCACTAATCTCTTTCGTGATACGCTTTTGTCCTCCAGATTCCCTATATAGAAACCAGCGCCAAGGACCCACCTCTAAACGTTGACAAGGCTTTCCATGATCTCGTGAGGGTAATAAGGTAAGTGGCAAACTCTTCACTTGCTCACTGCCTCTGAATGGGACGTGCAGGCCTCCTGCCCTGGAGAGCCAGGAGCCAGCTTTTGAGGAGCAGGGGCCAGGTGGTTTCGTTGGGGGTGGGAGATTTCTGGGGTTTATTAAACATTCTTGTCCTGTATCTGCATAGGGATGTTACTAGCGCTTAGTTACCCTTGCAGGACATCAGTGCTAGGCAGGTTGAGAACTAGCTGTGGCCATGATGAAAATGTATTATGCAATGAACAGTGCAAAGCCTACTATAATGATCAGCTTCAAAAGGTCAGCTTTGAAAGCTCTGTACCAGTATTTTGAGTTTTCGTAGCTCTGTCCTCTCAGGGTCTTGCGTTGGCAGAGGTTAAAAAGGACTGGCAAAAAAATCCTACAAAATTCTACTGTTGTAGGTGACTTCCAACATTTTCTGCTCACTAAATGGAAAAAATTAAGCTGCTTTGTATGAGAAACAGCATGACCTAATGGCTAAGCCACAGGTTTCCTTCTCAGACTGCAGAGGTTTGTTCCCAGTTTTGGCATGAGCTGCCTTTGCTCGCTTTGGCAAACGCCTGCTCTCCGGGCAAACCCCTGCTCCGGCTGTCGGTGGGGAGGGACTGTCTTCCAAAATCCCGGCTGCCCTGCAGGAAAAGAGCTGCATGCACATCTTGGCATCTCAGCTGATAACCTTAAATCTCTCTGAGGAGATTTGTTTTTCTGGCACCAGTTGTCTGCCAGATTTTTCTGGGCCCTCATTTTTCATGTTTTGGGAGGGTGCTGAGCTGAAATCACGCTCCTCCCCGCCGTACAGCCAAAGTGCCTCGCTTGGCAATTAAACCATGAGGCATTTATTCACAGCGTATCTGTACTTATGAATATCTTAGCGCAGCCTCGAGTCAGCCTCCGTCAAAAGCAGATGGTACTGCCCACTCTTCCCACATGTCTCAAAAGCAGGGGGCAGAAAGTCTTTGGAGAACTACAGAGCTGAGTTGGAAATGTCCCAAGCTATTTCCCAACTGTTCTGTAACTCAGCATTAGCTGGCTAGATACTACTTCTGTGTTACAGAGAGCTCTTACCACCATCTATTCTACTCTGGGAGGGGGGGTGGGAAACCACACAGACAAAATAAGATGGTGAGGAGGCCCTGTTTGCTTTCTGTATATAACGCAACTCCAGACAGGCTGGAAGGAGCGCTGTAGTGAGACATCACTAAATGTAGGCCCTGAAAATGCACTCCATAACCTCAAAAATAGGTGATGGACCTCCATTCCCTCAGTAGTCGCTGTGAAAGTCATCGCCAGCCAGGCGAAACCCTCTGTGACATCAAGGGCACCAGAGATGTTCACAAGAGCTTGAACTTGGGTGGGTTAAGTCAGAGAGCAGAGGGATGCTGTGTGATCTAGAGGGTCACTTGCCACAAAGCAGCTTCGCTTGGTCTTTGGACGTTGCACACTGTCCACAGCCATAGGATGGCATCACTCAACAAGCAGTGCTTTTCTTTTTTTTAAGTGAGCTTTTCCAAATAAAATGTAAATTTACAGCTCCCTCATAACTGTGTCATTCCCGGACCACTTCACAAATGTAAAGCAGCACCCGTGAGAGTTTGCAGGGTGAGGACACTCATCCAGGCTTAGCACTGCTTGTGCTCCTTGCACTTGGCTGATTCCCAGCTTATTTAGCTTCATGCAAGAAACTGTTGTCTGGAAGTAACCCAGAAAGGAGTGGGGTGATTGAGTCCACCCGATAGATCTTTTGAATTTGCTGATACCCCGTTTATGCTGCGGCGGCGCGTACACAAGGACTGTCACAGCAGAAATCTTGAGCAGATGTGGGATGTGCTTTTCTGGATCTCTAAAACAGTTCCAGAATGCTGTGAACACCTTGCGGCCACTTAGTGTTTATCCAAATTAACTTTGAAGTATTTTTTTATTTCAGCTTTCTAGTTTTGAGCTTTAAAGTTTTATGCTTATCATGCCTCCAGCCTTCATACTTGCTGAAAAAAAGTCTTATTAGTCAAAGCTGAGTTTTTCAGGTGGTTGCAAGCATGTGGGAGCTGAGGCTGTAAGAAAAACACCAACTAAAGTTACTATGGTTTGTCCCCCAGCTATGTCTCATCCTGGTCTGGATAACTTGGTCTAAACACTCAGGTTAGTGCCTGGCATATGACATAGCAAAGAGGCTGCGTTTGAACTATTCAAATTCTCAGGCTGGTTATTTAGACACTGTTTGAATCTATGGAAGCTGCCAGTGTTTGTATGGTTTATCTTGCAATAAAATCTAAGTCTATGGGCTGCCTATCAGGTGTTAGAACTGCAAAGCCACCTTCTGTTGAATTTGCACCGCTGGGCTGCTGCAAACAGGTACAGTTACAAACAGGTGTTTGGGGAATGCCTCATCTTCATGAAAAGGGAGGAACCCTCAAGGCAGCACTTCAGAGGTTGCTCACAACCCACCCAACTGATGGGGACTGCCGGGGCGCACTGCAGGAGGGCTCTCAGCTGCCTCTTTCTGTGTTTCTGGTGGCTGTGACCCCAGACAGATAGGAAGATCTTTCTGGGGCCAGCCCACTCTCCATGCTCTGGTGCTCTTCACAACTTCCAGGGGAGGACAGAGCCCCATTGGCAGCAGACTCTGGTTTTTCATTATTATTTCTGATCCCCCCTCCGTAACCCGGTCTACAGCAGTGCAGCTGGCTAAGGGCAATGCTGGCTGCAAGCAAGTATTTCCAGGAGGGTATATTTCTCTGGACACTCCGTATCTCTTTCATCCTCTTCCCTAATGAGCATTAGCAGTGGTGTGGTGGATGATGTTGCATTACTTAGAGCATCCCGGTTTCCCGGAGCAGCCCCCAGCAGGGGACGAGGCAGCAGTTCACCATGGGCAACTGGAGGCATAGTGCCCTGGCAGGATGTGCATCCCGGCCATTAGTCTTAACGTTTGCTTATGGCTTCTCTCCTCCTTCCTTAGAAATACAAGTGGTCACCTCGTTAGCTGTATTGCATGAAAAGCCACATGGTGGTGGAAGGGTACATGAAGATATATATGGAGATATATATGCAAATATACATATGTGTGCCAAGATGCCATTCTGCTGGCTGCCCAGGGCTCTGGATGCTGATACCCCACTCAGCTTTTGCCTCCTCTCTGCCTCCCAAAACAGGCAACAGATCCCAGAGAAAAGCCAGAAGAAGAAGAAGAAGACCAAATGGCGAGGGGACAGAGCCACAGGCTCCCACAAACTCCAGTGTGTGATTTTGTGACGGGACTGCCTGGGAGTGCCTTGGACACCTCCCTCCTTCCCCCTTGACCCACCGCCAACCCAGGCGAGGAGCAGCAGCAGCACGACACCCGCTCAACCCTGCCACCCCCCCAGACTCCCTGAGGCGGCTCAGGCTCGGAGGAGGCGGCTCGAGGGGGTCCGGAGCCCCCCCAGAGAGGGTCTGCACATCGGGGCCAGCGTGGGAGCCGCACGAATGGGAGGCGGAAGGGATCAGCAGGACCTCAACTCTCAAACATCCCCAGCGCCTTCCAGGGGCCTCCATGNAAAAAAAAAAAAAAGGAAGGAAAAAAAAAGTGTTGGTTTTATCTGCAAACATTTCTCCTTGTGACCCATTTCTGAACAGCCATGAATAGCCCCCCTGTTTGGTACAGTCGTCTGTGTATGTGTGGGGGAAGGGAAAGGGCTTTTCTTTTCTTTCTCTAATTTTTTTTTTTTTGTCCTCTTCTCCTTTTTCGTTGTTTGCTCAGTGAGTGTTGGGTTGCAAAGAAACATGGCCGGGGTTAGATTTTTTGCACTGAACTCTCTTTCATGCGGCAGTGCCAAAACACGACTTCATATGAAAGTGCATAGATTTGGAGGAAGAAAATGAATTCCAGCTGCTCTGGGTGCTCCAGACATTGTGTCAGACTCTGGAGGGCAGCCAGCTCACAGACCATAAACTCCGGCTTAGGAAAGGAGGTTTGGGCTTGGATTATTTTATTTTTTTTTTACCCTTTGTCAAGAGGTTTTGTTTCTGTTTTGTAATTTGGGGCATGTCAAAGTTAAAGACGTTTTGTTAACCTGGAAGTATTTAAATTAAAGTAATTTACAAATGGAAGGGTATGTCATCTTTAAGGGGGAAGAAAGGGAGAGAGGAAGTAAAACCTGAACTGAATTTCTTATCTGGGTGTTGAATTTCTCCCTCATAAATGCGTGTAAAGTGGTGTGATCTAAATCCTTCTTTATTATTCCTTAACCTTTCCCTGTAAAGCCGCTCTTGGGTAGATGAATTGTTTTGCTTTTCCCAGGCTCATCTTGCACACATGAAAAAAGTCTGTTTATGGGCTTTGGCTCAATGTTTCTTCATTTCTTCTTCTCCCCCCCCTTTGCTGAGAGTTGGTGACTTGAAAGGAAGAGGTGTTTTGAAAATTACTCCAGTGGGATGTGTCTCTTCATAAGCTTAGTATATCTAAAAGGTCTCCATGAAAACAGCGGAGACTAAATATCTTTGTGCTTTATGAAAAGACAAGGCAAAAAAAACTGCAGCCATTCAAGCCGCCATCTGTGGTACCAGAAATACGGTTGTGTACATCCTGGAAGGGCCACATTTTCTCTAACACCTTTGCTGGCACGAAGAATTGCGGTGGCAATTTTTTCTTTAATTTAATGGATTGTCATCTGCTGGAGTGAAGCCATCAGCTCCATTCACAGGGTCACCAGACCCCTTTAAAAGTAACAACTTGCTTTTCATCAGCTTGAATCCTATTCAAATATGCTTTATGAGCATAACTTACAACATTGGCAGAGCATGAATGCCTGAGATTTGTGCGGCTGAGCGCAGAAAATCCTGGTATTGGATATTGAAGATCTGTTCAAGATGGTGGATCATCACAGATTTAGTTGTTTATGTTTGTCTTTGTGATCCATTTGCTGACGGATTTCATTTCTTGACTCTTTACCAGGCCACCTGGGAGTTGGCTGCTGATAATTTTTCAGGTGAGTGTGGCTAGTGAAAACATTTTCCTAATTTGTCCGCTCCGCATCATGGCCAGAAGATGGCAAATGGCTGCAACTGGCTCAGCAAGCTGCTTCCCGTAATGCTGGCTCCACTGGCTCCACTGCCTCCGTCCCCTTTTGTGTGATGACAGATGCAGAGGCTGGATGCAGGAGGTGGATATTGGGAAGGAATATTTTTCATGGACTCTTGCGCTGGATGCAGGCCACACGCTTCAGTAAAGTTGCAACACCCTGTGTCAGCTGAGATCTGGCTCCAGACCATTGCAGCGTTTCTCCCTTGTTGGCTGAACTGTGGTGACCATCCAGGTCAAATCCTGGCTCTTGAGACCGGCCACTGTCTTCTGGGAGTGACAAGCTCCCTGTAGGCATCTCGTTTGTTCTGCCTTGAAAACCTCTAGTAAATCAGAAGGCGTCTTGATACATGCAATCAACTCAATTTGTTGTAACCCGCCTTACTGCTTTCCTGCCAGAATCCCTGTCTAGCCGGGCTACCGGCTTAATTTTTTTTAATTATACACAATTAATGCTATGGGATCTCACACACAAGAAGATGATGGCATTTTCAGGGAGCCCTGCTAATACCCCCTAGAGCCCTTCCGCTTAAAAATAACCTGATTTCTGCTGAAACCCCTCATCCTTATTATTTTTATCTAAACCCTTGGGAATACTTGCTTGAAAACAGCATGTGTGTATCTTGAGTCACATCTGCTGGGTACTCAGCACTGCATGTGAGAAATTATCTGCTTTTTCTGAAGCATTTTAATTGTTTCTTTGTCTTTAGTAGCTAACAGATATTGCAGAATAATGGGAGGAGGAGGGGAAGGAGCAGATTAACAACTGACTATGGGTTGTGGCAAATGGGGAAGGCATGCCTGTTTTCTTCTGTGTTCATCAAATTGTTTATAGTGTTTTCCAACAGGGAGGGCTTGTCTGACGGGTGCTCAGAATAGTACAGGGATGCAAAGCCTATTAGTGTCTAACTCACCCTTTTGTATTCAGGGCTGTTAGCAAACCAAGAGCACCTTCCCTGCTCTATGCAGCACCTGGAGACCTGGGTTGACAGACACTGATTGGTGGTACTTGTGCTACCAAAAGCACCAACTGTGCTGGTGGGTGGCTGGGTTTTTTTTCCCCCTATGGAGCATCCAACGGCAAGAGACTTCTCTGTGGTGGTCGGAGGCAGTCTGGAGCAGAATCCTGTAAGAGTGCGCTTGGGGCTCACATTCCCAAGGAGCTGATGGTCCAAGTGACCTAAACGTCATCTGCTTTGGCTTGTTCCACAGCAGTCTGGTTCCTCTTCTGCTAAATGGGAATTTAGAAAGGAGAGCTGGCTAGAGCCTTACCTTGCTTTCAATAGACACGTACAAACAAGGAATAAAGCCTTCCAGATTCAGTTGTATTTGATAACCAAATGGCCTTCTTTTTTCATTTTAGGCACTGAATAATATCTGTAAAATAGCAACAAACTTAAGCTACGTAACTTTGGGCTTTGTAAAGGCATAATTCACCTCCCCAACCTGGGATCTTATCCCAGCTGTACCCCTGCCTTCAGGTAAATCGTGTTGCTGTTTCCTCCCTCAGATCCTTCTGCCTATAAACCAGACACTGGCTTGATTTCTTTCCAGCTTTTGGGATTTGTGACATTTATCGGACAAGCAAAGTTGTCTCTCGTTTAAGGAAAAGGGGGTGTGGGAAGGAACACAAGGAAAAGTACCTGGCTAGAATAAATACATTTTCCTCGGGCATGAGCAGAGGATTTAATTGTCCCTCTAAGACGGAGTTGCCTGCCAACTCTAAATGGAACAAAAGCCTGATAACAACAAAAACAAACAAAAAACCCAACTGTGCAGCCCTACAGGTGGTAGGTTACCTACAAACCAGCTTTCTTGACTGTCTCAGCCAAGGCCAGTGCTGTCGCTGGCGAAGCTGCTGAATGGCAGTCTGGGTACATCTGGCTAAACCATGTTCAGATGATGGTGCTCAGCAGAAAAACACCAGAGATGGTGAACAAGACAAACAGGAGCTTAATGAGGGAGTGAGATTGCTTAGTTTGGATCAGATGGTTCAGTTTAACAAGAGGGCATTGCAGTATGTTGCTCTGTTCCTTAATCTGTCATAATTAATTTTGTCTGGCTCTTTCAACCTACAGCTGAACCAGAATTTGTAAATTGGGATAGGCTGAGGGGTTTAGACATACATGATGTGTCTCATCTCAAGAGGAAATGAGCATTATTAGGCATGGAGAGGACAGCATCGTAATACTGGCTCAGACTTTTCCTTTATTTTTTGCTTGTTACCATCCTAAGGCCAAAACCAACTGCCCAGAGCCTTGTTCAGCTCCAGTGATTTCCAGGGATGATCACTAAATGCTGATGAAGTGGTTTGAGAGCCCTTTCCTATTTATTTCACAGCTGCACTCTGAGAAAAGTCTGGATATTTCAACTGCCTGTGGATATTCTAGCTCTTCTCCTGCAAAGTGATCTCACCTGTTTTTTAGGGATTCACCGATGCATCAAAACAAAGTCTGAACTAGAAGTCACCAGTTTTTCAAAATGTATTAATTGCATCTTGCAGCCTAAGCGATCTCATGAGTATTGCTTGCGCAATTAGGCTGTAAATAATTCAATATTTGGCTATCAGGGATTCCATCAATATTATGCAGGCTTTTTGCTTCTTTTTCTCCTGCATGCAAGGGGAATAAATATTTCATAGATGATCTCACAGACACAGTTTCTGGGATGACATGGGACTTGCTTGCAGCAGAACAGAGCAGGGAGATGACTGCTGGATCCCATGACGGAGAGAGAGGAGGAGCAGCAGCATAGAGGTATGCTCTGCTTTGGGGTTTTTCTCCCACCACTGTGACAAATCCGTCTAGCTCTAAGAAGTCACCAGTAAGTGGCCAGCAGGTCAGACTTTCCGAAGCAGGAGAAACATGTGGGCGCTGCATCACTGCCGTGTGCAGTGCCAAAGGGAGGGGGCTGGGGGAGGAAGGCTCACACTCGGCACGTGAGACCCACCAGGTCAGTGAACACGGGGCTAGTGTTCCTGCCAGCGATGGGGAGGTCCACCAGTGTTGACTGCAGAGTAGAGACAGGCAAAATCCCCTAATCCTTCTGGCAGTTTTGGGACAGCTTTTTTATGTCTTTTGAATTGAGGGCTCCCTTTGCCAAATCCCAGGGGACCAGCAGCATCGTGCTAAGCCCAACACAGCAGTCCAACTTGCCATAAAGCAGTACTACCCTGGTTTCCATCCTTCCTCCCAGGTCTCTCATGCAGACCAGGGCATGCAATGTAGCCTGAGATCTCAGACTGGGCATGTGGTCAGGTCCAGCAGCCAAAGAGGAGGGACTCAGACAAAATCCTGGATTTGCACAATAAGAGAGCAGGAGCAAGAGAAGGAGGAAGGAACTTTGTGAATCGGGAGCCTGTTCTATAAAGCCAAATCCTCTGCAAATCTGGGTAAGAGACGTTGCACGGTCCATGATTAGGACAATCTCAGCTGAGAAGTCAGCCCAGCTGAACAAGTCACGAGCTGGTCCTCAGACTGCTGCACGCAGAGGTGGTTATTGTGGAAGCTTCTGTGAGAGCAGCTCCTCTCGACTGCTGTAGTCATGCCTAACCAGCCCAAGACCCAGGCGGGTATTTGGCATGCCTCTTTGCATCTCAATAGCCTGCGTCCCCTTAAAGCGGGAGCCCTGGTGCTGGGAACCCGCTGAAAGGCCTGGGCACATGCTTACGGGGCAGAGGTTTCTTTTCTGCAAGCTCCATAATAAGAGCCGTGTTTCAAACAACAGTTCCCGGGATGCGAGCCGACAAAAAGCAGGAAATTCGAAGTGAAGGCTGATGCGCTGGGCTCTGTTCGCACAATTGTGGAGGCTGAACAAAGCACAATGGTGTGATCCGGGGACAGGGTGCTGCCTGCCCTCCCCTGGGAGCTTCCTGCCTTGCCTTGCCCTCATCCCCGTCTCCAGACTTTCACAAGAGCTTAAGCTGGTTTCTGGCATTGAGTTTCCCACAAAGCTGGTCACAGAGTTTCATTCCCACGTTTTTTTGCTCAGCTTGGTGAAGTTTCTTTGTTTCCTTCAGCACCCTTTGGCCAGAAGGGTTAGCTTGCTGATGGGGGGAGGTGTTGGGCAGTGTTTGGCAGAAGGTATTTCATGGGGAAGAGGAGTCACACCACCAGCATGGAATACTTTAAGTCAGAGATGGCACTCTGCTACATTTTTGAGGGGTTTACTCTAACATTGAATAATTATTCTGGGGAAATTCACGCAGTACCTGCTGCTGTGAGGACAGGTAAATGGCACTAATGATTTTTCATTTCAGGATCTTAAAGCATTCATGAATCAATCCAACTGCTTTGCGGTCAAGACACTCAAGAGGCAGCAGATCTTGTTCTGTAGGCTGCAGAAACAAGAGCACAGAGATCTGAGGTGTGGAGAAAGAAAGAGCTGAAGCTGGTGAGATGCCCAAACACCTAGCACTGCTGGGGCTTGTGCTCAATTTCCTTCAAGCTGAGAAACTACAATTAGCATAGGCATAAATGAAGATAAATATTAAATGCTGGAAGAAGACATCTAAGGCCAGCTATCTTGAGAGGTTCAGTCCCTGATACAAACTGCAAATACCTACCAGATGTAGGCTGCTTCCACAAGCAGTGTATTTCCCAGTATTTTCAATTGATTTTTTTTCCGAAGCGATCCATCTCCTTCCTAATTTGGGGTTCAAGTTACCACACCATGGAGATAAAATAAAAATGGAAAAGGTCACAAGTTCTGCTTCATTTAGGAAAAAAAAAGGTTTACTCTTTGTAAAATGCCTTTGGACTTACTTAGATGACTGCTTTGGTTTTCCTTACAGAACAAAGGTTTGAACCCTGCTTGTCCCATGGAGTCCCCAGTACCAGTGACTGTATTAGCGGTGGGCTGCCCTGGGAGAACGAACCCGTGAGCACCAAAGCGTAAGCCATGTGAGCCCACAGCTGGGTTGCTGTTTCGAGTTTCCAAGGGGCAGAGGCTAATGCTTATTTTTAAAATGACAGGTAATTTGGCAATGTTGTCCTAAGGGAACAATAAACAAATGATCCTATCTAATGCCCCTGTGGCTGTTCCTCTTAGCGTCCAGAGGACCTTCAGAACTGGCCACATAAATAATGTTACTGATGCCTGTGTTGAATAAACTACTACTGCTTCTTGGGTCGGAGTTAGCATCAGCTTGACCTACAGGGAGGAAGGCTGCCTATATGTTTCCTATACTTTATTGCCTACTAATGCCAAACTGCAGGCTTATTCAGCCCTAGCAATGATCTCAGTTGGGCTTCCTCTTACTGTGACCAGTATGGGACTTGAAGTGTCACTGGAGAGCCAGTCTGGCTAAGGCAGAGCACCTTTTACTGCCCAGCTGCCTCTTCTCTGCAACAGCCTTTTACCACGGCCTCTGTAAAGCTGGGACAGAGCTGGTGCTCCTCCCTGGAGAGAGGCTGGTGCCTTGAATTTGATGGTGTGGGCTTGAGTTTGCAGCTACTGCACAGAGCTGCTTCAAGGACAGGGTCAAATTCCTTGCCAAGCTGTGTCACTAAGAGGATCTTAGCATCGCTTTGGGGCAATTTGGCTGTTTCCCAGAAAATAATCCCCTGCGCTGACCAGATGAGGACAGGAACCCTTTGTGTTTTCCATGGTACCATGATCAGCTGTTTGATAGGTTGGATCCCAGGAGAGCATCTGCGAGGGGAGGTGGCCTTACCTGCCGTGTGGACTGGCCCTGTCCCAGCACTCTCTTGCCCCCTGCGACAATGTCCAGCAGCTAATGCAGACAGGGGGAGTGGTGCGGGGTCCTTCGGACACAACCAGCTGTACGGCGTCTGGCGTGGCTGGGGAGGCCCATATGCCCTTGGGACCCCTTCACATGTGTGCAGGGTCGGTACTGCCAGCGGGATTGTCAGGGACTGGGCATCGCTGGGAGCCCGCTGGGGTTTTTGGCGAGGGCGTTCTGTGCTTTTCCAGATCCCACCTATCCCCTTCTCCTTCCTACTGGCACAGAAAATAACCCAAAGAACAAGTAAACAGCAGAAAAACCTTCTCTAACACCTTATTCCTTTGTGTCCCTTCTCAGCAAAGGTTGGGACTAAAACTGCCCCAAAGACAATGGTGAAAAAACTGCCAAAAGGGAAGACTGTAAAAGGGAAACTAAGCAATCTGCACTTGCATTACTGCTGGACATTTTTTATTATTACTGTTATTGGCTATTCAAACACCCAAAAGAAGAAAAGGAGAAGTGGAGGCGGCAGCTTCAAATCAAACAGGAGATTTGAAAGAGTTCGCAAAAGTTTTCTAAATATATTAATCTTCCAAAGGCTTTGTAGCCTGCTAGTTAGACTTAAATAATCATGACCTAGTACTTACTGAGTAACTAAAATCTTTTGAGAGTTCACATTTATGCTGCAGGAGACCATTGTAAAACAAAGGGCTGAAAAATCCCATTTGGATGTGAATATTTAATACGGCTGTTTGGAAAGCCGCTGCACTGACATTAGTTTGGGCAGATAATCAAATAAGCATTAAAACATACAATTATGTAGAGATAAAACTAGAACAGTGAAAAGCTCTGAGTTAAGCCAAAAGAAAATGGTTTATAAAGACCTTTCGACGATGGCCTTTAAAGCACAACTAGAACTAAACATCAGAGTTATTACTTTATATTCAGGATTATAGATCAGCAGCAGAATGAGTAGTACCTGGTACGTAAACACAGGATGAATGTTGGGTTTGTTCCTCAGAGACCCACTTCAGAGCCCGTGAACGTTAACCGGAGCCTTTCTGTTAAGCCGAACAGGCTTTGGATCAGGCTCCATCACATTTTGACAAGGGAGTCCCACAATTCCTTTACTCGGCAGCTTGCAGGAGAAGCAGAAGTGAAATGTATTGCAAAAGCCAAGCTCCAACAGGAGTTCTGTTCAATTATATCTTAACATTAAACTGTAGCTAATGTGCTTTTACCAGATGTCCTGATGAAATACTATTAAGAGCCGGTGCATTGCATTAATTAAAGTGAAATTTCATAATGAATTCTTTTTGCAAGGCAGCAGAGATGAATCGGTGACCTACATAACCTCCCTTCCCTCCGAAACAGCTTTCCGAACTAATGAAATGAATCCCCCTGGTTGTGGCAGGAGAGCCGAGGGAGCCGCGCTTCACATCCCAGCTACACGCTGGGACACGAAAAAATGCGGGCGCTCTCTGCAGAGATTATGGCTCGCGTTTCATTGTGTCTAGCAACAAGAGGCAACTTCCAGAGGCAGGAAGACTCTCCATTAAGGGCACCTTGCGTAACGGGGAGGCTTTTGAAAGCTCCATTAAAATTCTTGGACGGTGCCCTCGCAGAGAAGCCAGGGGATAAGCTGGCTGACCCTCTACCTTATAAACCAGCACGAACACAAAGACAGTTAAATGCACATTCATTTGGCATAAGAGGCTTAGGGTATGACATTAAAATATAATCCACAATGCACAACAAACGCACACGCAGCTGGCAGGCTCAAACCCGTTTTCACCAGCGCTTGAGGAGAGAAGCAGGAGAATAAGCGTTACACAGCTCGTGTACGCGGGGAGAGGATGGGAGGAGGGGCAGATGTTCCCGGGCATGTTTTTAAAAGAGAAAATATGCCTGTGAATTCTGATTATGCCTGCGTTAGTACATTTTTATTAATGGTAGTCTGAGATTAAAAGCGATTTATGATGTTCCTAACTCTCAGCGGTCTACGTTTCACTAAGCCCTTGCCGTGCAATCAAAATAGTGCCTGTACCGATGCTGGATTGTGCCAGCGAGTCCTAATTGCCTGAAAGATAATGGTGTCATTAAAGTCTCTTGCCCCTGCGAGCCTTGTGCTCCTCGAGAGAAAAGATGCTTTTATTGTTGGTTTCAAAGGAGCCCTCAGTCACTGCTAAAGCACATTGTCCATTCAGAAGTACTGGGAGGCTGTGTTCTGTAGCTGCTTTATTTCTCTGCTTTTCCTTTCTTAGGCAGGGGACAGGGGAGGGCAATGGAGAGAAATGCAGAAAAAATGTTGACTTTTCATCAAGAAAGCCAAAATATAAATCAGATATTATTCAGTCAGAAACCATGAGGGGAGGGAAGACGTGTCTGAGACCTTGCATTGGTTAGGCTTCTAGCAACGGAAACGGAGAGCGCTGCTGTGGAAGGAGACACACTCCACAAAAAAAAAAAAAGCCAGCTTCACCAATAATTTTCAATTCAGTAATCATTTTGACAGAAAAGCTGTGACCAGCTTCTTTATTCATATAAAACTCATGCGGCTCTCTGCAATTACGCCTTAATTCACAGCCATCCTTCTTACTGGACAATTTCAATTAAGAAATGACCTCTCTCTAAAACATTCAATTCTGCTACATAATTTATTCCTGTCTTCATCTGCTAACATCTTTCTAAAAGGCAGGAGAGCACTTATGCAGGTAAATCGATCACTTGTCAGTTTATGGGTGGGGTGTTTTTTAAATAAAAGGGGGTTTTTGTTTACCTGCAGTCTAAGTCTTTCTAGTTCTTGTGCTTCAAGAATCACCTTTCTGTTTTGCTTCGCACAGTGCCCTGCTCAGTCAAGGAGCCCATCTTCACTGGGGTTAGCAATAGAAGACCACAGAAAAATGACAGTGACATGCAGAGGTAGCCTATTAACAAGTATTTTCTGCATTTTTGCTGTACAAAATGAACAGAGGTGTCTTTAATCTCCAAGATGTAGCACAAGCAATATCTGCTGAGTACAGTAAGAGGCTTGGCTTGCAGAGGGGCTGTAGTCCATCTGACCTGCTATCCTCACAAAACCGCTGCCGTTAAATGTACACTCAGTTATGCTGAAGTGACTTATGGTAGGCCATTAAAATATAATCCAGAGTGCTCACCAAATGCACACATTACAGAGAAAATTGCTTTGTGTCTCTGATGTGGGATGCTCTCGAGCAGGGCATCTGTACTTTGCAGCTTACAAGAGTAAACCGGTTCTCCACAAATCAGCACTTATATTTTCCTTCTCCTTCTCTGCCCTTCATTCTCCATCACCTCTACTCCTCCAACACTACCTTTCTATCTTCCCCCCGTATTATCCACCGTAGCCGGTACATGGGCCCTTCTTCATTGAATCACCTTTCTGGAGTACCCTCTGTTGTAGTTTTTGCCACAGACTCTCCATCTGTTTAAGACTTACTGCCATTTAACGTTTTTTTCTTTGCTGAAGCCTTTTTGAATGTAGGATCTAAAATGCAGTCCTGCTGTTCAGGGCTGTGCCTGTAGGGTGGCACCCGAGCAGGGGCAACATCTGAACAAGAAGAAGTCTCCGTCAGCTGAATGAGTAGAGGGACCTTATAAGTTGAGGGGAGGCAAAGAAGAACTTAACACTGCTTGCCTGAAACGTGAGTGGGGGAGAGAGATTGTTTAAACCCCAAAAACAAATTCGGAGACTGCTCTGTGCATATCATGTTGCGGCCTGCAAGGCAGGGGGGGGTCACAGCAAGCCAAAGAGGATCATTCACGATGGCGCCGGAGAGCCCAGGGCAGTGGCGTGGGCAGCTCTCCCCAGCCTCCCGGACCCCCCAGTACACACCGGGCCCTGCCAGAGACTCACTGCAATGCCCAAACCCTGCAAAATGTGAGGTCAGATCTTAATCCAGTGTATTCAAAACAGACACTGGTTTACTTGTTTTTATAAAGGACCGGAGCACAAATGGCAGAAAATCTATGAGCCTTTTGGCTTAATCCCATTGCAGACACAAAAAAGAAAACCCTGCCTGACAGCCACAAGCTCTCTGGGAAGAGTCGGCTCTTCATATGTTTCCCTAACTATAATTTTACTCAGTCATGTGCTGTCATCCTCCAATCCTCCTCGAGTGTCACTTGAAAAAAAAAAATCTGTTGTCAATTATAATGACAATGCATTGAAGATGGCTTACAGCCGAGAATGACGCTTTATAGCAGCCGGCTGTGACAAATCTGGGTTGGAGAGAACATTGTGTGTGTCCTAGAGATTATAGCTTTTAAAATAAAAACCTTATTCGAGTTCCCTGGGGCTTTTCAATGAATTGCCACATGCAACAATGCCTTAAATGAAGCATCAGTGATTACCCATCCAACTGCAGCTCACTCAGTATTTACAAAATAAAAGAGCCAGCACCCTGAAAACCCTAAATCTACTTGAAGAGCTCTGCTGATGCTTAGAATACACCCCACTTTAAAGGCAATGAAGTAGTCGTCACCAAAGGTGCAAAAGCTTTCAAAGAGGTGGGACTTTGGAGTGTCTTACCATGGTTAACTTTACTCAAAGGGATGATACATCTGCCTCTGAGTCATGGACCAGTTGCACCACACACAGTCCAGGAAACAGATTGATGGCAGCAGGTGACAGTCAGATCCCAGTATTATTCAGACACCTGGATAGAGGGAAATCATGTTTTACAGTGCTGGCAAGAGCTAGGATCAGAGCAGGAGCAGCAATCCCGACAGTACGACCCAGAGGGAAGCGGTTCTTCTTGGACCATCAAGATGCAGTCC
Organism: Chionis minor; assembly: GCA_013398295.1. Lineage (NCBI taxonomy): Eukaryota > Metazoa > Chordata > Aves > Charadriiformes > Chionidae > Chionis > Chionis minor. The sequence goes on along the minus strand of VZSF01009085.1, from coordinate 282,890 downwards.
AGTGAGGGTTAGGGGTCTTGTGCCTAGGATCAGGGATGTCCTGTTCCATCCAGACACCTGTTTAAACACGTAAGCTCTATGGCTTTTCCCTCTTGGATAGATGTGCAGCATTTGACTCCGTGCATTTGGCTTAGGCGTGCAAGTGAAGAGTCCAAACTACCATGGCTCCCTCTGCAGTTGTTGGATGAGATGGGCTCCTCTCCCACATCATACAGGTTCTGCTGTGGATCACCCCACAGGAAAGCCTGCCTCTCTCTGATGAATATACAATGGCCTCTGGAGACCACGGTCCTAAATTAGACACCTCATTTAAATGCTTCAGGTTGGGTTGTGCAAATACTCACCTCAGTGCCAAGAGTTAGTGGAGACCTCTGGCTCCCCTATCCCATCTTAACTGCCCTTCCATGCCCAGGCACTCACCCTGCACCCTCTGGGGCGCTCCCACACCTGTACACACAAATCTAACAACTCCTTCAGACCCAAAAGTGTGTTTTAAAGCATCCTAAACTGCTCAGAATAGCCCTCCGCGCATTTGGAAGGAGGCTAACACATCCCAACGCGTCAGACTTGCTGCGTACGGGACACCGTGTCCCTCTGCCTTTGCCCGGGATTTCTGGATGCCCAGCAGCCTGGGCTGGCAGATACCCAGATAGCCACTAGCTCATCCCCGCGTTGCTGTAGAGCTGGCAGGTCCGCACGCTTCCTCGATGCCCACCCTGCATTCATCTTCTGTTCTCCTGGGCTTGGCAGCTTCCAGGGTGAATCTGGGTCAACGTCTTTCCATAGGATTTCTGTTCCCTTCCTGCCATGGCTGGCAGAAGGGGATGTGTCTGGACAGTAGTGAGGGGCCATTGATTGATGAGGAAGGACAGGCAGGGAATGAGGGGGTTTGGTTTAACTATGTCGAAGCTGTACACAAATGCACAGACGCACAGATGGGCATCACTAGCAAATGTCAGTAAAAATCAGAGGCTGATGTAAGAAAATCACTTGGTTTGTCCACAAATTGCACAGATACATTTGAATCAGTGGGAAATTCAGTGTTTGCCTTTTTACTGTGGCTAATAGCTACTCAGGTTTTCACAATTTTAACCATTATTCCTAATATATGTAACAACCTAAGTTTAAAACCATACTTAGACCAATGCAACTCTGACTGTTGGGAAGCCCACAGACAAAAAAGTCTCATCTCTATTTCAGTAAATGTGCAGGAGGATCAGTATGAGTAAAAGCTCTTGTTAGTTCTCTCACGCTTTGCTCTTAGTAATTGGTTGATATTTTGGGGACGGAATAATCTGTGGAAGTTGCTTTCTGTAGCATGTGCTGCTAACCCTCTTTTTTTTTTTTTTTTTTTTTTTTTCAGAAAATCCTTTTGAAATTAGACACAGCTTCTGGAACCAACCCAGACACTGCTTTTCAAGCCAGAAGCATTTGTATGAGCATCATCAATCATGCCACTGGCTCTTATTGCTACTGTATATTCACTTTCTACCTGGTTTGAATTCCTAATTGGCCCTGCTGCGCAACTTAAAGCCCTGAAGAAAGCAGTGGAAGGGAGGTGGGGGGAGAATATTACTTCCCCAGCTGGGGTCAGGAGGGTTTCTTGCAAATTACGCTGATAAAGCCCATTTCCTGGAGAAAACAGACAAGAAGCAGTTGGTAACAGGGTGGGTAAGAGTCAGATGCGATGGGGTATGATGTATGAAAGTATGTACAACTGGCTCGATTATCATCAGAGCAGTTGGCCTGGCAGCTGCTTATATCATGTGTTTCAGGCTCATGTACTGTAATGCAAGCTCATGAGAAGTCATTCGGACAGGAATGGAGCAGATCATTCAAGAGACAAGGCTGGATTTCTGATTTAAGTACAGGAGAAGCTCTGAAAAATGTAGGTGTTTTTCTGTGCCATCTACAGCACACTTTCTCTTTCCCTGCCTAGGAAACCACTGCTGCTCTCCTCATCCTCTAGCTCTCATTTATAGCCATCTCTTTGTTACAGTAAGGTTCTCTCAAGCTGCCTAAAGTGACATTAAGTAGGTGTGAGCATGTCCGTGGGCTGGTGACCCAGGGCACGGGGATGGTCTGGGCTGTGCCAGGGAAAGGGCTGCCCCCTCCATGCAGCGATGACGGGTCAAATCCCTGCACAGCCTCAGGTGGAGCAAACACAAAGATGTCTTGGAGCTTCCTCTCCATCTCAGGTGCAGAGTGAGCATGAATGGGGTCTCCGTTTACATATAGTACATTTATTTCATTGTTGTGCATCCCTTACTGTCCCCCACCCTATTCCCATTAAGCACTCACACATGCTGCTGGAAGCCAGGGCAGCTGTAATCATCTATCAAAGCCTGTCAGCTTGAGAGCATAGGCTCTTCCCATTAATTAAGCAAATGTAATGTGATTAGCTAAGGCTGTAAATGTTTCTAGGCCCACTTAGAAATCTACAAAACACTGAGCATCACAGCCTTTCATTTTCATGCACTTGTGTCATCTGAGATGCTCCTCTGGGGCTGAGATTTTTATTTTTTTTATTCTTAAATTCCTGTATGCGAGAGAAAATAGGGAGATGTGAGAGAAGGCACTGGGAATGGGTCGTATTTTTGTAGTCCTTAAATTTCTGTTAGAAGAAACTTGAAGAAGAAATTAATTTCTACACTTTTAAAAAGCCCTTCTGCATCCTTTTTAAACGGCTGTAACAAGAACTGTGGAAAGCTGATATTTCGGTAAGAATCTATACCTCCTTTAATTTTGCTGTTTGCTTTGATGAAAAACATAGGTTGCTTAGCAGTTAAGGATCTAAACTGGGGTGCTTTAGGCTGGCATCCTGAAAGCAAATGGAACAGTCATTGGGAAGCTGGACACAGAATAAGAAAATTCTTGAAGTTAATTTGAGTGGTATGAACAAGATCCACTTAAGGACGTAAGCCTAAAGTGGGATGGGGGTGCCTAAATCTAATACTGTGATGCTGAAAAATCCCTATTCAACTTTTAAGAGACTTTCAGATGTGTAAAGTCCAAAGGCACCTCCCAGTTTGAAGCTCCCCAGATGTTTACAGTTGTTGCAACCTCTGAGTCTCAAACGTACTCCCATCCCGCCCAGGCTCAGCTGCTCAGCATGTCACGTGCATCTCTAGCTCTTTGGAATACAGAAATTTAGCATTCCTTTCCCTAAATCCCTGTCGGGGCTCAGCCAGGTAGGCATGCATTAAGAATACCTCAAACAAAGTAGCTCTGCCTACACAGGCAGTTCAGGCCATTCTCCAGCTCCTAAAAGGACTTCCTAGCAGCTTCCATCCACATGTGGTTCACAACAAGTTAAGGCCAGTGCCTGATGTCTCTCCCTCTGTGGCTTCTGTGCCAGTAATCAAGATCAAAGTGCTGGCAAGTCACATACCTTTGTGTGGATGTAAAAAAAATAACCAGGACTTAAATGGCATGAGTCATTTCCTGAAGCCAAATTCGTTTAAACGAACCATTCCACCCAGCCCTGACACCCTCTGTGCAATCTTTTAGATGACCCAAATTCCCAGCTTTGTTTCCAGAAATCTGCTGTGGTTTTTTTGTCTCCGTGAGAGAGGAAGAAGTTACCATTATGGCAGGCAAGGCAAGAGTGGGGACGCATGCCTGGTAAGTTCCTCTCCTGCAAGACAAAAGAATCTTAAGGGAGCCTGAGGTAGGAAAGTGCTCCCCGCAGTCTCTGTCTCGTTGCTCTCACAAATGTCCTGGGCGACACAGGGAAGAAAATGCTACTTTAAAGCACTTTAACCCCCTCCCTGAAATGGTCCAGCACTGCAGATAGCTGCTGGTGTTGGCAGGCAGAAGGAAAGGGCACATGGGAGGAGGTTCAGCAGTAGCATCTCGCAGCCTGGTGCTTTCTGAGGGCCTGGCACTCTGACTGCCCCAGCCTCTTCCCAGGGAGCACTCCTTACTGCCGAGGCAGAAAGGGAAGGGGGATAGAGGGCTGTGGCTACACCTATCCTCTCACATAAATGAACATGTGATAAGACGTGAAGTTTGCCCTTACGGTAGGTCTGTGGTGCTTGAGACCAAGACTAGATTCAAGCCCAATCACTGTTGAGACCTGTTGGTAGAGGTGGAGCGAGAAACACGCCTGGGCCCTTGTCTTACAACACACAGTCACAGCGGCTGGAAAGGCAGCGGCAATGCCATGTTTTATAGTTTCCCAGTGCTGGGATCAGTGAGAAGCAGGAAGCCAAGGGTTAATTCACCCCTTGGCTGAAGGAGATTCAAATTGGCTTGGTTGAAGAAAATTCATTTACTGCGTCCAGCTCTGGAGCTCTCAGCACAGGAAAGACATGGACCTGCTGGAGCAGGTCCAGAGGAGGGCCACAAAAATGATGAGAGGGCTGGAGCACCTCTCCTGTGAGGACAGGCTGAGAGAGTTGGGGTTGTTCAGCCTGGAGAAGAGAAGGCTCCAGGGAGAGCTTATAGTGGTCTTCCATTACTTAAAGAGGGCCTACAGGAAAGACGGGGACAAACGTTTGAGCAGGGCCTGTTGTGATACCACAAGGGTTAACGGATTTAAACTAAAAGAGGGAAGATTTAGACTAGATGTAAGGAAGCAATTTTTACAGTGAGGGTGCTGAAACACTGACACAGGTTGCCCAGAGAGGTGGTAGATGCCCCATCCCTGGAAACATTCAAGGTCAGGTTGGATGAGGGTCTGAGCAACCTGATCTAGTTGAAAATGTTCCGGCTCATTGTAGGGGAGATTGGACTAAATCATCTTTAAAGGTCCCTTCCAACCCAAATTATTCTATGAACTCTTTCATCAAGACAGTGTCTCACCACAGGCTTCTATGAGTTTTTGAGTGGAGAAATTCCCCATCTCTCCTGGACCAAAACCAGAGAAAAGGACTATCAGACTTACACGGCCAAAGAAGCACTTGCAGAATAGGATGCAATGCTGGAGCTTCATGTTTTGGGCCTTCACCTGGCTGTTAGTACATTTGAGAGTAAACAGATCTATTGAACACTGCAGCATCTCCTAGCAATTGCTGCATATGTTTCAAACCCACCTAAGGGGCACAGGTTATCTTTTTTAATGCAATTAGACTCAAGCCATCAAAGGCGATTCCAAGGACTGCAAGATACCAAAACATCTCCTGGAGCCTATGACTTACTAGCTTTCAAGGAGGAACAAGTTATCGGCCTGATTTCTGAGGGCACATGAGCACTAGAAGAGATACGAGGAAACCTGACTGGCATTCTGACAAGCTCTGAGGTACTGAGGTCCAGTGAAAAACACTGGAGCCCAACACATGGAGTACTGTGAGAGTCTACTAGGTGTCCCTTTGCTTCTCCAGACACAGTCCTCTGTAGTGTTTCAATGTCTTTTTAAATCAGTGGTGGTTAGATGGCTGAATGCTTTCAGAAATCTGGCCTGATTGTCAGAAATGGGAATTTTTCCCTACAATTTATTCTATTGAGGTTTAGCCTCTACCGACAATAGTGGAAACCTAGATATTTTACTCAGAGGACCCAAAGAGCCTTTTTTGTATCTCAGTTTGATGCTGGCATTCAGTTAATGTTGATGTAATATCTCCTTTAAAAAGACTGTAATTATATTTACCAACACAGTCACCAAAGAGCCATTTATAAATTGTATATACAGTTGCAATTCAGCATGTGCTGTGAGTATTTCATTGGGTTAGTCCTAACATCACAAGCTAATAATACTGAAAACAGGGATATGGGTAAATCACAGAGGACACTGCACTCAGTATATAGCTAACAGTGATTAAGTAGTGTCTGCTTTCAGAAGAAAGATAAGGGCCAAAAAGAATAAGTCCCTCGATAACATCAGGTAATTCTTATATATGGTCCTTCACGACACAGGCATAAATCACAATAAAACCCATCTGCGGATCTAAGGGGTGAAATCATAAATCCTGCTTTATAAATGAGACCTGCACATCTGATAGTGTACATTGTTCCAGATTTACGGCAGCTGTAAATGATGTACTAAGGTTCACAAACCCATTTGCATTCTCTGACTGGGAAGAAGGGAGGCAAGATTTTTCCAGGGAGGAGAATATATTTCAAGGTGTACTCAGAAATGAGAGAGACCATGTGTGTGAGTGAGAAACTGATGCTTTATGCAGACTTGTCGTATCTTGACTTGATACTTGAGACTCACCTCTGGCCCCAATTTCCATAAACCAGAAGGCACTGCATTATGCCTTCCCTTTTGCTCCCATGTCTGATAGGGTAAATGCAGCTGATGGGGCACAAGGCCCAGCTTTGGCTGTTTGCTAGAGCACACTGAGCTCAAATAAAACCTTTTGTGCTGCCCAGGAGCCTGTGCCCTTTCCCAGGCTGCAGTTTTTCCCATCAGCAGCAAATGAAAGTCAAGTGGCCAGTTAAACAAGTGCAGGACCAGGAGCTGGATGCTCCATCATCTTTCCTGGGTTATGGCCCATCTTCTGGATCAAGTTGGCCAACTTGGCCACCCTCTCCTCCTCCACAGGGCATTAGAGGGTGCGTCCCCCGTGGGACAGGCTCACCTTCCTGTGACTGCAGAGCTGCCTCGCGTTTGTAACCCCTGCGCCCTGCTCAAGGCCACTCACCATCGCATTCACAACATGAAGCACCTCCCAGGGGCTGCTCTCACGATGGCAGGTTTGGGGTTTTGGCTTATTCATCTCCTTGTATTGCTGTAGCTCTCCCATGACTGTGTTTGGCCGTGCATGTACTTGTCTCTTCTGCTGTCAGCTGAGACAGATTATTTCCCTGGTGCTCTTCTGTGGTTTGATGATGCTAAACACAGGGTAGAGGCTGACTTAGCACCTTTTCACTTGAGTGGCATATTCTTATTTGGACCCGCTCTCCTTCACATCAGCTCCTCTGTGGGGGCTCATAAGGAGTTATGTATCTGCGCCTGCGCTTTCCTACACACTGCTTAAGCCTTTGCCTGTTAAACTCAGGCATTATCTGAAATGCATGACAGATTATTTAATTTTGTGTTCATTGTTGGGACTGGGACCTTGGAAACATCCTGGGTTTCTTAAAACATTTACATTTCACATTCATTAGGATGTTATCCCAATGGCATTCTTGGACTTTAGCTTTGGACAGCCAGAGGAAGGTGGCTCTCCCCATGCAGGCTTCCACTGCAAAATGTGAAAAACTTCTCTATCCTTCATTTTTAGCAACTTTACTGTGAACTTCCAGCATGCTTTGCAGCTGAGGGTAGCACAATCCAGCAGCGCTAACTTCTCTCCCAGTTTTGGTATCTCTGCTACACCAAATTTACATTTCTATATAATTGAGTCCTGCAGCTTTGCTTCTTTCAAAGCAGTGGGAGCTCCCAGGCGTGAGCTGTCTGTGTTTCCAAATGTCATCTATGTAAAGTTCAGTACCTCCTGAACAATCAAATACGTTGCTGTGTTTTCCTGTAAAATGCCGCAAGGAATGAATGTAACCAAAATGTCAGTCTGAGGAAGAAGTGTCTCCCAAAGGGTGAACGGAGCATGTAGAAATATGGACTTTGTTTCTCCAAGGGCACCTGCCTGACATCTGATCATGCACATAAAGCTATTTGCTATCTGTCAGCTCCCCAGAAATCTTTCTTTTGAAGTTAGTAAAAAAACCCCTTTCTTTTATTACAGATTTCTTTATTTTTTTCAGGAATACATAAATACAGCATTACAGTTTTTTAGCAGAGCTCTCTAAGATGAATGTATCCATGCAGTCCCTCTGCTTGTTTCTCTGTCTGCCCATGGTAACCTGAATTTCTTGGCCATATAAACATATTAGGCATATGGATGGAGGCCTCCAAGAGAAAAAGTTTCCATAAGCTCAATGCAGAAACCCATGGCTGGAGAGAAGAGAAAATTATTAATGCCTCTACTGAGGGAAAAGTGAGGGCCATCTCTTCTGCTTGGTGGAACTGGTGGCCGATTAGCCCTGAGTAGCTTCAGACTAGTCACATCCTGTGCTGGCTTTTGACCTGCCAAGAGGCCAAAAAGATGATGGAAAGCAGGGAGACAGCTGGGAAGTTGGCTTAGAGGTCACATCAGGGAGTGAAGGGTGCAAACACATGGGAAAGGAGAGAGAAAAACATGGGAAATAAATCACAGAGAGGGGTGAGGAGCTGGGTGTGCTCTTTGGGATGTCCCAAGCAACGGCAACAAGGAGATGGATTTCAGTGGGATAGCACAGGGAACATGGTCCACAAATCCCTGGTGGGCTTGCTGCTCATGGAAAACATTTCAGTGGTGGTGCACCGCTGTTTCCGTCGCCTCATTAGCCTCTGTACCTGAGTTCAAAACCCAAAAGCTAGCAATGTCCCAGGTGCTTTTAGGCCAATGCTTTCTGTGACCCTGTCCATGGCCCCTGGGAGGAATTCCTGAGCACTACCAGTGCTCCTCAGTTTCCTCCACCCTTCTGTAAGCACCTAAACGGCACCTGAAAACCCTCACAAAAATGATGGTGGGGTTTTTTGCATTCAGAAGGTTTATAATATGTTTGTCTCTTTTTCACACTCTTGTATCTTACTTCAGCATTTCCATAGTGCAGCTCGTAGGTTGCCCCTTTGCCTGAGTCAGCTAAAAACTATCAGAATTGTCGAGCAATGCAGGACCAGTTACCGTTACAAATACAGCTGCTTTCTCACTGCCAGCTTCATTAGTTTTGCTGGCACCTGCAGCTAACAGGGACAGAACAATATAGGCTCTAAACCAGTCATCTTCCGTATTTCCAGACTTTCAAATCTAGAAGGGCTATTGCTCCGCTTTGCTGATTACCTCATTTCATTTTATTAGCAAGTACCACAACTGGCTCGCTCAGGTCTGGCAGTTGTGACCGAGGCTCGCCTTGCTGCCGGACCTCTTGCTGATAGGCCCCCTGCCATGCAAACCTTTGCCCAACGTAACAACCAGCTTCAGCTCCTTGCTGCAGTGTCCCTGGAAGGTCCCAATCTCAGAAATAACCTTAATGCTTTCAAAACAACATTTCTAGTTTTGCCCATAGTCCCCCAGCTGGAATACAGGGTAAGAGCAGCAGGGCTGGCGCAAATGCTTTGCTGCAAGTGCAGTGGCGTGGCTCTTTGATGAGCCAAAGAGTTGTTAATATTTCTAGTAGGTGCTTGTCGTGGTTCCTCGGAGCTAAAGGAGATGTGTCCTGTGGATTAGGAAACACCAGGAGCAAGAGGGGGGACTCTGCGGCAGCCGGCGGAGGCGCAGGTCCTGGTTGCATGCCTGCCAGCAGCGCTGCTCTGAGTCACGGCCAGGGGCTGCTTGTTTAAGTTGCAGTTTGAAGCTGGCTGAGGGAAGCTGTGGGCAAAGCTCTCTTGTTTAGATGCTGGCTCAAGGTCTGCCTGGACCGGAGCTGAGAAAAGCGCTGGGAAGCTGGGCAGCATTTAACCCCTGCAGTGGACCAGCACCTACAGATGACAGGCGTCACCTGTGCTCTTCAGTGCTATAAAGCAGGGGGAAGGTGGGCGCTGCGGCCCTGAGGGGGCTGTTACTCACCATGGGTGTTAATCAGAAATGGTCTTGCTAGAAATCAAGAGGATAGCACATGTTGTGCTTTAAGGGCCTCTTATTGAAACTTGAAGAATGGTGTTTCCTGCTCGTTCTCCTTGCCTCCATGTCCCTGCCCACCATCGCACTCCCAGTGCAGCAGAGATAACTCCGGTTGGCACCTCTTGGGAATTTTCCATGTGAAGGTTAAGCCTCTGGTTTAGAGCTTTCTCATCCACCAACCTCTTCATCCATCCTCACACTGTTTGCTGGCAGGTGTCACTGCTCATCACCCCCAGCCAGGAAAGGCTAGTTGGAGATGGGACACATTACAGTTTCAGATTATAACTGATCTTCAAAGTGCACATTTAACACCACTAATCCACTTCAAAGTGAAGTCGTACCTTCCAACCACCCTCCTCCACAGCATCTGATAGCTTTCTTGCACTGTTATTTTCCCTGAAGATTTGTTCCACAGCCTTATAGACGTGTTGAGCATCTTCACCCTCCTGGATTTCCAGGATCATCCAGTCTTCAGCTCTCAGCTGCCTGAAACATGGCCTGACCTGTTGGCTTGGTTCCCGTACCTCGCTTTAATGGATCTGTTCAGCTTGTCCCTGATGACTTGAATCCAGTGATTCTTCCTGATATTATGAGCTGGCCAGTATGGGAGCACCAGACCTGACAGCTGTGGACACTGTGGCCATGATGATAGAATAAACAAAGACTTTTCTGTTTTGGAGGCTGCCAGGCTGTCAATCTTCAGACAGGGAAAGGATTGCTCACTGTTTCCTTCCCCTCTTGTTCCTTAAATGAATACAATACTCCATTTTAAATCTGCAAAACTCACCTTCCCCAACTACAGTTGAGCATCTGGGAACTTAAAACGGACTCCCCTAGTAAATAATAAGAACCAGCTTGATTAGTTTTATGGCAGTAAAAGTGGGTTAACGGCTACAACTGCTTCTTGTGCTGTCATGGTTCAGACAAATGGATTTAGCACAACAAGCAGCCAAAGGGCACGCATTAGTGGCTGCTCCTGCAGCAGAGGAGGAGAGCATGCTCAGCAGATCACCCCTCGGAGGCACCAGTCTACTGCCTGTAAAGTTGGTGGCAGATTCCCACTGACTTCAGTGGAGCTGAGATTGTGCTGTAAATAAGCATATCTGCTTCCAAAGTTTACAAGAGAGAGATCAAACACGAGTGAGCTTTCCTTGTATCTACTAAGATCTTTTCCTCTCTTTCCTCTGTGGATTTCTACAGCATTAAAGTTTCATTAAAAAGAAAGTGATTTTAAAATTGCATTTACCTAGACTCTCTGACCATATGTAGCCATATTGCCACTTAAAAAACATGAGTATTCTCAGCTCCTATTGAAAATAAAGCTATCTGTACTTCATTTGTGGCATGTGTAGCACCTGGATACAGCAATATCCACTCTGGCTCCACCTAGTCCTAGATCCAAAGCATCAGCAACAAGCTGGCTATTTGCACCCCAGAGCCACAGATAATTTAGGATAATTTTGTTAGTCTGGATGCAGGACCTAGACTATGTTAAAAGATGAGGTGTAGCCTGGATTTGTTCACACAGCAGCTGCAGCACTAAAAAGGTGTAACAGCCCTAGGGAATGTGAAGAAGTACAGGAGGGAAATGCATATCATCTCCCAAGCAGGAGTGGAAAAATGCACAGTGGTTCAGTTTAATCACTGGAGTCTGGAGTTTGGCTAAAACTTTGAGGGGAAAACTTTGAAATATAGAACACTGTGAGCTTTTTTGATGGTCACTCTACTGTTAATACAGGTAAAGCTGTTGTACGGTTTGGTAAGTTGGTAGTAGTTGTTAACTAAATATTTGTAAGTGTTGTATTCCATTAGCATATTGCTACAAGCCCTTCAAAATCGGTTTAATGTGGTATGGAGAAAATGTAAGGTCATTTTCAGTTTCTTGAGTGAGTAACTATACGAGCTTCTTCAGAACACATACTTGGATCGATGGATATAGGATTTGATTTCTAACATTTCAGGTACAACAGAGACATTCAATCCTGCAAGGCAGATTCACTGTTCATGTGCATAATAAACACAGCAGAAACTCATAGTGTTTCGGTGCTTATTGGTTTCAGTACCGGCTTCTGTCGTGTTATGTTATTGCTCCATTGCTCTGGCAAATTCACCTAAAAACAATTAAGCTGCTTGAAATTATTAAGTTGTGATTCTCATCTCTTGTCAATTCACCAGTGAGTCTGCCACCAGCAGCCCCTTTCCTACAGAACTCTGCCCCCTTGGGAGGCTTTCCAACCAACTTTGCTTCTGCTGAGCCCTGGAGATCACGTCAGACCTGGAGAGGCAGTGGTGACAGCCACACCATCCTCCCCTTCTTCGCAGAAAGCAATAAACCAGATCTCTACTTTTTACTGAGGGTAGCAAAACAGTAATTTCATGTGCATGAGAAAGAGAAGCCATTTGGTGTGGTTTTTCACTTCAGAAAAAGCGCTCACACCCACTGCAACCCTCAGCTCTGCTCCCGAGCCCTGCACAGCTCTTCTCTCATCCCCTCCTTTCACAGTCCCAGTGCTGGGCAGGGAGATGTTGGATAAATCTGCTGTCAGAGCAGCTCCCCAGGTTGCTGGGAACTGGCAGATGGTTGCTCTGAAATATTTCCAAAAGAGGGAAAAAACAAGAGCCTCCCAACCCACCGCAAGTCCCTTGTTATGGCTGCACTGGTAAGGCAACATGCTTGAAGGAACCAGCAGAAGCAAATGAAAGAAAGACAGGGGTCAGGTTAAAATAGACACTGAGGTCTCAAATCAGAGTCCTCAGTGAAAATTTTTGGATAATCTGTTTCCCTTTTCTTCCCTATTTGCTTAGCTTTTGCCTATTTTATGAGGGGAGCAGACCCAAGGGAACATGCAGCAGAAATGCCTTGCGAGTTTTTCTAGGAATCAATGTTTCTCTTTCAGCCATGGCATTTAGATTTCTTATTTCTTCATTTACCGTTTGGTTGAAATGAGGCAGCACGTCCTAGCAGCTGGCACAGGAAACAGGGAGGCCTCCTCTCTGTGCTTGAACTTCTCACTGTTTAATTGCATGAACGCTGGTGACACTGTTAGACACCTCCGGTGTCGCAGGTGGCCCTGGGACAGCATCACACTGCCAACAGCTTTCAGAAATGCAGGTGGAAGAAACAAAACTGCAGGCTCCAGGGCGGAAGAGACCTATAACAAAAACCTGGTGTCTTCCCACCTTCCCCAGTCTTGCACACAAAACGGAAGTCAGGGAGTTGAGGCGGGCTGTGGAAATCATGATGTCCCCCTGAAGTGGTATGATCAAACCTTCGCCAGAGGCTGGGTGATAAATATATTGTCAGGGCCAGTAGCACCAACTTGTTCCCTCTATAGGGATTTGCACTCCCTGATATATTTGTATTCCCTTTAACGGGCTACGTGTACTGACCAGGAAAGGCCCCCACACAGGCTTCCCACCAGGTTTCTCAGTGTACCGATCCTCTCCCACCTCCACCGTACTGTAGGTAAATGACTCCATATTTACTAGAGGGAGGGAGGGCAGAGCAGAGGAAGACTATGAGGCTTCACCAAGAACTACCCAAACCAGCTCTTCCTCCACGTGCTCATCCTCCTTTGCTCCCCAGTTCTCTCTCACACCGTTGGTTCAATATAGACTTCTGAGCTTGCCTGCCTTCTTGTAACATCCTCCATGAACAACAACTCACTACATCATGGATTCCTCTAGGAATACACCCTTTTCCGGAGCACATTTTTATAGAGAACATGGGGCAATCCAGATGAGGAACCATGTGTGCAACACCCACATCCAGGTCAAGCACCCAGAGAGCAGCTCTTGCTGGAATCAATACTGTCTTTAATTATGGCACCAGACTGCGAGGTCTTCAGAGAAAGAGGTGCTGGCCCCAGTTCTTCACTGCCTCCTATTTTTGGGCAAGCAAATGGTTGCAGATCAGTGTATTACACGGTGTTCATTCTGCCTTGGTAATGCAATTACAGCAGTTGCTGCTCTGCACACAGCTGTGCAAATTGTGCACCAAGTGCTACGTGAGGGATAAAGTGTGTGCGCTGGGTTGGTGTGTCAGCTTTGGGGCTTTGAAATCCTCCAGCACAGCTGTAATCCTGCCTGCTGGCGACCTGCACGTGATGGTCCCCCATCTGGGCTATCAGGGCAGGTCAGGGCCATAGGGGAATGTGACATTGGCCCTCATGAGCAGGGGCTGACCCGGTGCAGGTAGGTGGGAGTCCAGGGAGCATCTGTCAGAGCCACCAGATTCTGCTGCAGAAGTAATAGCATCGCTGTTCTTAATTAGGGTTGGTATTGCTGCTTCACGGTGAGCATCCTTACCGTGTCCACACTGCTGCTGCTCTCATCGTTCCCTCCATGCTCATGCTTTTCAGTGTATTTATTAATTTCTCTCTTTTTCCAGAGCACAATTATACTGAACTTATTCCAAAGCTCAAAGTAAATCCCTCCCTGTCCTCAAGGCTCCCCCAGTGCTGATCTTCCCAGGATTTTCCCTGGCCTCAGGTTAACCTGAGATCCTGTTATCACTGCCAGGATCTCTAGACCGATGATGAAGGAGATGCTTTAAAGATCCTATGTCCATACTGAGTGCTTTGCCTTACAGAATCTCTCAACCAATTTGAAGTGCATATGGAGCTAATATAGCCTAGGAAAAAAAGGTTCTTAGCAGGGTTGGGTTTTTAGTTTTTTGATGGGCTTTTTGGTTGGTTTTTTTTTTTTTGAAGGAGTAAATATCAAAACATCATGCCTTTCTACCCCTGGGAGATACAGAGATATCACAACTCTTTGGGAACAGTATTATGCCACAGACAAAAGCTATTTTAGCTTCTCTTTCTCATTGTAAATGATATTAAATAGCATTCTCTCTCTCCCCTCAGGATACATTCTGGCTAATTCATATCTCACTGTAAATCAAAAGCATTTCCAATAATCTCAGCAAAGACTGACTCAGTGGAGAGCAGCATTTTGGACAGGTAATTAGGTCATGAAAAATAGTATGGTCATGAGGCTTCAAAATTTCTCTCCAATATTTTTGCGATAATCTCTCTGCAAAGGTGATCAGGCAGCAAGGGAACCTGCTTAATAATTAACCAAAACCAAGATCGCTCCCCTATGTAAAAGCTCTGTTGATGCTCAAATTAAATAACCAAAAGTCACTCTTAGATTCACTACTTTGTTACACTGATATTTGTGCTGATAAAAACATGGTCTGCTTCAACGCCTTTTCGTGCTCCTCATCAGCAGAGATTTGATGGCGTCTTCTGATAATTAACAATATAAAAGACCAGACTGCTCTATTTTTAGCCACATTTCCTTTTGAAAACAGGCTTATGCAACAGCACTGTGTTATCCACATCCTTCTCCTCTCAGCCCCATCATTGTTAGGTGCATCACCCAAATTTACACCAATTGACAGGGGGAGGGAAATGGAGACATGGAATGTATCAAGTGCCTACAGATTTCATTAAACGAGTGGAGAAGATAAATGCTATTAAGAGCCTCAGGTTGCCACACAGGGTGTAGGGGAGAGTGAGATGGAGAGGATGTTTCCTAAACCTGGGAGAGTCCACGCTGGAGTTCTGCCTGTACGTGAACCCCTGGGAAGAACAGGTCTGTGGTTTCATCCCTTGAGTTTTGATGTCTCTGTGCATAGCTTTCTTCCCATCCTGGTTAACTTATTAGTAGAGACGGCATCGTCCTAATGTGGGCTATAATCTCTATTATTCCCACAGGTCACCAATGAGACCACGGGCAAGTGAGTACCTTCCTCTCAGTCTCTGTTCCCCCACTTTCTTTCCCCTTCAGAGCAGCAGTAACAGCCCCTTCCTCCCTTTCCTACTCCACAGTTGTGAGAAGCATAAACACGGCGAATGTTGTGAGTGACCCTCGTCTACCACCTCTCTTGCCTCTGATCCCAAATATATTTCTACATTTACAGCAGAAGTGTCCAAATACGTTTTCACTGTAAGTCCCCTCTTACGAGGTGAAGTATTGGTGCCTGAACTAGGTCCCTGCACAGACCATGTTGTCCAAGCAGGTACGTGCATATGCTACAGGCCTTTTGGGACTTATCTTTTCCAGAGCAAGTGCATTTTACATGATGTTTATACATGCCAGCACTTCACACTTCCTCCCCCTCCTCCCTGCATTAGTTAGCTGGGGTTGGTAATTCACTATTGCTTTGACATCTGGCAGTACAATCAAAGCAGAATCTCACTTACTGAGGCTGCAAGGCAAGCAAATCTGTGTTTTCTTACAGCTTTGTCACCTCATCCTGTTTCACAGCAGAAAGTTCATGGCTGCCCCGTGACAAGGCTCTTCTGCTACTAAGGGGATGGTTCCATATCAAGATTGCTCCAGCAGCAAAGCCAGTGTGAGAGGTTTGTCTGAGTTCAAGCCCTCGTCTATGGGTACTTCACCCCTTCCAGGTGTGCTAACTTAATTTTTTCTGTGGTTATGCCCTCAAACCTCTTTGAAGTGGATTTGCTGCTGGGGAAACCATAACGTAGCTTGTTACACAAATTCAACTACTCTTGACACATACGTGAGAGTATCCCTTACTTTATGCTATAAAATACTAATGAACACAGTGAAGCCTGGACTTTAAAAATAATTATCAAAAAAAAAAAAAAAGGAAATCTGATGTGTTGTTTTGTATTTTTTGGATGGAAGAGGGGCTGATCCAGCTTCTACTAAATTAGGGTTTATTCCTATGCTTCCTACTCTATAGTAAAGGATCTTTATTTCCAGATCAGAATGTGCACACCAGAACTTAACTCTGCTGAGCACAAATTTATCAAGCTAAGAGGTACAGGAGAGGATCTAATGAGGACTAAGCTCAACCCTTCCCACCATGCCGGTACATAGCTGGGTTGTTAAGTGGCACTAAGTCACAAGATGCAGCTAGCTGTCCACCAGCGTGACCACATCTGACCCTGCTGCAGGAGCTATCCTGGTCAATCCCTCCAGACAGGCAAATCCTTCATAGCAATACGAGAAAGTCAGTGGGGGAACAAGACAATGTGTAAAACAGTTCTGTATCTGACAGCTGCATTTGTTGGGATGTCCCATCACTTTTGTTGGAAATGAAATAGTTATTTTGGTAATACCTGTTCCATCATACTGTATTTAAGAAAACCAACCTTGAAATTGTATCAGGAAAAAAAAACTAGATAAATTTTAAATTTCCTCCATTATCAGCCTTTCTTGGGATCTGGCTGATTTGAATTCCTTCCTCTTCCCCACCCATGTCATGTCTTATTTCAGTCCATTTAATGTCAAGCAGTGTGGTACTCCCACTAAGACATAAGACCAGGCTCTTGCATTTGCTTTATAGCTGTCAGTATTCTGTGTTTTTCCTGCTTTTTATATTATCTGTTGCTCGTGCTTGGATTTCTTTTCTCCTCTTTGTTCCCAAATGCTGCAAGTACAAACCAGCTATCTGTAATCTTACAGTCACTCCTTCATTTACAGAGCAGGCACCAACACATCTCTGAGATCTGTCTGCAGCATCCAAGGAAAAATCAATTCCAGACTTATTGTATCAGTTTCAACACTTTGTAGGAGCTGGCAGAGTTTAAATCTCTTAGCTCTGTATGTCTTGAATCAACTTTGTCTTTCTCTTGCATAGACACAAAGGCAGAATAATCCTCCTAACTTTGAGGGAGTTTAATGCAAGTGTGCATCTGTCTAAAGAAATGAAATAAATGTGTTGCTCTCAATCCACATACTTTTTCTGAGGAAAGGGGAAGATGTGACCGCTTGTTTTTAGAGGCCAAATTTTGATACTTCTAATGACCATCAGCTAACTTTACCCTAGTCCCACATTCTCCAAGGGAATCACAATGGAGCAAAGGCTTAATCTTGTTCCCACTCACGTCAGTAAAAAAATTCCCATTGGTTTAAATTAGAGCATGAGTGATCCTAAAATATGAATCAGAATTGCGCAACCCAGCTTTCATTGGGTCAGGCTTGAAGGGTCTCTGTTAAACCACAGTCTAATACATACTCACCCAAGTTCGTTGCGTGCAAAGATATTGGTTTACCAAATGAGGCCCCAAACCCTGACTCATTCCTTCCTTAACCAAACTCCCTCTGCAGCACTGTAAATATTACCTAGGGAGTCAGAGATTTGTTCTTTCACCTCTATAGCATCATCACTTTTTTTCCTTCCCTATGTCTTCTAGCCTGCAAGCCCCCATGCTTTGCTCTGTGCCTTTAGAAACAGCAGAAGCAATAAACTTTCATTTCTTTCTACAAACATTATGAAACTGCTTAATTATTAAAATGTCTGTGTTGTTTCACTGGAGGGAAAAAGTCAAGCCTGGCATGTTCTAATTGTTTGTTTTCTTCCCAGTTTCCTTGGCACAGGGTTCTTTCTTTTTTTCCTTAAGCTTAAACAAACATTTCTCCAGACTCAGCATTCAAAAAGTTCCTGGTGAATTAAACTGGTTGAGGCTCACCAGCCTGAATCTTTCAATGGAGAAGTGATGAGGGCAGGTAATCTCATTTTACGGTAACGTATCAGTAGGACATCTCCTATGAATCTCAGGAACTGTAAGAACGTGGTTTGCCTTTTAAATCCCAAGACCTACAGTTAAAAACCTTCTTGAATCTGTAGCTGAGCTACAAGCAATGCGTTGCAGAAAGCATTTTCTAATCAAGACTTAGCTAATGCTGTACTAACCTGTGGTTCATGAGATCTTTGTGGTTGCCAGGCCCTAGCATGCGGCTCTCTCCACAGAGGCGGCTGGGCAGGGAGGCTACACCGTCCCGCACCTTGCCAGCAGCACACCTCGCCGCAGTGATGCAGGACATCAGCTCCTGTCTGGAGAAGCAGCATCCTGCCAAAGAGCTCAGGCTCTTCCCTCCTGCCCCAAACCCCTCCTGCCCATGCCAGGAGCTGCCCACAGGAGCTGCGGGCAGGAGAGAGCCCTCAGTTCCCACTTGTGATGAAAGTTGCCAGTGCTAAGGTTGAGCCTCCCTTTCTTTCTGGATTTTCAAGGCTCCCGAGGCTGTGCCCCAGCAGATGGGCAACACAAACACGGTGATTCAGGCGGATCTGCAGCCACCACGTAGGGGATCTTCGTGGCTCTGATCCAAGTGTCAGCCAGCCTGGGAGGGGTTCCAGCCACACGCAAGTTCAGGACAAATGGCCAAAGTCTTTTTTTCAGCCTGGAGAAAGTTGGCTTTGTGAAATGTGTCCAGTGAAACCCGGACATATGGTGGCTTTAACTGCAGAGAACTTCACGTGCATAATCTGCCTTCCCGCACTTCTGTCGGTGACAGCTGGGAGGTCACTGTAATTATCCTGTATTTGGATACTGAGCAGCAGCGAGCACTTGTCTGTTTGGAGGAAGAGAGAAAATTTGTTTGCAAATGGCTTGTAGCTTAATGTCTTCAACGCGTGCGTACCCCTTTTTGCTTGTAAGGACTGTGAACTAACAGATGAGGCAGAGGATTAATGAAGTGGAGACTCATACCCTCATCTACTCAAGGTTTTGTTAAAGCTGAGTCAGTAAACCCGATCAGTCAGCGGGATGTCCAGGCAGGATTAATTTGGGATTGGAGATAGGCTGGTAAAGAAATGCTGGGTGTGTTTCTCCTCCTCTGTCAGGGGTGAGAGTTGGGTTTTGTGCTGTGGGATGTGGTGTGACCAAGTAGCTAGTCCATGAGGGAGGTTCTCGGCCGTAAGTGGAATAAAACAGGTTAATCTCTAAGCTACAATGAAAAACAGAAGAGAGGTCACTTTGTTCTCTCTTTGCATTGTTTCCTTGCAATTTTATCAGAATTGCAGACCCCTTCTCTCTTAAAGAATTATTTATCTGTACTCTAATTTGGACTCTTGATAAGACTGTGGAATTTTAAATTACAGAGAGATGTGCTGGAAGGGTTCATAGAGTTTCTGAAATTGCTGCAGGAGACCTAAGTCCAGTTCAATTATTTATCAAGTAACACCCAAACGTTACTAAAGGAAGCCCAGAAGGATCCAGATTTAAGGCCAAGAAGACAGTGGAGTTGTCCTGGTCCTCCCTACCAGAGGTAGAGCACATCATCCTGTGTGCACTACTCAGGTAACAGCAATGCAAATTTTCCAGGCCCACAAAGCTTGGTGGATGGCGGCAATCAGAGTGGGAAATGCCCAGTGTGCACTTCCGAGGACGTCTCTCAAAACTACACTTTTGTGCCAGTCATTCCCCCCTGGAGGGTAGAAGCACTGGAGGAGCTGAGGCGACTGATGCCATGAGTCAGTAGCCACCTCGGTGTTTCATGAGCAACTCCCAGGGTGACAGTTTGCAGAAGGACTTACTGTACCCAAGACTTTCTCCAAATAATGATTAGGCTTTACAGGAAAGTTCAGTCATACAGAGTACATACAAAAGCGTGGTGGGGGGATCTCTGTGAGAACACATGGCACTCCCTGCTTCAGAATTTGGCCTTAAAATATCCAGCACCTTCAGACAGACAGAACTGGGGCTTCCTACCTGGGTATTACTCTGCTCCTCCTCATAGTTACTAAAGGTCCTTTAAAGCGGGTAGTGTTACCTGCTCTCAGCTGTGCAGGCTTACTGTGCAAAGCAAGGTACCATAACATGGAGCAGCAGGATAGAATAGGGAGGTTTTTTAATTTTTGACTTGTTAATGACCCATACAGCTAATTTCAATCATTTGTATAATTGTGTTTAGAAAGAATGTGTTGATATTTTGCTCTCCTAAACCCGGAGGGCAATTTTAGCCCTATTTCAGCACTTTACCAATGCTTGAATGAACTCTGATAATGACTCCCAGAGTACAGCGCAAAATCAGAAGGATCCCCTCCAAACCACTTGCCATCATCTATCAAACAGAGGTATTTTCCACAAAATCTGGAGGGGCACAGAACTGTAGAGAACAGATTTATAGTGAACTGGCTTTCCTACTCCGGGAGAAGAGGAAACTTCCTGGGTTAGCACAAAGCTTTAGAAAACAAAGGACTGAAACATGGCTCCCTACCCCGATGTCTTCCCACAACAATCCCTGGAGACAAGTATTGTTTATGAAGCACTGAGCCTGCAAATTAAATGAGCTATGCTGTGTGATTTGTGTGTTGAAGAATGGGGTCACTTCTTACATGATATGTGTGATGCCGCAGGCTGCTCCTAGAGAAATAAGTAACACTCCCAGACTGAAACAGTTTGGTGTTTCTGCTTTCCAGGTCTTGCTATTGTGCAGGCACTAAAGGATGGAAGAGGTGTGGGATACGTTGTTTATTGTGCACTGCAGAGAAGCTCCTCTCAGTCACACAGGCAAGTTTAAACCTAAATTCAAATGAAAAGCGATTCATTTGAATAAAGAGAAATTAAAGGTTGCAAAAGATAACACTTCCCAGACAAAGCTGCTGAGGCAAACAATTTCCTTGTCATCCTTGGGGCAGAAAGTCACTTGGGAAAAGGTGAATGGAAATTAGTCAAGAGTGTCTGTCCCACAGCCCTTCACAGGGAACCGGCTCAGATTCAGCTTTGGTGGGTGAACAACGGCAAGGGACAGTGTTCTGCCAGCTGCCCTTTCTCCCTGCCTGCCACAGGGGATGCTCTGGTACCAAGCTGAAGCCTTTCTCCTAAGAATAATTATCAGGTAGAAATCCCTATGGACTGCAAATTCCTTAACTACAATTAATCAAGTCCCTCACTATTTAAGTATGTAAGGCACTGTCACTGGGGGTGACAAAATTAAACCAGCCCCGGAGAATGGACAGGGCTAAGCCCATGCTGGTTTTGACCAGCTCATGCTCCACCCTGCTCTCTCATAGAATCATAGAATCACTTGGGTTGGAAGAGACCTTCAAGATCATGAAGTCCAACCATAAACCTATGCCAAAACCACCCCTAAACCACATCCCTCAGCACCACGTTTACCCATCTTTTAAATACCTCCAGGGATGGCGATTCCACCACCTCCCTGGTCAGCCTGGTCCAATGTTTGATAACCCTTTCGGTAAAGACATTTTTCCTAATATCCAACCTAAACCTCCCCTGGAACAACTTGAGGCCATTTCCTCTTGTCCTATCGCTTGTTACTTGGGAGAAGAGACACGCGCAAGTCAATGGCCATGCCACAAGCGGACAAATTTCTCTTAACCACTAACTGGGAAACAGAGGGCTACCTATTCCTGATGCCTGCACCATAAAGCACCAGGAAATCTGCAAGGAAACTCTGGTCTGTTGGTGACTCTTTTTACCATGCCCTATGAAAACCTCCAAAAGGTGGAGGGATAGAACTACCTCTCGCAACTGCTGCCTGTGTTCGGAGGGCTGGTGCCCAGGGCTGGCTGGCAGCTGATGGAAACGGGCACATGTGGTACAGAGCCCAGCAGCTGGTGCTGCAGGGAAGGGGTCACTTGTGCAGGGGACAGGTAAAATGCCAACGGGTCAGTTGGAAGAGCGAGATGGCATGTGTGCATTAAACAGTGACTGAAGCGGGAGAACTTTTTAAACCATCATGAGGCATTTCCCCCTGAAGAGAAGCTCTTCACTGAGCAGAGGAGATGGAGATGGAATTCAGGATGAATTTTGAAACCATTCTTGTGCATAAGAATGCAACAATAACCAGGTAATTTCTTGTCATGCTCCCCGCCCCCCATGGTGATCTTATTCGGCCCATCTTGGAGCCTTGTGTCTAACATTGGCTGAAAGGTGTTCAGGGCTCTGAATACATCCAGCTGTGGGGTAAAGTCCCTAGCTACTTTAAACTAGTATTAATTCAAGGCCAGCACGAGGAAGAAGTGAGGTCAGACTCCTTTTCAAAAGGAAAAAAGTCTCTTTACCTGGACAAGTCTAAGCAGATCACCCTTCTGCTTAGAGAAGGAGAGTAAAACCCAATTTAACTGAAGAGCACATGCAGTCCTAGTGACCTGGAAAAGATTTTGAATAGAAAATGGTCTATGTATTGTTTATCCAGAACTGATTATGTCAACACAAATGCACTTATTTTTTCTCTGCTGCTTTTCAAAAGATGTCTTTTAATTACCTTGGTTTGAGATAGCACGTGATAGCATTTAACAGCTGAACAATCCTGATCGTCCCCTCTGATTACAAGAGACTAGACAGGGTGGGAAAACTTGAAGTTTTGCCTTATTTGCTTTTGAGCTTTTATTCTTTTTATGCTTGATCCAAAGCCCACTGGAGTTCAAACAAAAGTTTCCATTTCTTTTAGGCGTTCATTCAATACCTTTGTCAAGAGCCATTTAGTCACAGCCTGACTGCTAGCACGTGTAATCAAAACAAGTCTTGCAACTAGATGGTGAACAGTATTTGTGGACAGCAGGAGCTCAGCACAGACTTTCAAGCTGGAGAAAGAGGCTCTCTAGGTCACTCCAGAGGTACTTTGGCAGGGTGAAGGCAGTGGCATGAGCGCTCAGCTGGTGGTGTCAGTCTGGCACAATTTGCCCAGACAAATTGATTCTAAAATGGCCCAAAAGCCGCAAACTTTCCCCGAACAAACCTGTTCTGACATTCCTTGCCTGGACCTGCAATAACTTGGGACGGCAGGTTGTTAGAGCTGAGGCGTGTAGCCTCTGAAAAACCAAAAGCTTTTTTTTTGGTCCACTGCAGCCAGGTTTTGCCACTAAATGGATGAACTCCTACACAGACAATGTTGGTTGCTCCATTTATCTTTTTCCCCTGTTTTCCTGACTACTAACTTACTCCCTGCAATCCCAGTGGAACAGAAATCAAGCATCTCCTCATTAAAATTCAAAGCTATTAATTTTAGCATCCTCAGTGCAATAAGCAGCTTTATTTCAGATGCACATTGCCTACATTTTGTACTGTAGACAGCTTTACAGAATAAAGCAAGAAATACAGTGATCAATAGTAGAGGCAAATAAAAGATGAAAGGACCAGGCACCGGTCCTTTCAGGCACTGAGGGATTTTGCGTAGGAGGTAAGCCAGGACTATATTGTCCTTGTGGTCACTATTAACGAAACAGGGTTTCTTTCCCCTATGCTAATAATAATAAACATACCATCGAGGTCTGGATTTTTTGTGCAAAATGACTAGGCACTCATCACGTTCTTAGAAATGGTGCTTAATGTTTTTCAAATATGCAGGTTAGAAAGGAAATAAGACTCAGGTGGCCTGGATCATGAGATGAACCACTTAATTAATTTGGGGGGAGATTTAAGGGAGGGAGAACACACTGCTAAATTAAATGGCTGTTTTGGAAGAAAGGGGAAATACAGAGAAGAAACGGTATGTTTAGTTTTTCCTGTTTTGCTGGTCTTTGTGCAAATGAAGCTTTTCTCACTGGTACTGACCTATTAAGTTACTGTAGATAGGCTTAGGAGCACAAACAAGTCTGTTGTTGGGGTTTTTTATTATTATTTTTTATTTTCCCTGGGCTACAGTTTCTGTCTGTGTGTGTGTTCCCATTTAAACTTTTCATGCTAGTTGCTCCTTTGCATGAAGTGAAACAAGTAACTGAAAGGTTTGCAAGTGTACTTAGTAACAGTCTTCCTGTCCTGTAGCTCTTCAGTTGATGAAATACTGATATTTGTGTTCTGCAAATCAGAATATCAGTGATCTGTAAGCTAACATCAGCTCTTGCTGGTTACAGTATTGTTCTGTAAGTTCTCCTAAGCTTAAATCATTCTCCTGTTAACTTTGTATAAAGAAATCAGGTGACAGAAATAGATATATTTATTAAAACTTTATTCTGTTTTTGAGCTGAGGACGCCATGACTCATTCTCACCTGATTCTTAGATGTCTGTGGAGTTGCTCTCTGAAAATCACTTGGATATTTATTGCACTTGGTATGGTTGCTCTCACCTTTGTTTTTAGCACTAAATTATCTGTAGTAAGCTAACCAAAAAGTAGTTACCATAATATATGATAAGTTTTCCTTTGTCTTTATGGTTAAGAAAGAAGTTCCTCCAAACGCAGCTTCCAGCTTCTTGATTGACTCCAGTTTGTTGACTCCCATGTGATTCTCCCGATGTAAGATGTGAGATCAGTTGCTGTTATCAGCTCCAGATTAGTAGGAAGATTACTTCTGATGAATGCAAACCACTCTTGGCATTTAACTATTTCTGTTTCAGAATGTGGATTATCAGTTTCACAGTCTTCTGAAGTGTTATCCCCGTGTCTTCCCTTGTGATTTGTGATACACAAATGCAGACTACTGTGATAAGAGGCTTTTGCAGGTGTGGTCTAACAATTGCAAGGTTCCTGCCTTGCATCTTCTTTCTCATAGTATTTCACACTTGTTCATCTGCACGTAGTACGTTATCCTTACCATAGTCCATAGACCTTCTTGGCTGCTTGTTTTTATTTTTCCCCTGGAGAATACCTTTAGTTGGTGGAAAACTACAGTTTCTGTCTTAGTTTTGATTAATATCTCATGAGAAGACTTGAAGAGGATGTAACACCCTCTTGAGAAGATCGTGCTACAAACAAGAGCCTTTGTGAACAAAACCGTTTTCTGTAAATCAATGTACATCCTCCTTCATAGCAGGATGGTTGGCTTGAAGTTTGTCTTGGGGATTTCACAGAAGTTTCTCCTCATGTGGAGTTATTCAGTGAATATGAAAGAATCCAGAAGTGTTAGTGTTTATATTATGATCATGATTTATCAGTTCCAATGATACTGAACCTGTGGTATTTCACTTTTCAGTATTTGGACCTTGAATATGATTGCAGTTTTAGGCATCTCTTGGAGAATGATGTATAAACTTGTTCTGGGTGACTGTAGGTGGCAACTGGATCTTTGGATGCTGCATCTGCTGTGTAGGTCTTTAATGTGCATTTTTAAAGGTACCCACAGGACCTTTCTTTAGAGCTTACCTAGGCAGATGGGATCTTTAGGCTTCAAGCCAGCTATAGGAAATTATATATAGTTTAAACTTCATCAGACATCACCAGCAACATGTAATTGGAGTGGCAGTAGATATATAAACGAACCTGATATTGTGGTATCCAGATCTCATTTTAGCAACTATCTTGAAACAGCTATTGACATGGAAAGCTAGTACTTAAATAAAGAGATGCTAGTAAACCATGTAAACAAACCTGTCCCTGATCAAACTTATTGCTTAAACAGGAATGAGTCTCTTTGGGTGGTACTGCTTTCTGTAGACTTCTAGCTGAGAGGGGACCTCTGCAAAACTTAATTCGCTTGCAGGGATGCAGCACACACAAGTTGATGCAGCCATGTTTAAAGCTGCAAGATATCCAGTCTCAGATCTGTGCAGTCTGAAGAACAGCTCAATAACGTTTCTCAAAGTACAGTGTGATCTTTAAGTAACTGCTGCAACAAAAACACAGATCGTGTCCAGTGGCCAAACATCTTCGGCCTTTTCCGAAGAAGAGAGTGTGGGATCAGACCCCTTGCCTCCTGCACACAGACACATACCACAGTGCCAAAGTAAATGTATTTCCCCTGGTTCGACAGAGCAATTGGTTTACAGAAAACAGCTTTAGCTTACTGTGGCTGCTCGCTGCTTCACGCACCCCTCATTAGACTTGATCAGCTCCCACACAGAAGCTGTTATTTTTCTCCAGTTAAACATGCTGTCCAAGAAAAAATGCCGGGGGTTACAGCTCCACATGATGCCACCTTTTCATGATGACCTTTTCTTAAGTATATTAACTATGATTTTTCTAACTGAGGAAAAAAATTAGATGCCACTCTGAGAGTGGAATAAAAAAATGCAGCTAGGTAGAATTGCTTTTTGAATTGGAAGCTCCACAGGTTGGAATTGAGAGTCTCCAGCAAATCACCTTGCAAACTGCCACTTATTAGGGAAACATAAAGAAAATGCTGGATTTCCAGTGGTGATAGAAAATGATTTCTGCATTAACTGAACATGTCTTTCCCTAGACAGTACAGATGTGCATCAGGGCTTTGTTTATATCACTGAAAAAGGCAAGTCTTAAACTGATTGGGTTTGTATTATTTCAATATGTTCCAAATATGGTCCAAATAGACTTTAACTTTCATCTGCACTTCCTCTTCATTTAATCCAGTTATTTCTATTGATAGGTCTCCCCTAGAATTGCAGTGTCTTTTCAGCTGACTTGTGTTGGGTGGAATCTGCGGTCTGCGCTTGTGCCAGGAGTACGTACTGTTTTCATAGGCTTCAAATGCATGAAATAGAGAATTTCCACTGAAAATATTGTGGCATCACTGATTTGACTTCCTTTGCTCAGCCTCTCCTGGCATAATCTGATCCTTAGAATTTAAATTACTAGAGGCAGGAGACATATCCTTGCACATCCTTACGTAGTATGCACCACAAAAGGAGTCCAGACTTGTGCACATGCTTTACTGAGGCTATGAAGATATCAATCACGCGCTTTAGTTTCTGAATAACTTTGCAGGTGCCAACAAATTCTAAGTTTAATGTTGAAATGCAGCATTAGGAGGTAACAGTGCCGGCCTTCTTGAAGTTCTTGTTGTCATCTGCCAAGATTATTGGGAAATCAGTCTGAGTGCACGAAAAGTTCAGCAAATCAAAAAGATTAAAAATCAGGTGGGCATCTTTTTGATACTGTCTTTGTATTTTGCAGGTTGACAACCTGCAAAACTGACATGTACTAGGTCTGGTCTATTGAGAGCAAGCATAAGAAATTAATTACACTTTATCTCCAGTATTCAACCATGCCACCATTCTGCTTTTCTAAAGCAAAGCACATATTTGCTGTTCTTTGGGCACTGCATCCGTATCAACACTGCCAGTTAGCGCTTATGACAGAACACTGTATGTGTTAGTTATATTGGGACCAGTACTGTCCAATATCTTCATCAGTGACATAGACAGTGGGATTGAGTGTACCCTCAGCAAGTTTGTGGACAACACCAAGCTGAGTGGTGCAGTTGACACGCCTGAGGGACGGGTTGCCATTTAGAGGGACCTGGACAAGCTCTAGAAGCAGGCCCGTGTGAACCTCATGAGGTTCAACAAGGCCAAGTGCAGGGTCCTGCAACTGGGTTGTGGCAACCCCTAGTATCGGTACAGGTTGGGGGATGAAGGGAATGAGTAGTCCTGCTGAGAAGGACTTGAGGGTGCTGGTGGATGAAAAGCTAGACATGAACTGACAAAGCGCACTTGCAGCCCCAGAAAGCCAACTGTATCCTGGGATGCATCAGAAGAAGTGTGGCCAGCAGGTTGAGGGAGGTGATTCTGCCCCTCTACTCTGCTCTCATGAGACCCCACTTAGAGTACTGCATCCAGCTCTGGAGCCCTCAGCACGGGAAAGACATGGACCTGTTGGAGCGGGTCCAGAGGAGGGCCACAAAAATGAGAGAGCTGGAGCACCTCTGCTATGAGCACAGGCTGAGAGAGTTGGGGCTGTTCGGCCTGGAGAAGAGAAGGCTCTGGGGAAACTATTGTGGCCTTCCAGTACTTAAATGGGCCTACAGGAATAATGGGGACAAACATTTTAGCAGGGTCTGTTGAGAGAGGACAACGGTTAATGGATTTAAACTAAAAGAAGGAAGATTTAGACTAGGTATAAGGAGGAAATTTTTCACTGAGGGTGCTGAAACACTGACACAGGTTGCCCAGAGAGGTGGTAGATGTCCCATCGCTGGAAACATTCAAGATCAGGTTGGACAAGGCTCTGAGAAATCTGATCTATTTGAAGATCATGGAATCATAGAACAGTTAAGTTGGAAAGAAACTTAAAGATCATCTAATTCCAAACCCCCTGCCATGGGCAAGCACACCTCCTACTAGACTAGATTGCTCAAAGCCTCAAGATGTCCCTGGTCATTGCAAGGGAGGTTGGACTCGATGGCGTTTAAAGGTCCCTTCCAACTCAAACTGTTCTGAGTTTATGATTGCTGATGCGTAGATACACTTATTCCGAGGACCTTTATGTTTTCTAGTTCCAAGTATGTCTTGTTCCATGTATTACTCCAGCCATGCATAAAATGGAATGTTTAATAACAATCCTCTTTGAAGTATTTCCACCAAAGAGAAATTCTCTGAATGCAATTGTGCCCTGCCTCTCAGTCTTGCCAGCAAGAGCCAAGACCAAGTCTACCTCTGGACCAGGATTATAAACACTTTAAAGTTTTGTTCCACAACACAAAACAGAATCCAAAGACCTGGTCCACAGAGTCTCTGCTCCCTGACCCTCTCCTGCCAGAATAACCAATGTTCTGTTTGTACCTTCCACAGGTACTAACGAGATAGGAAAATACCTCTTTATCTGCAGTGCGTCTTGGAAGGTCATAGTGTTTGCCAAGTAGTCCCACAATGGAGCAGTGCTCAGTGACCACCTAGGCTGATTGACTTGGTGAAACAGCCCTAATTTCTGCTTGCTGTCAAATATCATTACCTTTGCAGGAAAGATCTTGGGAGTTGTAAATATTACCAAGGTTAGATAGTATGATTAAATCTGATAAATATTATAGCATTGCCTCTACGAACTGGCATCCTCCCCTTCCCAAGATAGGCTGCTTCCAATTCTGAAGGAAAATAGCACTAATTATCTGTATTATGAAGACATGTCATGTCTTAATTCACTATAGTTACCTTTTTTCACTACAGCTAGCTAACTGCAGAACCAGAGCACTTGAAAATAAAGACTATGTTGGTTATTGGCAATGCACAATTGTCCTGGTTACAAGTTTGGCTCATGTGCACTGGCAAGAAATCCCAGGCTACACAATGAACTTATGTTTGTGGGTTTTGTTCTGATTTCACCAAATGGCATCACAATGATGTCTGTAATACAACTAGACCCTAATGCAATTTAAAACAAACATGGTATAGGGTCTGCCCACACCATGTGCAGTAGGCTACTCGCAGGACCATGGAGTTCAACATGAATGGATTTGTCCAAAATCTGTAAGTGGTTTTGCTCCCCAGCTCTTTGCAGACAGTATCCAGATTTTCCACCAGCATCCATGTTAACCTGGATACATGTCTGTTAGCCTCAGCAGAGATTGCAAAGTACATTCAGATCAAAGATTTTTTGATGATTATACTTAAGGAGTCCTGTTTGAGAGAAGGATTTTTTTCTTTTACTGCACAGGATGCTCACTCTTTATCATCAACTTCTGGTACATCCAGCTAGAGCTGAGCAAGCTTGTACAATTAGTCCCGGGATCTGAAAATGCAGTAGTAAAGTGGTAAAAACATGATCACCTGCATGTTTTCCCTTTCCCACATCTGCCACCACAAAAAGTCCACCTGAGTTTTAGGCAGATCTGGAACAGCAGAGGCATACTTCAAAAATGTAATGCCAAAGGTGTTTGAGTGGAAACAGAAGTCAGTCCCACAAATTTATGTAGCTAGCCAAATGCCTTGCAGCCTCTCTGCTGCCTTCTAAAACACTAGCTTTTGATCCCTGACCAATTCTGAGCTGTGGTACGCAGGGAAGAAACTATCATCCCAGCTCATTTAAAGACTCTTTGTTTTACTTTTGATTGCTTTGATCTATATACCTGCGAATCCCAACAACACAATTAGCCGTCTTTTCACTTCTTGAATACTGGCATTTGAAGATCTGATTTGAGACCAGAAATAGAATTCCCTGTTCTATTCCCACAGCTGTGTTTCTGAATGCTCATCCTTTATTATACTTGTCTATATATCACCCCTCTTGAGAGGGTGGCACAAGGTACGTATTTAAGAACACATGCATGCCCCAGGAATAAGATAAATAGTTGAGAATAGATCATCTTTTTCTGCGGAAAAGGCTTAAGGAGGAGACAGGAAACTTTTTATCCTACTACTTTTTACACATGGCTTCGATTATCAGCATAAGACTGACAGAGCTTTTGGTGTTCCAACTAAACCTTATTGCGAGGGAAAATGTGGATTCTAACCTGTGCTGTCTGAGCCCACAGCAAAACCCTAGAGTACAGACAAAAATTGCAGTTGTATCCCACATCAGATGGACAATGTGAATGTTCCATCTAGGATGAAACTATAAGAGGAGTAGTGGGAATGGGACATGCAAGGAAATGCTATCAATATTGGCCAATATCTTCCCTTTTCAGCAAGTGGAATTGCTGACATCTCGACAGCTGCACATTCATGCTTTTCCTCAACGCTGTGTATGCTTCAATCCCACTGTCACTTTGCTATTAGTTGCAATGTGGAGATGTGCAACTTGCTTAGCCTGACAGGCTGGAAAGCCATTTTGCCACAAGCTTTTCTTCCCCTTCAGTGCAGTAAGATGACCATTTAAGTATGAACAGGCTTGACCTTTTGACACCTGTCAAGAACCTTAATGGCCATTTAATACTTCAGTTTTTAGTGCATTGTCTGCTGCCTTCTGCTGAGTTGGAAGTACTTCCAGCATAGGCCATTGTAAGTCACCTTAATACACCTGCTTTCTAGGTATACATTTTGCTTAAAAGTCTTGCAGTGCTCCTCTCTGCACTTGCCACTAATTACCGAAGCACTACGCTTAGCAACATTGAAAAGCAGTCCAGGTAGCTGCATGAAAAAACAGGCTGACATGTCACACCCTTCCTTCACAACAAGATCTTCCCCACATCTGCTAACACATCTCACTTCAGGATCTTTTTGCGCTCTAACATTTCCTCTGTTATTCATCAGACTTCTTCTCTGTCCTCATGTTTTCAATTAGACAAACGCTCCTGTAGAAACCCCTAATGTCTACGCTATCCAGTCCCTTGTTTTTCATGATTGCTTCCGTAGATAATTAGCAGATGATCCTTGTCCTGCAGGCTTTATAATCTCTCTCTTCCTGCTATCAATGCTACCCTATGGTCATAGACTCACACGGTACTTTTTCCTAGTCACAGAGTCCTGCAGTGTCTCTTCTATCCGACACCTGCAAGAACTGAACTAGATGAAGAAGTGTTTAGGACAGGCAACATTGGATAAACTTGTGCCAGAATTGCAAGGGTCTTCATGCTACCCTCCATTAAAGCTTCTGTCTGAAGTTTGGGTTACCCCAAAATGTGCTTAAGAGGGCAGATAAATGGACTCCATAGAGGAAGAAGTTGTTGGGGGAAGAAATGTTTATATCTCAGGCTGCTGGACACCCACTGGCTGACCACATTTACTTTGGAGATCACATAAGCAAAACAGACTGTGAGAGCACACAAATCATTAAGAGAAGTCAATGACTTTCAGTTCTGTACTTAAAAACCAACCTTTTTGCTAATGTAGCAATAAGACTTTATATATAAAATTGTAAGTTAGGGAGGCAGGTGATGGTAGGCACCTGTCTGTCTGCTGGTAAAACACCAGACAGAACTGTAATATATCTTTGAATGAGTAACTTAGAGCATGTCCTATAGCACCACCTAGCAGGCTGATTTAAAAGTGGTCTATGTCCCTTGATCCCTGACTATGCGATGTGCTTGGGCAACAGAAATAGGGTGCGTGTCAGTCTTCTTTCACCTTCCTTGCTGTAACAGCTGCTTCTTGAAACCAGAATCACGCCAACGTGGTGATTAGTAAAGCTGGGGTCTCTACTTTTCACAATCATATTTATTATAAAGCTCTTAAGAGATACCACAGTGCAAATCCACCGCTGTGCCAGCCTCTTGAGTTTCTGCGTAAGAAACCATTGGTTTCTAGACATCTCCAGCTGGTACAGAAGGCAGAAGCACCTTTCAGAAAGTCATGTTGTACAAACCCATCCAACCCTCCCTCTGCATTCACCAGCAGGATAAGTAAATCTTAGTGACTCTCAGGCTTTCAAAATCCATCATGACACTGCGTTTTGGCTAGGGAGGTGTCTGGTCTCCAGTTGTCCATCATGGCTTGCATGCGCTTTTTCTTTGTATGGCTGTATGAAGTGTGACTATCAATGCCAACTTACAAATGGTAAGTTTTGGCAGATGATGAAGCTACATGCCAAGGCTGCCGACCCATGGCTACTACCGCTCTCTGCTGATATCAAAGGGGAGGTGAGGCTCTCCTCACCTTTTCTTCTGTCTGCCTCCCATCTTGTTACAGCCCCGGTGCTTTTCAGACTTTTCAATGATCCCACTCAGCTCACTAACCTAGTAGAAAATGATTCCTTTTTTCCCTGTTACTATGTTTTCTGCTGACAGTTGAAAGCAGTGCACAAGAGGGTCTGACGGGTGCCAGATCTGGCAAAAAGTGGTTCAGAGGCAGCAAGAGAGGTGGGATCTTTCCTTCGACTTCTCCCTTTGGGTGGCAGCGAGCTGTTCATCCGCCTTGCCATATTGCATAAAACCATACCCTGAGGGCAGAATTGTGCCCCCTCGTGAAGGAGTGCGCTTTCTTAGGAATTATCCACTTGTTTATTGGAAGTCAAAACCAAGGCTGTCATCAACAGCCTCTGTTCACAAAAGGGGGGGGATGCTGGCTATGCCTAGCCAGGCCTGTTGAGCACTGGCATTTCTAAAATTCAGGGTATCAACTAGCAGGGAAAAGACAGGATAGATATCTTCATTAGGATACTTTCACGTAAGTCCTGGAGGAAGACCTGAATTTGAATGAAAATCACTCCTAAGTATAGGCCCGAAGGTCTGGGAGCTGAACCTTCACTGCTAAGAGGTGCCTCAACCGGGGGCTGCTACAAAGACAGAAAGATCTGTCGTAATTAACCTAAGCAGATAATAACCAGGGCTTGCTTTTATTTCTCTCAACCTGCTACAAAGCAGGATTTCCACCTGGACTGTGAAAAGATGGTTACCTCGTGACTGCCTGGTGTGAAGGGCCAGTTTAAGCCTACCGAGCACCAACCCCTATAGATGAGGCAAACCCGGTCTCCTCCTACTCGCTACCCAAATAAAACCCT
Organism: Chionis minor; assembly: GCA_013398295.1. Lineage (NCBI taxonomy): Eukaryota > Metazoa > Chordata > Aves > Charadriiformes > Chionidae > Chionis > Chionis minor. The sequence goes on along the minus strand of VZSF01009085.1, from coordinate 249,617 downwards.
GAACTGGGCCAAAGCTGTTCTTTGCCCTTGTTCTGGAAGGACGGCGGGACTGCCCCGAGGGAGCAGTGCCCTGGCAGCCCCAGGCGCTCGCCCATGGCTGCCGCTGCGTCCCCGCCACCCCGCTCGCCGAGAAGGGCAGGCCCTGCCGGGGCTTTCCCGGAGCGCCCGCCTGTTATTTTCCTATTGGAGCGGGATTCCTCCCCCCCCAGGCGCCCTTAGGGAGATCTTTCCGCCGCCGATCTACTCGTGGCCGTGGGTCACCCGCGGGGCGCCAAGCTCTGAGAGTGCGACAACCGCCCGGCCCCGCTGAGGTGAAGCTTCGCGCACACACACACACAATCCCCCCCCCCCCGCCCCCCCCCCCCCCCCCCCCCCGGCCGNCGAGGGAGCCGCCGGAACCGGCCGTGGCATGGCGGGGAGGGGAGGGGAAGGGCGGGACGAGGAGCGCAGGGCCCGGGGCCGGTGGGGGCCTTCCCTTCCTTCCCTCCTTTCTCCCCCCTTCCCTCTCCGCCCCCCTCCGCTTTTATATTTGTATTTTTCGACNTCGCGCACACACACACACAATCCCCCCCCCCCAGCCCTCACCGCGCCACGCCATGGCGGCGGCGCCGCCCACCCCTTCCGCCCGCCGCACGGCACGGCAGCGGGAAGGCGGCCGGCCTGCCGGAGCCCTGGATGGGCCGCGGTGCGGGGAGCCTCGGTAGGTGCGGGAGCGGGGCGCGGGGAGGCCAGGCCGGCCTGAGGCGAGGGAGCCGCCGGAACCGGCCGTGGCATGGCGGGGAGGGGAGGGGAAGGGCGGGACGAGGAGCGCAGGGCCCGGGGCCGGTGGGGGCCTTCCCTTCCTTCCCTCCTTTCTCCCCCCTTCCCTCTCCGCCCCCCTCCGCTTTTATATTTGTATTTTTCGACAACTGAGCCTTAAAATCCTCTGAGATTTTAGCCTTAAAAACTGAGCCTTAAAATCCTCTGAGCCCTGGAGGCGGGCCCAGCCCTCCCCCCGTTTCCCGATTGATCCTGGTTTAAGTTGGGCTTTCTCCTCCTCTGCGTGTAATTAGGAGGGGAAAAAAAAAAATTATTCAAGCGTCAGGACAAAACCTGCCTAGGTATCCCCGTTTTGAACTTTAGCTATTAAAATTTCCAGACTTCAGTGAGTATCAGCGCCCGTAACACCATGGAGATAAATGCTGTTTTAGCTTTTGGGGGAGACCACCTTATAAGTGTTGCTGTGGCTTTATGGGAACTAAGTAAATGATTAAGTTTGCAGGATATGGTCCCTATAAATTGCCTTGTAGTTTCCGGTTGCCTTCCTGGTGCATAAATTGCACAAATTTTATGCATAAAAATAAAGAGGCCGTATGCAGTTAGGGCTGCAGTGAGATTTCGGCGGGAGCTGGGAGTCTGGGCTGAGCCTCGGGGAAGATTGGGAAGCACAAATGCTAAAAGGTATCGAGGGCAAATTTCCTTTTATTTTCCTGAGTATTGGCTATCATGAGAAAAGGAATAATCTGTGGCATCTCCTGCTTATACTTGCATTAGGTGTGTGGCAGGACTGTGGGGTGCAATGCAGTCAAGAACGTAGCCTGGGCTGTGAGGGGGTCCGTCCACAATGGTTTGAAACCTGCACAAAGGTTAATTTAATTTAAAAAAAATTTAAAAAATACTTAGTGACTGTTAACATTTTAATGACTGAAGCCACCAAAAAACGTTAGTGTTAATGCATTGAGGTGTATCCTGCTGTTGTGGCTGTTGAGAAGTGGAAGCACAGTGCTTCCTGCTCTGCTTTCCTGCGGTTCTCCCACGGTGGTGTCCCGATGGGCTTCCCGGCATCCCAAGTTGCTGACCAGGAGGAGTATTCAGCCTCCTGGGTGCTTGGCAAGCACCATTCCATCATGCAAAAAAGGAGAGTAGGCTGTTTTTCAACATGGTCTGCCCTTCCCCACGCTGGTGTGGTTTCTCCTTTCAGTGTTCCTAATCTTAAAAAGATCTGTTAGCCAGCCTGAACGAGAGGGCTCTCTCTAACATGAGCAGGAGAAACTTGGGAAGTCCTTGGCTTAGCTTCACGTGTGGATCAAGTGATAGTCTTCATACAGTCATCCCCTTAGAAGTGCTACCTCCTCCCCACACCCCCCCCCCCATAAATGGCATGACCTTTTCCATCAGATCTAGACTACCAGATTTGCTGAGAGGTCGTTAACTCCAAAGAGGTCATTTGGGTTTAGTATTTCCATTTTCTGGTTTTTAGCTCTACTATCAAGAAGGTTTTCTCCCAAAATTGGGTTTCATCCAAGCTCTTGGCTCTTTAGTGTGTTTTTCTTAAATAATTTTGTCAGACAAATCACTACCTCCGGACTTCAGCAGAATGTAAGAATACCACCACTTATTACACTAAGAAGTACATATTAAATTATTGTATACTTACATGCATCATTGTTTTTATTAAGCACTCAGTATGTGTTCAGTGCACTATAAACATTAAACAAGATTATTTTTCCCCTGGTGAATTTACAGTCTGAAAGAGCTTCACAGGAAGGAGTAGTATAATAACGCATCATTAAAACACCACCTTTAACTTAATCCCTTTTTGTTTCCCTGTGGTTAATACTCATTTGCTGTTGATCATGACTGGTGTATCCTGGCATGTCATGCGGTGCGGTTTTATGATGTTGCAGCCCCCAGTTGTCCACTCTGCCCCTCTGCGGGAGGTTCTTGTTCAGCGTGAGTGGAAGAAGAGAGCGTGTGTCTGTGTTTCAGCTGCTGTAGTACAAAGCCCAGCAGCGTAGCTGAAACCCACCTTTGATGGTCCTCTACGCTAAGACCGTGGTTGTTGTATCAAAGCACGGTTTCCTTCTGCCACCTCGGTTTCCTGTAAGGACAGCTGGAAATACTAATGTCTTCAACAGCTGCAGCAAGATTCTCTGAAGCTCATGTGTTAAAGCCCTGAGAGAAAAGACAAAGATGCAAATGGAAACAGGGGCATCCAGTTTTCACTGATGTCTGTTGGATTTAGGTGCCTAATTCACTTTTATGTCTTTATAGTAGCATCGTTTTCAAATGCTACTATATTGATCATATTGATGCTACTGATCAAATCAGTAGGGACAATTCTGTGGCCAATGGGATTTTTAAAGAGATTGGAGCTTTCTTGGGCAGAACACATCATATGGCTTGGACCGTAAAAGGAACTGATACTTCCCAAGGGAAGCAGGGCTCTTGCACTGAAGGAGTTGGCAGGCTGGGAAGTTTTTAAGTTTATCTGCTTATTTAAAGAGTCACAACATAGTTGTCTGCCCTGAAACAATTTCTGTTCCAGTTTCTGCTCGGGATTGCACGTATTATTTGTCAGAGAAATTATTTCAGAGACAAATTTTTAAAAGCAGCCACTGAAAGCATGCTGCTTTCTGAAAATAGCTTTATGCTGAGTAAGCTAGACCCGATAGTGGTTTTAATAGTGAGGTTGACTGTCCACTAGAACAAACTCTAAAGGAAAATGTTGTCTCCTGAAATTTTCAAATCAAAATGTGATCCTATTTTGGAAGTTGTAGTCAAGCTTAAGTTACAGAATTTGGTATGGAGGTTACTGATTAAAATTTTTGGAGTTGTACTGTAGAGGAGGTTAGCCTAGGTTAGTCTAATTATTGGCTCTTTCTGGCCTTGATGTCTGTGTCTGTAGTGGAGTGCAACAGTAGGACTGTGCTGGCAAGGACTAAACAAGCGCATTGAGTAAATACAGAATGTGTATTGATTACTGGGGGAAGGAGGAAGTATGGTGGCTTTATTATTGCCTTTATTGCGGTAAATTGATTTACTGGAGGAGAGGGAGAAGTTAATTCTTCTTATTAATCATCCTGTGTTCCAAGGCCCAAAAATTAATGAGTATCGCTTTCTCTGTAAAGGTGTTTTAAAGGTGGTAACATAAAAGAGAATGTTTCTTTGGTTATTGTGCTCTGCTGCTTCTCTTTCTTTTTTGCTTTTTTTTTTTTAAATGCTACAGAGATGGGAGACCCATTTATGCACACTTTAATTCCCGATTTTGTGTTATAAACAGGTTAGGATTTGGCTATGGCAGTGCAGTTCCTGCGGAAGGCATCTGGGTGGCTAAAGAAGCGCAAGATCACTTTGTTGGCCGTTTCTTGCGTGGGACTGTTTGGCGCTGACCTCTCCTATCATGTGTTTCCTGAGCAGACGTTCAAACTGGTGCATGAGTGCTGGTCAGAGGGGCAGCCAGCTGAGCTTTTCCAGAGGCTCTGTGGTGTCTTTCAGGATGTCCTTCAAGATGTTGATGTGAAGTCGACTGACTCCTATCGAGCCTTTGCAGCTTCTGGCTTCCAGCCAGTGAGTGCTGGAATCCCCTGGCTGCCTGCAGGCTCTTTGGTGGGTATCCCGCCTAACTTTGACAGCACAGCTGAGGATAAAAAAGGAATAGTCAACCATGTTGTTGTGATCAATGGCAAGGAAGTAGACTGGGAGAGCAACGAAGGTGTTGCTTTGAGGGAAGCTCTCACGTTTTCACTTAAAGCTCAGAAGTTTGCCATTGCCAGAGAAGTTATGTATTTGCAGAGCGGCAGTCCTTTAGCAAGCGCAGTAGTGGCTCCAGCTTGTTTAGCTGGTACGTTCCTCTGTGGGAGAGGTATAAAGCTACTTCTGGGTTTAACTCCTGGCCCCATGATACTTCGTACCATCTGTAACCTCATAACTGCTGCTGGTGGACTAATGTGCTATTACGTTTCTTACGACGCGATGACCTATCACCTAGACTGCAAGGCTGACAGAAAGGCAGCTACTGTTTCCAAAGACTATGCCAGAGGTGGGGTTGAATTTTATGATAAAATCTTGTCCCGCAACAGGGTTCTTCGTGGTCTGATGGGCAAACAAGGGACAAAAATGTATTCCCCGAGTGGTAACCTTTTCCCAAGGCACTGGTTCAGAATAAAGTATACTCCATACACTTACCGAAGAGATTTGATTGTTAATATTTTAAGAGAGCTCCAGGCATAGGAAGGGAGTGCTTGAATTTTAAACTTGTGAATTATGTATTCTCTTGGAACACTGCTGTGCTGCCTTTTTTTTTTCCCCCGTACCTTCGTTAGAATTGCGGGGTTTATTTTTGCATATAGTTCGGAAGGAGTTATTGCACATTCTGCGAATAAAGACTTCTCTCTTAAAATATTAAAGACTTGCTTCAAAAGTGCTCTGTTCTGTGTGCATCTCAAATCACAGGGCTGCTGAGGAAGGGAACTTCTCAGACACTGATCTGGAAGTTCTGCTGCTCTGCTCTGCCTTCCTGCCAGTGCAGTCTGGAAAATGGAAAGGGTAACTTCCAACGGAGGGGTTTTGGGAGCGTTATCATTTTACCAGGGGTGTTTGTATGTATGTTTGCCATTCCTCCTATGGAGCAACCCAAAGGTGTTTAAACAACTGGTTAGTCTGTATCATGCTGTTACATAAATACCAAGCCACAGTGTTTCTGTTCTGTGCAAGTTCTTGCACCATGTGAATTCTTATGCTGCAATTACCATTCTTCAGCAGGGCACACTAGTTATGCTGCAGTTCATACTAATACAGGTAGATTGTTACCAGCACCTGCATTGCTTTGCTTAAATCTGGTTCTGCTCGCTACATGACCTGGTGACTGCAGTGTGTATGTCTTGAATGTTTCCCGGCGGTGGTGGTTTGTAACGTGACTGTCATGGATGGATTGTTTTCTCCCAAGTGGGATAAGCGCGTGCTTTGCAAGTGCTAAGCACGTATTTTGTTTGCTTTGGTACAATTTTTGTTTAATTTAAAAATGCATGTAAATGTATGTCACCTTTTATGTCAAAGTAGGCAAGGTATAAGAAATAAGTCTGGTATTTGGTGCAGAATCTGGTGAGGTCTGTGATGAAGAATTGCCAAGGGAAATAGTCCTCCTGTTTCAGACTACCTTAAGAAGGTTTTGTCTGGCAGAACCAAGCTTTGCCCAGGATTACCAATCCAATCTGGAAAGGTCGTTAGTGCACAGGCAGTAGACTTGCCACTATAGCCTCACCTTGAAGCTTTTATGTGATCTCCAAAATGGTAGTTCTCAAACTTTGTAGTCCCCTCTTTTCTGTGTTTCTATTGCAGCTGTTCCAGTAGCCCTCCCTGGTGACATCACAGCAGTTCTCTGCTGTCAATTCTTACAGGAAACTTCTATTATTTCGTATCTTCTCAGTCACAGATGTACTGAGTGTCTTCTCTGCCCTGGTTTTGTCCTTTCTTCATCTGCTACGATAATAACTGTCATGCCTGTGTTTGCTCAAAGCATTACTGAGTTCTGTTTTCCCTTTGGATCACGCGGTGACATAAAGTGGATATACTGGCTGCTGAGGCACTGGTGTTGCTTTACATTGCCATGTATATAAGATGTTTGGATTTCTGCTGAAGTAACCTGTGCCATGTTTTTGTAGACCACCACCTATCACTTGCAATTGTCCTTGAAATACCAAGTCATGAGATGCCTCTTAGCTGCTTTCTGGCTGTAGGGCCTAAGGTTATTCTTCGTGTGACCTTTATGCAAGAGTTTGACAAAATCTCCTAGTCTGTGGAATAAAAGGAGACTTTACCTTTAGGCAGGGGGCTTGCAGAGCATCAGGCTAAATTTTATTTGACTTTTCTTCCAGGTAAGGGTAATATAACAGGTCAAGATAGAGGTTTTTCAGTTGAGTGATGTAGTGGCTCAAGATGGGAATATAATTCCTGTTTTATATAGCCCGTGAGTTCAATTCATCCTCGTGTTACTTCTTCTGACAAGTCTAAAGTCCATGAAATGTTCTCAGAGAGAATTCGGCCCACTTGTTTTATGTGGTTTAAGGAGCTGCTACTACATAAAGAGTGCAGAGAGGAAACAGAGGCCTTCTTCAAGATTTACAACAAGTAGCAGTTTAAACAAAATAAAATTAAAGAAATCTGTTTGCCTCTTAGCACTCCTTACTGCTGCTTTTCATCAAGGTGCCTGCAGCTAGTGCTATTACTTAACATTCTCAGGTTGTAAAGTCCCGGTGATGCTAATGGATTTTGCAGTTGTGCACTTTGCTTTACTTTTACAGCTGGATTCTCCAGGAAGCTCCATGTATCTGTAAATGCTGTGTCTGATTTACCCTTCCTTGAAATTGCTGTGGCATATTGGTGTCAGTAAGAGAGGGCTGGCTAGTATTAAGACACATGCCCTTGCCTTCTGAAGAGATGTTCTTGCCAAGGGCTTACACACCTCCATCTCTATATACTTAAGCTCCTATTCTGTCACCATCTGTGTACTTTCGAAGCATAGTACTGTCAATATTAGGGAAATGGGAGTTAAAATGACAACTGCTAATTAAGATTTCCCTGAACTTTGGGTTATGTGTGGGTTGTTCTGGAAAATGTTGGTATCGTGTGTGTTGTCAGGTAATTGTTGCTTGCAAGATCACCCAAGCTATTTGGCAAGTAAGAATAGCACAACTCAAATATATGGCCATGAAAATACTCATGCAAGGTCTTATAATACTGCAAATGTTTTTCTGTGGGTAGAACTTCTGATGAAATCAAACAGGATTTCAACCTGACAGTCTTCTATGATGGCATGACTGGCTGGGTGGATGAGGGGAGAGCAGTGGACGTTGTCTACCTCAATTTCAGCATGGCTTTTGACACTCTCTCCCATAGCATCCTTGTAGGGAAGCTTAGGAAGTGTGGGTTAGATGGCTTGACAGTGAGGTGGATTGAGAACTGGCTGAATGGCCGAGCTCAGAGGGCTGTGATCAGCAGCGTAGTCTAGTTGGAGGCCTGTAGCTAGCAGTGTTCCCCAGGGGTCAGCAATGGGTCAAGTCTTGTTCCACATATCCATCAACGACCTGAATGAGGGGACAGAGTGTATCCTTGGCAAGCTTGCTGATGACACAAAACTAGGAGGAGTGGCTGACACGCCAGAAGCCTGTGCCATCATTCAGCAAGACCTGGACAGGCTAGAGTGCTGGGCAGAGAGGAACATAACGAAGTTCAACAAGGGCAAGTGTAGTGTCCTGCACCTAGGGAAGAATAACCCCATGCACCGGTACAGGTTAGGGGCTGACCTGCTGGAAAGAAGATCTGCAGAAAGAGACCTGGGAGTCCTGGTGGACAGGAAGCTGACCATGAGGCAGCAATGTGCCCTTGTGACTAAGAAGGCCAGTAGTGTCCTGGGGTGCATTAACAAGAGTGTGGCCAGCAGGTGGAGAGAGGTCATCCTGGTGAGGCGGCATCTGGAGTACTGTGGCCAGGTCTGGGCTCTTCAGTTCAAGAAAGACGAGGAACTACTGGTGAGAGTCCAGCAGAGGGCTACAAAGATGATCAAGTGACTGGAGCAGCTCTCTTATGAGGAAAGGCTGAGACACCTGGATCTGTGTAGTCTGGAGAAGAGAGGACTGAGAGGGGATCCCATCAATGCTTATAAATATCTACAGGGCGGGTGCCAAGGGGATGGGGCCAGGCTCTTCTCAGTGGTGCCCAGTGACAGGACAAGGGGCAATGGGCACAAAGTGGAACACAGGAAATTCCGTCTCAATGCGAGGAAAAACTGCTTTACTTTGAGGGTGACAGAGCACTGGAACAGGCTGCCCAGAGAGGTTATGGAGTCTCCTTCTCTGGAGATACTCAAAACGCACATGGATGCAGTCCTGTCCAGCCTGCTGTAGGTCAACCTGCTTTGGCAGAGGGGTTGGATTAGATGCTCTTTGAAGGTCCCTTCCAACTCCTACTGTTCTGTGATCACCCCTTCTGAGCAAGGGTCTGTGAAGCTGGTGATAGTAATGGCCTAGTTTTGAGAGTACAATAGAAGCAAGCACCCCAGAATTAATGGTTCAAATGTTGGTTAATCACGCGCTTCCATGCTAAGAACAGTCTGATGTGGAAAAGCAAGTTCATTCAGTGGCCCAGAAGAGCCCAAGTGAATCAGTTTGTAACTAGTGTCAGTGAACAGCCTTATAGTCTTCTCCAGCTCTGAAGCTGAGACTCTTAAGTGTTCAGAAAACTTGTTTTAGTAGTAACTGGCTTCTCTTGCACTACTCAGATGGTGCAGACTGCACAATTTTTTGGGTAGAAAAGCAACAGAAAATGTTAAGCAAAGGGAATTGCTAGGAGATGTGGATATAAGAATTCTAAGCCAAAAAACTGTAAAAGCAAAAGTGTGAATGAAGTAATGAGCTCTCATAAAAAGGGATATTGTCTACAAAAATGAAGCTCTCTTTCTGTCTGGTAAAGTGCTTAAAGGATGAAGTATGAGTAGCAAATGACCAAAATGAGTTGCTAGTTTTAACTTATACAGAATCTAGTTAAAAGAGATATTTCCTTGACTCATTTATTTATGTTATTATCCTGAATTTTGTAGATAACTGAAAAGAAAATGATCCTTGTAATTTAATTTTTATATAAATGTAATGCTGCTGCTACATAAAGCTTTGGTGGATAAATCTGCAAGAGACAAGAGCCATCTAGGTGCTTGCTCAGAATTCCACTGGCATGCAAGAAATGTAGGGTCTGGCTTACATGTTTCTTTCCCTATCCTAAAAATTGTGGGTTTTTTGTCATGGAGATGCCTTCAGTTTGTTTAATGGTCAAAACCATAAAACTGTCAGAAACAGAGCAAGACTGAGAACTAGATAGTTTCCTTGAAGACAAGCAAACTGTAGAAATCGTCTGATTTAAAGTCATTTCTGAATCAGCTGCTATGGGTATCTGGCTCCTCTTGCAGTTTACAAGAAGGAGCTTCAGAGGTGACTTCCAAGAGAGAAATCTCCACCTAGGTGGCATGTCGGTAAAGAATGTCCCCTGTGGTATTGCCACAAGGGCTTCAGTTGAAGTGTAGTGGTCCTTTAGCACTTTTTATTAGAGTACAGCGCTGTTTTCACCACTTTTCACATTAAAGTGGTTTCCAGAACCTGACAGATAAGATGGTGAGAGCGCTGACTGCGAAGCTGTGGAGCCTGTTGCCCTGCAGGGTAAGCTGGTGGTGTTGGGAGAGGTGATGCTGGAAGCTGAGCCTACTGCTGTCGTTTTGCCCTTGGCCATAGCAGTTGTGAAACAACCACCGTGACAAAGCGCGGCTTGGGTGGGAGTGAATTAAAATGTATGAATCAAATTGTCACGACTGAATCACAGGCAGCTTTCATTAAAGGAAGAAATGCAGAGAATCCGTCCCAGAGCGAGTATGCAGCCATTGTAGACATCGTTAAAACAACTGTAGGCATCTCCACTATGTGGGAATGCAGTTCCTAGCAAGCTGCAGACACTGAGACAATTATGTGGGCCATATCCTGCAACTGTTTTCCACTCGTGTTCATTAAAAGCTTCCTGTAGCAGGTGTGATTAGAGGAATATAAAAATGATTAAGTTGCAGACAACCTGCCATCCTTGTATGCACCAGTTCCTCCTTGATTTCATTCATCTCAGCTGGAAGTGTGTATAACTGAAAGGCAGAATGCACTGGTAAGCAGAGGAATGCTGATGTAGGAAGACATAGTTAAGATCTCAGAATAAGAAAACTGTCAGGGAGAGAAGCTGAATTTGGTTGTTATCAAAACTAGACTTAAGAACGGAAAAACAATGTAATTATTCTCTAGGAATTGATATATTAGACAAATCTGAAAAGGCTCCTTAAATCTGAAGGAGCTGAAAAACGGCTTATGGATGTTTTGCTGGGCTGCTTTTTCACTGAGAATGTATCAGTTTATTTAGCTGAAATGAGTATATTCAAGCTGCTCAAACTGACAGATCTGTAAAGTGGAGAAAATTACTAAAATTTGTCTAGAAATCAGTCTGTCTTTCCCATGTGGAAAAGGGGGATTTTTTGGACAAGCCAAACTCTTAAGCTTCATAGCCAGAAATGAACACTGAAATGTCTCTGCAGTTGGGAGCTCTTACTCTGCTCAGTCAGACCAAGTTTGCCATGATGTGTCTTGGTCTCCAATCTTGAGAAAAGGAGTGCTTTTAAAAACTCACTTTGTCTCCAAAAATGCTCTTTAGAAAATGCAGCCAGACCAGGTGTACGTTTATTTCCCACCACCTTAGTCCTTTTGTACTACTTACTGCAGGAACCATCTGTGGTACTATGTACTTGTGCAGTACTTATTATGATGTGACCTCTGCCTAATAGTGTAACAAGCTTCCTATATATGGCCGTAATTAAGCATATTGGGCCTTAGGTTTGAAAAGAGTTGTCCCGCAAATCATGCTTCCTAGAGAACTTTTTTTTTTTTTTTTTTTTTTTAATGCCTGAGCTTCCATCATCTGGAAGTTGGGCCCTTTTCCAGTCTCAGTCTGGTTACTTGGAGTCATCAGCTGCTTTGGTCTACAGGAACATTACTGTGTTAATGTAGTCAAGGTGTTAACGTCTTCTTTCAGTATAAATGAATAACAGGTAAAGCTGTGTCCGCCTTCGTGTGTGGCCAAGCTACTGCTGTAGATGTCTTGCAAAACAGCAAATCTCATTAGGATGACTAATGGTGTTTAGAAAAATAAGACACTGTGAGCTCAATCCAAGGTTCGCGGTTCCAGCAGTTCCTGCAGAGGGAACATTAAGAAAGGATATGCAGTATCCTAACAGCTCTTCTCTATTAAATGTCTAGTGGTTTAGTGCAGACCTGCTGACCTCTGGTAGCTTGCTTTCTATCATTTGCTGAAATAATTTTCCAGTGGGAATGTTGTTGTTTCTTAATTTTCTGTTCCTTTTCATTTCCCCTTGCTCTGCTACTCTGCCTCTGCTGCCTGCTGACTCATCTTGCAAACTGCTTCAGCTCACTCAAACAAGATTTATGAACTCTGTAAGCTCTCACTTGCTGCTTGCACTTTCATTTGCACTACCTACTTGCTCCTACAGTACTTACTATCCAAAGGCCACAGCAGCTTGAACTTCTCTTTTATTAGGTTTAGTCTACATGGTTTTGCAATGAAAAATGCCTTTGACTAAATGAAAAATTGTGGTTAAAAACCTTCTTGTTCTTGTTTTGCCACAAAAAAAAAGATTTTTAGTACTGCTTTTGCATTTTCCATTTAGCGTTACTTTTTGAAAGATGTATTTCTTACTCGCCATCTATGGCACCCAGTTCAGTTTTGATCTTAATTTGCCTCTCTCAGTTTTAAGATGCTGCTATTTCCTTTGAGCCCTTAGAAATTTGGTTTCCTGTTCATGAAAATTGCAGGGAATTTCACATATTTCTATGGCTAGGGGACGTATTGTGACTTGAGAAATAACAACTAATGTACCATTAGCTGCTTGTATTGATGTTGAGCTAGCTCAGGCACGTCTGTCTTACACCTGAGTGCTGCTGTGTAGAGATCCTGCATGCTGGCTTTGAGAACTGTGTCTTCTCGAGTTGCTCATATTGCCAGTTCCACGGAGGAGTTTATAGATGTGTTTTAATCACCTGCCACTGAGCAGAAGCAGAGGGGCCTGTTCGGTTTTGTCTGATGAAAAAGAACAGTTACTTGCCTTTTGACAAAAAACATTTTTTTTTATGCCTCGTGGAAGGGTGAGGAGTTGGGGAAGCGAAAGAAAAGCCTGGGCAACACCAAGGAAAATAGTCCCGTGTTCCTTGAATTTTCTAAATCTTGATGTTGTTACAAAGCTGCACAAGAATTGCAATAGACTTCTGAAACCAATTGCATCTGATTTCTAGATTATCCCTTTAATAGGGTTAAGCTTTGCAGTCCTGGCAGTACGCACAGATACTTACCTGCTCTTGAGTAGCACCTTCATGACCATGTCAACTACAATAAAACTCCATCTGCTCAGTACATCCTCAAGTAGTCACCTGTTCCACCACTTCCCAGCTTCTTGTGTGCAGCCACGTTCCAGGTACTCCAGGTAACAGAGAGACACCCCAGACAAAAGCTTCTGCTTCAGTTCCCTTACCCACACCAATTCCTCTTCCCTGCTCCTTTGGACTGGAGGCAGTTACTGCACAGCCACCAGAAATTTCGGTGGAGTAGCCCCTGATTTAGAAGAGTTGAGAACTGAATGTGATGCTTCCACCAAGCAACATGTGACAGTTCAATATCATGTTGGCTCTACCAGGTATCCTTGTGCAAAAAGTCCATGCTGCTACTTACTTCCAGCCACAGAAAATGGAATTTTGCAGAGTTCTGTTACCACAAATATAACTATCAATATCAACACGAATCAGCTGAGGCTGAAGCCATAATTTGTGATATAAAAACTAGAAGTAGAATTTCCAGAAGTGAAAACTAGTAAATTACTCCACTGTAACTATAAAGAGATTTAACAAATGTGGAAGTGAAGATAAAACTACAATCCGCTTTACTATTGTGAAGCCATATTAATTCTTAAACAACAAATGAATTACTACACAATGAAACACTAGATCTGTTTCTTGGGGGAGACTGAAAATTAAGATCAAGCCATGTTGTAAATAACGATACTGGGTTTGAAAAAACTTTTTTTTACTTTTTTTTTTTTCCCCCTTCATTTCCTGACTAGACTGGAGGCATCTATAAATATTTCAGAAAACAGAGCAGGGGAAGAATTGCTCCGTAGAAAGTTTTCCTTGTAAAATCTTTTCTCATATGGGATGAGTTCCACTGCCTCAGTGACTCCGTTATAAAAGCATGTTATATAATTCTCTGTAGATACTCACAGACAGATGTATTTATGGTTTTTGGAAACTCATGTAATTTAGGCATAAAACTTGAAGTATGTTTTATAGTTCCTCATTAATAATAGTTGAGAATTATGCTCATCTAAGGCAGCACACATAAATTCTTAATGTTCAGACATTCATTATATGCCTGTGGTGGTTAGTAGCTGGTTAGTAGTTGCTATAGGAAAATAAAAGCCAGTGATCCCAAAGGTTTTTTTTTTATATATTCTTTTAAGAAATTTGGAAAATTGTGTTCGTCCCCTAATGCCTCTTTCCCTTCTGCTTCCACGTTCTCCCACTTAATCTAAAGATGCAATAAGTGATATTGAAAAAGTCAAATCAGGAATGAGACAAACTTTTTATTGATGAAGTTTTCATTAAGCATGGCAGCACCTTATAAAAGGAAACGCTGAATCCATTAATTTTTGGAGGTTATAAATTCAGGTAGTTTTTTGCAATAGCAATTCACAGATCTTAATAGTGTTCAGTTGTATCGTACGTGAAGATGGCTACAGCATAGTTGCAGGTGGCTAGATGAAAGCTTAATATATGCATTTTGGCTTTACACCTATGAAGCAGGTGAAAAGGCAAAAGTTTTTTCATACTTTCCTGGCCAGAACATAATTTGTGTTGCAAATTAAAGTCATGCTTTAGCGATTGCAAATTGAACTGTAAAACATTTCTTTCAAAGTTTTTTCTAACTTTCCAGCAGCTGAACTGGATTTGTGGATTCATGAAAATGCAAAAGTTTCAGTCTAAGAACAGAGTAAGAATGAGAGTAATTGCAATTTTCTGCATATATGGTATTTCTTTCAGTGAGCGTTAAAGAAAAAATCTGGGCTGAAACCTCACAATAGATGGATCAAAAAAGGTACCTTTTCTTCTAGAGTCATGTGGTGACCAGATCTTTTTTTCTGCTTATGAAGTGAGCAGAGAAAAACCCAAACCAAATGTGGCACTGTGTTCCGAAACAAGCAGTTCTGCTGGTACGTGTACTTACTGTTTCCTTGATCCAGACACAAAATTGCTCAGGCCAGAGAAGTGTTATGTGGAGATCTCAATGGTAAGTTTTCCTGAAGCATGAATTTCCTGAATTACGCCATGGCTGTCCCTGACGTTTCTTTTATTCTGAGATTGGAAATAGACTTGATGCAGCTTTGAACCCTGCAAATTACTGTGTGCGTGTGTTGCAGGATCAAATGTGTCAAAATTCCTTCCCCTTTCACTGAACATTTTCATCTTGGACTTTCAAATCCGGTATGAAAGAATTGTTCCTTACCTGGTATTTTATGGGTATCAGATGCATGTTGACTTCAGCTGAAAGTGTGGGTATGAAAACCTCTGGAAAAAAACCAGACCTACAGCATTCTATTTTTGTTTCATGGTGTTGGTCTGGTTTTAATCTTACAGAGTTTCTACTGAATTTTGCCTTGAATGGCATAAATAGGGGATCGGTCTGTTTGTGTGCACTGAGCCGCCTGGAGCTCCTCTACTAGGACCAAACCCATCGCAAAGCGCAGCAGGGATGTCCTTTTAACACATGGCTGGAGGAGGTGACATTGTGCTCACTGCGTTGTGTAACGTGCTAGTGTGCGTGTCGAGGAAGTACACCTGTGCTAAATCATCTCTTCAGGCTTGTGATTTGTAGGTTTAAACCATAATCTCTTGGAGATTATCTGAAGGAGGGTGTTGCAGGCAAGGATGGATGAGGGGGATCCCAGCACTTGTTAAACTGTGTCGTGGTGCGGGAAGAAATGCAGGAATCGTCAGTCTGGAAGGGGAAGAGGCAAAAGGAGGAATATTCTGGTAGGTTAAACAGGAGGGAGCCTGGGCTGCTCGTATCATGCAATCCAAGGAACATTTACGTCATATACTCATTATAGCTAATGTGGAAAGTGTTTAACTCCTTGGGAAGCAAGAGACTGAAACCAAGTAATCCCCCAAGGTGGATGACCTAACCACAAAGCACTAATCAGGCTCTTCTTGGACAGATTATTTTCAGCAACGTGGAACAGTGTTCCCTCTGCCTATTTCTCAAGTCTTATTTTGCCTTTGGATTTCTTTTAATATTGGCTTCCTAGAAAAGAAAAAAAAAAAAGGCAATTTTATTGCTACTAAAATAGGTTAAGGAGAGCAAAAAGACTGCTTTTTTTTTTCATTATGATCCAAAAAAATCTTTCCATAGACTGTGGCACAGAAATATTATCACCTCATGTGTCTTTTACAATTTTCCGTCTTTACGACGGTATTTGTTGGCACTTTGTAACTTCCCTTAAGTTAGTCCAGGCTATCAAAGAGCACACAATATAAATTCCCTATTGCACAAACAGGTTGCCTGAAAAGAAATGTGTAAAATTCAGATCATGTTGTAGCTGTTTTATTTGCTGCCATTTAAT
The DNA here is from genome assembly GCA_013398295.1 of Chionis minor. Lineage (NCBI taxonomy): Eukaryota > Metazoa > Chordata > Aves > Charadriiformes > Chionidae > Chionis > Chionis minor. The sequence continues at coordinate 233,599 of VZSF01009085.1, read as the reverse complement.
GCGTGCATCCATCATGCCATCGTAAACTCATCAAGCGTTTTGTAACTTGGCTATTAAAAGTGCTTCTGCCCTGCGGCTGGTGGATCAGTAGTTGGGTCAGCTATGAAACAGTGATCCCCTAATTTAAAAATCAGTCTGCTCTGTTCATTGTCTTTACAAATATTTTAAGGAAAATTCGGAGGTTTTTCCCCGCCCCTTTTCTGATGATAATAAATAATATTGTGGGCCAAAGAGCAGTCATGTCTGAGGCAGAGAACATCCTAGGTAAGCTTCTGTGTGTCAGATGTGAACTTTGTGTACCTCTTGGCAGGCAGTCACTCACACGAGCACTGGCAGCGAGTCAATGAGCATATGTGCTTGAGTTAACTCCTGCCCGGTGGGGATAGCGCTTGACATTCTCTCTGAAAGAGAACTTTTTTTTTTTTTTTCAGGAATTCAGCAAGGCACGTAGACTTTGAGGACATGACTGCTTTTCGTGGAATTAACAGGCTGTGTTGAGTTGCAGGCTGAGATTCTTTGGTTCAGCTAACGTTGCATCCGCCATTCGTAATACTTACTGGATTTTTAAGTGCCAAGGCCATGCTGGTAAGAAAACTAGCGACTAGCTGGAGGGCTTGATTAAGGGGAGTCTGACCAAGGGGAGGGGCGACTGGCCTGAGATTGCTGTCATCTATTAATAAGACCAGAATGAAGTTTCCACACTGCGGCAACTATGAATTATTTAGTTACCGCAGATGGACAGCACGCCATTTGAGTCAACGGGATTTCGCCAGAACCTCGCATCAGAAACCTGGCTTTGTTTAAAGCCTAGTGTAAGGCATGTGCAGCAGGTGTCTCACCAACTGAGACATTTTCTTTTGCCCAGTGAGCTTTGGCCCTTTAGAACCATGCTGGTTCCTCGGAAAGAATTGAACCACCATCTGCTAAGAAGCATGACTTTTACGTGTGCCAAGTTTGCCACTCAAGGAAATAGTGTCAGACAGCTGAGTGTAGATCCAAGGGTTTTACCGTGTTCTGTCCCTGGTTGAGGGGAAAAGCCCCTGAAAGGTGCTTTTTTAATTTGTGCCAAGTGGCATCCGTTCCTACAGAATCCTCCTTAAGCTAAGTATAGCTCCTTCACAGCATCCCCTCCATCCTCCTACACAGCTCCAGCCAGGAGCTAAGGGAGACCAGTGGATGAGAAGCCAGCTACAACAGCTCTACACCATTGGAGGAACAGCACTGGGATCCCTCTGGTGTAGCGGGAGGAGTGCATAGTGGGTAGGCTGGGATAATAAATGTGGTTCAAAGCAAGACCAAAACTTGTATCTGCTCAATAATGGAAAAAAAACTGGTCAGCCCAGCATTGCTGTTGCTCTGTGGTACCTGTTGGCCAAATGATGATACTATAGGTTTGATGATATTATTTTCAGGCAGCTCTGAGTTTGTTGTTACTCTGCTACATTTTGGAAAAATACGCTTTTAACCACTTGCCATAGGAATGACCTATGTAAGACAGGAGATCTGAGTGTTTTATGTTTTTGGTGAGAATGACATAAGGAAGAGGAGAGAACATTTGAGCAACCTGACATTCTGACCAATATGATCATTCTTAGATTGAACCAGTACCTTTGTCCGTACTACGGGTGGATGCATCTGCAGCCTCGGTAGAGCAGAGCCTGCCAGCTTCCCCGGAGCAGGGCCCGGCTGAGCTCTGTGTGGGCTGGCAGAACACTCCCATCCCTGTCCTGAGGAAAGGCAGAGGCAGAAGATGGGCAAAAGGCAGGGTCAGAGGAGAATATGCAGCTGCAAGATGGGAGTTTGAAAATGAGAGTGAAAGCCATTGTCTCGACTTTTTGTCTCAGCTAAAAATACTGGAGCTTGAACTTTGAATCCCCTGCTGCTTTGGTTATGCAGTTTGGCTGGTTTGGTTTGGAGGTTTGATGGGGTTCAGAAGAATAACTACACATTTGCAGTAATCATCTGTAAGAGCCAGTTGAGGTTTATTGACATCAACATTATGGCACTGCTGGACCAGCAAGATCCAACCTGTGACTACATTTTACAATATAAAATTCAATCCCTCTGGCTAAAAAAATCTCCTTTACCTCAAGCAGTAATTATTCCCCTTCTATCCTCTTTGTATAGGGACAGAAGAAATGTCATGATTGTAACTTCCACAGATGCAGCCCAAGGGATCTGGTGGGCACAGCACACCTCACAGTTTTCAGTGTTTAATGAGAGCCGCATGGTAGCTTTTTTCACTGAATGTGTGTAGAGGTGCCAGGGTATAATCTGACAAATTTGAGAACTACTTTTGAAGCAGATTTGTTATGTCATTGCTGAAGATATTGTCTGCAGAAGTCAAGGGTGTTTGTAGCTTCTCTGCCCTTTCAGCATCACTTCGGGTGATTCTCCTCTGGACTCTGCTATTTTTAATCTAAATAGACATAGTCTCTCCTGGTATTCTCAGCTGGAGATGTTGTCTTCCTGGGCTCAAACATTGTGAAGTGGCCATTAAGAATCGCCTGATGTTGCCATAGAGGTGTCTATGTTTTAATGATAACAAAGTGATTCCTGTCCTTTATAGGGCATAGATCCCTGTCGCTGTCACTGACAGAATAATGGGGGGTGATCAGATGAAGGGGACCAGGCTGACTGGTTTTGTCAGGTGTAGTTTTCACTGAAGTTACTCAAGAGGGGCCATATATTTTGCCATAATTCCTTTTGAACCACATCTTTAGTGGAGGTCTTTTATCAGAGGACCCTTAGGAATATATTTAGGATGAAATTTGCTAAATTTGCTTCCACCTGCACTGTCCTTGTTGGATATTTTCTCCCTCAGGCGATCTTAAAATTCAGAGGCTGAAGTTTTAATTCTATTGGTATTTATTGACCTGAAATTTTGTAACATTTAATTATCTTTCTGCTTTTGGATGGAGGTGGGATGGGAAGGGTAGCACACTGATGGGGGTAGGTACATGACAGCTGATGGGGGTTGTCCATCAACTGAAATTACCCATTGTGGGACCTCAGTTCAAAAACGATGATGAGAAACTGGAATGGTCCAGCAGGAACTACCAAGGTTATCAGAGACGCAGAGCACAAGACCTATAAGGAAAGGTAGAGGAAGCTGGGAGCTTATGTAGTCAGGAGAAGAAAAGGCTTAGGGGTAATGTGTGACTGGTGGCCAAATAAAGCTGCAGGATCTGAGGTTAGATCTCTCGTAGGACAGTTATTTCAGGTAAGACTAACTGCCATGTAATACTGCTGATATGTTTGTAACAAAAATTGATCACATAAAAGCAGTCCTGTAAGATTTTGTAAACCTGTATTGTGGGTAAATACCTTTCAGCTCTGCAGTGTGTTTTCATGTACTTCTTTATGGTGATTTTTAGCAGCAGACCCACTCTCTAGTTTTGTCAAACTCTATTGAGGTTTTTTGCTGGTCCACTGACTTTTCCTGCGTCAAAATGCTGGCTTTCACTACTCCCTCCTTACTCATTCCTTAATAAATGTAGTAAATCAGATTGGTTTTAGTATGGTACATAGGAGTATTTTGCAATCAACCTTACATGACATAGAAAAATGACCAAATATTTCTATTCTTTGTTTTCTCTCTCTGAGCCAGCTTCTCATTGATTGGTATCCCCTGGCCACTTCTCTTCAAAAGCAGCTTTTTGCTAGGAGAATGTAAATTTCCATTAAAATGGTGATACTGTTTTCTGATCCCTGTTTTGTTTACTGACTCAAGGAATCACAGACGACTAGAAAAATATCACTTTTAGACTAGAAAAGCCATGTTGCATAACCCCAGCCATAAGGTCCATCTTTTTCAGATCTTCAGGTGATGAAAACTAGCATGACTGCACTATTTGGAATAATGCTGACTTGTGCACAGTAAGAATCTCAATTTTTATCGGCAATGTCCATAAATGGGTAGGAGTTATCTAAGAGGTGAGGTAGGAGTTATCTAAGAGGGGCATCAGAAAGGACAAGTGGATCTGGTGAATAAGAAAGGATATATGCGGTTTTTTTAAAGTTTTCTTCTGTAGACATGGATTTAACGTGTTCTCTTATTGATGCTCTGAGAACAGCGTCTTTGCATTGGGAAAATAAAATTTTCTGTTCACAGCTTCCCACCAATTAATTATTCAGTATTTGAGAACTTTGAGATTTCCTAGGCAAAAGTGATAGGGTAGGAATGAAGAGAAGTCACAGCACGTGATGCCACAACTCATGTAAACTCAGGCATGAGAAGAATGATTTATTTGGAAAGAGTGCAATACCCATCCTTTTATTTATGTTTTGCACGTTTATTGTGGCTCTGTAGGACATAAATCTTAGGCAAGACTTATTTTCCATTAAAAACAGAAATTACAACAACATTTCCACTTGTGAGTGTGTATCTTAGAAGCAAGTCACGAATTTTAATCATGGAGTAGAAACTCAGTTGACATAAATTGCAACAGCTCCTCTGAAATCAGCGGAGCTATATGAATTTATCCCACCACAATTTTTGGACCCATGATTTTAAATAGATCCCAAAGTGGTCGTCAGTTTGATTGTCCTGAAAGCTAAGCTAATCTTACCAGAAAGGTCTACTAGCTGACAAGGAACAAATAATGAATATTTTATACATTTCTTCCTGTTGCTTGAATTTGGTCTAATCCTTATTACATAAGATGACTGACGGGTTTATATTCAATACAACAAGACTTCCAGTAGATGTCATTTTTTTCTTTTCAAAGCAACAGAACAGTGGCTGTCACACCAGCATAGCAGGGGAGCAGTTGCCACATCCTGCCCTTGGCTGCTACCTGGATTTTCAGAGTGCTGTACGTGCCAGCCTGGCATGGGCTGGGGAGAGTGGCAATGACCAACCTAGTCCCCCGACCTCAAAGCCTGATGGTTTTTGTTTACTTTCAGCCTAAAGGTACTGTATTCTGTCTGTTTTGTTTGGTAGGTGGCATTAAGAAAAATAAATTTTATAGGCTAAGCGTTTTGCCCAGTCAAGTATTCGCCACCAAGCTGATTGCTTTGAAATTTCAAAGTCTCTCATGTAACTTCACACCTATGTGAGGATGAGGATGTCTTCTATTCAGTGATGCTTCTCTGATGGCTGTTGAGCTTCTTTCATCTTCCTCTTATCACAGTGGACTACTAACGTGGTGTAGTTTTGTAGACGGACAGAATCTACTTTCTTTATGTAAGTATGTGTTCTGAGTCACCTTAGCAGGGAGTAGAATGGTTGCATTGGCAAAGGCTCGTTAGCTCAAGAGCTCAGTGACAGAAGGTTTTTGCTGCAGAACAGTGAGAGCTCGAGACTGTCTAAACCTATAATCTCGTAATGTGCTAAATCTCTGTTACCTAAATTCACAGTCTTTTTATGTTATGGTAAGCTTGTCGTAACTTGCAGATGTAGGCTGGTAAATAGTGCATCTTATATTTAGTAAATAGGAAAAAAACCTCCACATTAAATCTTCCCTGTAGAATTTTTTCCACTACAGTACTTAAGCTTACTGGAAAAATCCAAGATGGCATAAACTGTCAAGTGCTGAGACCCAGCTAATACAGTGCAGCTTTTTCCCGGGGATGAACATTCAAGGACAAGGTAGCCTTTCTGCTTAAATTCTGCAAAAGATGCAGACAAAGTAAATATTAGGTTTGTGCTCATTTCTTTTCCTTGCGCATCAGGTATCAAGGCTCTTGCCAGTTTTTATTTTGGCAAGCCTGATTACCAGGTTTGCTTGCCAAGGATGTAGAGAAACATCCTTTGTCGGCAAGATGGACTAGATGACCTAATGCTCATAGTTCCTTTCTACAGCTTCTCTACTTCTACTAAAGATTGCGGCACCGTAGTTTCGGCTTACTGAAATCCTGTTGTTGCTATTACTTCTTGACTACTGAAGTTAAAGATACTTGCCCACAATAAAATAAAGTATGTTGTATTTGAAAGATGCGAGCCTTCATCAAAGCTGTATCGCAGGTTTTTGTGTCTGTGGGCCACGTTTTCAAAGGTCCTGAGGGTTCAATAAACATCTAGTGAAACTTGTGAAGTGCCTGAGAAGCTAAGTGATAGTCTGCTCCTTGAACACAATCTCTTGGGAATGAAACTTTCTCTACTGAGCAAAAGGACTTGGAGGGGCAGATTTCCACCTATTTTATTAGGTGGGAAAAATCTATTAATCTCTCTCTTCCCTCTGCAGGAGTGCTATAAATGCACCAAACCGTGAAGTTAAGTGTTTTTTGTACCTTTTAATGACAAATTGTCCATGTTACAGTCATTCTTTTAAAAGCAGGAACTATGTAAGGCACTTCTTCAGGAAATTGGCTTTCTCCTCATTAAACTAGTCTTTTGCCCTAGAACACAGAGTATTCCACACAGTCACAATTGCTGAAACATGCTGTCACCATAAAGTCATTAACGAGGGCAGCTAAGTAAGAGATACCATTAGAATCATTACCTAGTGACAAGATATAAAGTTATTCTGACATCTCATCTCTTAGGCTGGAATTTGTTCTCATTTGGTGTTTTGTTATCAAGATAAGAATTAAAATAGTAAAGACAGAGTTTAGCAAATTTGTTTCTCTGATCTTGAAGCCATATGGTCCTACTGCATGATGGTAACTGCTGCAGCCTTCATGAATAAGGCAATAACAGAAGAGTGGCACTAAATAAAAATGTGAAAAAAAATTCCTATTGTTATTATTCTAAAAGACATGTAGTAGGTGAATGCGAAATTGCCCTATGGTGGAAAACCACCATTTAACTTGGCTGTCACTGGGACAGAGTATCCTATCCTAATTCTCCATCTCTGCAACAGCATCACCTGGGAACTGGATCAGGCCAGGACCTGTACTGCCACTATCTTTTTCTTCTCAGTGCACCAAAATTTTCTTTTAAAAGTAGTTACAAATTAGATTTTTCTACGCACAAAACCAACAAAGTCATAAATATCTGACTTTGCATCTGATCAGAGACCAAGACAGAGAGACTTTAAGTAGTGGGCAGAGTAGAAAGCGCCCCTGTTTTATGACTTTGCTTTCTGGTTGGTGGGGTTTATTTTCCTTTTGAGGACAAGGGAGACATATTTAACAGGCAATATTCTGTGTTATTTTTTAAGACATGCGTGTGTGTGTTTGATGTGTTTATTTTCTTTTGCTTCAGCTTCAGCAATCAGGAAACACAAGTGCAAAGCTCAGTACAGTTGTACAGAGGCAGGTATATTCTAAATGGTTTGCCAAAGCCTCATCACCACGAGGAAGTGGTAATGACCGCTTTCGGCTAGAAGCTCTTTTTTAACTAGCATTTAATTCGAGCAGAAGGGAGCTTGATCTGCTGCAGGAGGGTAACATCTGTGCGTAGCACTGCAGGCTGCGTCTGCACCACCATTTTAGTTTGGCTCAGGCGCGTGCTTTTGAAATGTCTCTCCTAACTCTGCTGCCCTCCTGTTCTTTGGGACGGGACGCAGAGAGGTCTCCACATGCCGGCTCGTTTCCTGAAGGATGCACTCTGAGAGGCAGGTGTGGCTCCCATCACCTTAGCTGCTTGGCCAGTGCCAAACCAGAGCCCCCACGTTCCTGCGCACCACACACCAGGCCAACAGCATGACCATCCCATAAAAGCCTCTCTCTGGAGGGCTGTGGCATTATTTCACACACTGAACTGAAAAACAAAAAAAAAAGAAAAATAGCCAGCTCCTTGTTGTTATCATGATTGTGATAATAATAATAGTAATAATAATAATGATGATGACAGTGTTTCACAACAAGAAGGGCCATCATGCAGTGTGGGCATGACCTAAGAGGCAGGGAGCCCTGATCATTAGGGACACAAGCCAGCCTGTGTCTCCAGGAGCTAGGAATCACTGGCCACATTTTATTTCATAGTATGCACATCTAGCCTATAATTTAGAAGAGGAAATACTTTCTCTGAAACTTATGAAGCACAGGCTATCCCCACAAGGTTTTGCACCACAAAATGCCACGGTAGTGCTGGGTTGGCCATTGGTGATAAAGGTGAATTTTGTTCAGGGTGACTGTGTGTTGGTACTTGAAAATTAAAGCAAAGACGACAAAAGCAGCATCTGTGTGTCTTGGGGATGGGTCTTGGAGAATATTTGCGTGGCTGGAGAGTTATTTGTAGAGTTTGTGCATTTGCAGTACTGCAGGCACAGCATTTGATCAGCGATGGGGGACTACTCACAAGCAAATATAAATTAGCTGATCTTAGATAGATAAGAATGTAGTGACAGACTGAGTGCATTCAGGAACTAAACAAAGAAAAAGGCAGAGAAAGATCAAAACCAACTAAAGAATGGCAATCAGTGGAGTAAAGACATACCAACCAATAAACCACCAGTGATTTCTTATTTCTAACTTTTGACTCATTTTTCTTCCTTGATTTCCTATGTTTATCTCTCTTTTGATCCCAGAAATATTGTGGTAGTGTAGAAATCCACTTGTGTGCAAGAGCTTGCACGTCTGAAGCTGAGATTAGAAGTACTTCAGGGCTAGCACTATGTCTGTTTATTAGCCTAGACAGAACTGAGCTCAATGAATAAATAACAATAGTTTATCCTAAGGAAACTGATTTGGAAATAATTATTCAATGGAGGAAAGTGCCAATATTTCAGTGCAACATTTACATGAAGTACTATTTGCGGACTATCATTCAAATGTATATTGAGGTACTGAATACAGAAAACATTTATCCATAACAAGTATTTGATAAAAATATTGCCCAGATTTGCAATGAATAATTCAGTCTGCATTAGTAACACGTGCGTGACTCTGCACATTATTCATACCTTTATAAATGCTGCGGTAAATTGCTACAGGTTAATAGGTACTTATATCCTTTTCTGTGTAGAATGCTGTTGGGTCCGATTTTTCAGAGATGCTGAGCCACCCAGAAGTTTAAATATGACAATGAGTTGCAGATATTAAGGGCGCCTGTAAATTAGGCCGTGTTAATGTTAGTCGCAGGGAGGCTGTTTGGGACTGGCGCAAAGGGTAACGCAACAGCCTGAACCTGGGGCATGTTCTGTAGGGCTCTGCTGAATTCCCTGTGTATTAATTGTACCCTAAATATACTTTCTCCTCAATATGAAAGTCATATTTAGAATGGATACAACTAAGTATTTAAAAGCTGATTAGAAGCCAAACAGATTGCTGATGGAAATACCAAAAGGATGGACAAGACTGATTACTGGACACTGTGATGGGAGATGACAAACCCTTGTGAGAAACAAGACACAATAATCTAGAAAGCTCACTGCAAAAAGATCTCCCTACCATGTTTCTACTTCTGTTTCATTATAATTGACATTTACGCAGGCAGCGGCAGTCAAGAGATGTAAATAGCTGAATCTGGCATCCCGTTGTTAAGCTCTGGACAGGCATTGAAAAAACCCATGCACCAAGCCATAGAGATGTATATGAGGTATGTATAAGAGAGGAGAGAAAAATATAATGTGAAACAGTAATAACATTTTCTTTAGCTTTAGCTTTTTGCACTGATCCAAAAAGCACGTCATTCTAAAGCGCACTGGAGTTGTTTGATACCAAAAAATGCGTGGTTTCTGAGAGGATTTAAAGTTGAGCTGGTTCAATTATTCACCCTTTGACTTCAAAGAGCTCCCTAGGCTGTATCAACCCATATGTCTGGTTAAAAGTTTGCATATGTTGTAGAGCGGTTTTGATAACACAGCAGTAATATCGCTATAACCAACAGATATTAATAACAGGTCATTAAGAAAGCATTTTTATCTATTTATATTGCACTCTCTCTCTGTTTATCTTTATACACATCCTAACAGACCATTATTTCTGTACATGGAGCTAGCCAGTGACCTTACAACAGGGATGTATGCCAGACTACATTGTGCTAATAACAACATCAGTTATTTTATCAGGAAGCCATTCCTTAAAGTCTGCTGAAGAAAAGCAGGGGATTATAGCACAGGCCACCATAAGCACAAGAACATAATGACAGTGGCAGCCTTGAAGGTACAGGCAGAGGACGTTACTAGAAGCCTTAAGCACAAATTGCAAGTAGTAAATTACTGGTCACAAGAGAAATGCAATCTTGAGAGCTGGGTAGAACCCGTTTTAGGGCCTAACTGGGACATGTGTTGAGTTGTGTAACAGACTATTGCAGCTGGCTGGCAGCACAGGTGGAGGCACTTTTAGATGGTACACAAGATTGCAACAAAACCAACTAGTTGCATGGGAAGCTTATTTCAGAATTGGGTATGAGAATCGAGCACTCTGATATCCTGTATTGATACATATGTAAAATTATTCATCATAATATTTGCTCTAGTGTTGTATTGCTTGTGTTTGGTGTTGTAATTTGGGTGCAACACGCGTAAAGCTATATATTTTGGTTTTCCTGGAAAAGAAACACCAACACTAACTGATCTGTTTCTTAAAACGCCGTTGTTTTAAACAATGCTTGCATACCTTCATCATCCCAGATGATGTTGCTCCATATGTCCAATTCTAGCATAATCTGGCATTGTAAATGTCTGAAAACAACTTCAAGAAGCAGATATGTTTAGACAGAAAATATGGGCTTAGAGTCTGTACTGCCTTTGCAGGAACAAGCTTATGAGCTTGTAACTCATCTTTAAGCTAACCTGATTTGCCTTGTCTGCCTGCTATTGTTTTGTGCTGACATAGGCTGATAGAGCAAATAAATAAATAATGTTTACACAAAGCTGTACTAGAATCATGTAGGTTTTATAACATGGTCACACCTGAACAGCTTGATGATGTCGAGTATGTAAATTAAAGATGTTCCTGGTGCATAAAAAGATGCTGCATGCTGTAAGTGAAAAGCTGAAATACGGACTTACAAATTAGCTGTACCATCCGGTGAGCTTGTTGAACACCATCCCTCTAGAAGACAGCCATAAATGTGAATGATCAGCCATGAATCCACTTAGTGGATATCCTGTAAGAATAAATTTTTCAGCCCACATTTTTTATCTGCAGCCAGTTCTGAAAAACAGTATTTGTGGAATGATTCCTTAGTGCAGACATCTGGTAGAGGGCTGGTGTTACAGCTCCAGGACCCTCTTTTTCTGATAGGAAGAATAAAGCACTTGACTAGGAAGTCATGTGAGTGGGATTCTCATCCGCCATAAATTGACAGTGTCAGCTAGGTGTCACAGGCAGCCAACCTCCCTTGGAATCACACAGGACTCTGAAGGTTAAGGCAAATCCACTTTCTCCTCCTCCTCTGGAACAGAAGTTTCAACCTGTAGAAACAGCACAACTTCATTCTTCAGCTTATATTCACACCTTATTGCTAGAGGCATTACTCTTTCGTTTTGAAACCTTATCACTGTTCCAGATTTGATCTGCTTTTCTTTTTCTTTTTTTTCCATTTTTGCGAGCTAGCATTACGCTGCTGTTCTAAAGGTAAGAGAACTACCCTTAAACACTCCTGTGAGATGCCTTCTCAGGTGGTTCTTTTCCAGCATTTTACCTGATGTTGTCTACACAAGCACTCTGTGTTTCTAGGAAGTCATTGATCTCCACCATATCAAATCTTAGCATCTCCCTTAAGGACCAAGAGTTTCAAACAGGCAGAATCCTCTACACTTTCCTTTTTTCTTGATGTCCTCGGTATGTGGCCTCTGGCTGATGTATTCTGGCTCCCCACACTGCCTTCCTTCCCTCAGCACACTTCATTCTGGAAAGCGTTGCTTCCTAAGTACCTGGCTTCCTCTGAGGAGCAGGAGTGCTTTGCTTTTCTCCTCACTCCGGGTCAAAATGAGGTGCTATTGGCAGCTCTCAGGAATAAATAGCTGCAGCCTCCACGCTGAGGCGGAAGGACACGGTGCCTTCAGACCAAGCTCTGGGGTAGCTCACACTGTGGATCTGAGCAGGTCTAACCCTGTGGCAGGGGGTCCCGTAGGCCAAGTTGTGGTTCTGTGTGCAGTTTTACTGTTGACGTTTCAGTAAGTGATGGTCTAAGTTGGTCACTTCGGATGTAACAGCTGTAGGTTGTGTGATGTAAAAGCACAAGTGCGTCTATTCTGCTGAATGCCTGAGTGGTTGTACTTTCAATATATTTTTCCCATTTTTATTTTCTCTTGAGAGGGTGCAATTCATGTAAGAATTGCCTGGATTGGTTTGTAATGAAAAGACCTACCTTAATGCCATTTTTCAGCTTCAGAAAGGATATTTAACTTTATGCTAGGAGGATGTAATTCTTTATTTCACTAAAGCAAACGCAAGCTTTTCAGGCTGTTAAAAACAAAAAAAAAAACCCAAACCCCAGCCTGGCAGTTTCAGCAAAAATTTAACAGCGTTAAATACTGTATTAGCCAAGACTTCATTACTTTTACCAGATACGGCACGGTGCATTACAAGTATTATCAAAACTGACCTTCAGTTGTCAGATTAAGTTAATAGATCAGAGGCCGGTTTGGCCAGACCTCTACACTTAGATTGGCAGGTCAGAGCCCTGGGCTTCTCCGAGACGTGCAGCCCCTTGGCAGTACTGCCAGTGTGTCGGAGCCGATAGCCCAGAGCTGGGCTGGTGCCTCCCGCTCCCGAGGAGGGATGTGAAATTACAAATCACAAGTGATGGGCTCTGGGCATCTCTCTGCGTGGACCTTGTTCCAGGATTAGTGGATTTTGGGCCAGAGGAGGCCACGGGGACCAGTCAATCTGACCGTCTGTCTAGAGAATTTCACCCTCTGTAGCTGGTAAGTTTGTCTTGTACAGCTCAGATTACTGCATATGTACTGCATTTAATTGAGCGCTGTATTAAAAAAAAAAAAATTAATCCCTTTTTATTTGATGCTCAGCTTTTGCAAATCACTTACATACAATGACAAAAAGCTGCAGGAAAAACATTGTGAGCCTTGGGTTAGAAACCAAGCAGTGTAATTACTGATGCGCCCAACAAGCTATTGCACGTGTGGTGAAAGTGTGATCCTGGCATTGATTTTTCCATTACTGTATCAAACTCCATGTGTGAAGCATTAACAGCGCTTCAGCGGGTGTACATAAAAATCTGTCATTTGCTACAGCTGCCTCAGTGCCTGCTCTCTAACAGCCCAAAACCTGCCCCGGCGCCTCCTGCCGGGTATTTCAGCAGTGTGAGAAATGATCACTCGTGACACCCAAGAACTCGGTGGAGAGAGGGGAGACGGCAGCGCATCCTATCTGCAAGATTGCACCTGCCGCAGTGAGTGCCCTGAATGATGCAGGGAGGGGAGTCGGGCTTTTGCAAAGTGAGCAGAAATTCAAGGAGTAATTTATCCCCCGAAAACAGGAGCTGCCAGTGCGTGTGTGCCAACGTGCCCTAGTGCTGCAGTGAGAGCCAGCACACAGGGAACAACCTCCTTCGCTCGGGCTTGGGTGAAGCACTCTGTCCTATCCTCGTACTAAGCCACTGATCCAAGGCAGATGTGAAAAAGAGCCCTTCTGATTTGAATCTTCCCACAGTTCCAAATTCTATGTAAGGACATGTTCCAAATCCCCAAGATACAACTGCTGTGTTACCCACCTGCTGGCAAATTTGGTTTTCAAACACAATTGGTAAAACTGTTGCTCTGTATGGCGTAGCCATCCTGTGCAAAGCCTTACTTCCCTCTTTGCCCAACCTTCAGAGATTCTTTACTTTCCCTAAAATGGGGGTGAGGTGCCTTACTAGGTCCTCAGGGCCACAAGAAAGGACAGCAAATAGAGTCAAAAGCGGCACATAGGAACCATCACCTTTCAAAAGGTGGAAGTATTGGGAAAGAGCAAAGTATAACGAGGGCCAGGGAGGTGGTGTCAGGTGCTGTGGTTGGAGAGGGGGTAAGTGGAGGCAGGGGGACACATCAGGTTCGATGCAGTGTTTGGATGAATCCAGAAATAATGATCTTGTACCATCCCTACCTCTGTTCAGTCTGGAAAAACTGATCTGAGTTCAAGAGGTTACAGGCAAGAAGATAGTAAGCAAAAGGCAGAGTGAAATTGGGAGAGAAAGGCAGGATCGGGGGGGGCAAGAGGGGATAATGAGATAAGTTGTCACAAAAGCAGTGCAGTGTTTCTCTAATGTGTTATACAGAAAAAACAGTGAAAGCCTGCTGAGATCTTATATCATAGGGTCAGGCTCTCTCATTTTGTTGCTGTATCTTGTGTGGTTAACTGGTGCAAAAAGGTCTACATAAGATTTGATGTTTCTCCTGACAAGTAGCAAGAACAAGCTCCAGCTGAGAGACCTGGGAGAACTAATTACCTCCTCCCTGGTTTTCCCTAGCAAGCAGTTTCTCCACCCACAAATGCTCTGACACTGTCCGAACAAAGAAGCCAGCAGTAGAGGAAAGGGAACATGGGAATATTTTTTGCTTTGTTTCCTAGTACTTGCAGATAAAGAGTAATATTTCTGCGCACCCTCAAGCTTCTTTTAATTTTTACAATAGCCCATCCAACTCGTACTCCTCCCACCTGCCCCCTTGGCAATACTGTGCCACAAAACTAATTCTGTAAGAGTCACCCTGTCGACTGAAGCCCTCTCCTGCTCTGGTCAGGGAGCATCGCGTCTCCCTGTCAGCTTGGCTCCACAGGAGTCACCCCTCTGGTCCTGCTTGGAGTTCCTGCAGCTTTCCTGAGGCACTCGGCAGGCAGGGCGGTGGGGGAGGCAGCCCGGCTCTATGCTGTTTTCGCTCTCTCGCAATGGCGGTCTCTTTCTGGGCTGTTCACTTGCCAGGAATCGATGTCTCACAGGGCAGACCTCGGAGCCGTTCTTGTACTTGCAAATGGTGCTGCTCCACCAGCATCCAGAGGGCTGAAGTCTTCTGCCTGACCGCCAAAGCTACACGTTTTGAAAAGCAGACATGAAAACCACCTGCTGCTCTGCCATATTTGCCTTTCCCCAAGGTCTGTGCCCCCGGCACACCTCCAGCTTATCCAGGAGGTATTCTCGTCTTTACAGCTACTTCCCAGCCCGACCTCTCTGTGGGAAGGCTAACAGCAAAATTAGAAATTAATTTCAGGTCTAGTGGTGGTTTTATTTGATGCAGTGGCTTGTCTGCTGGGAACACGATTCGATCCTGAGATAAAATCGCTGGGCACTGAAAAGACTGTGCAGAATAACAGTTTTCAATCAATACTGACCTGAACTGAAGATGAACCTGTCCGTGAGCGACGAGGAGCTCTGCAGAGCTCCCATTTACAATTCCCTTCAGCATGCCAAATCCCCACCAACGGCAGAACCCTTCTTTCCCAGGTTCGTTACGGAGCAAACTCCATTTCATTTAGGTCGTGAGCTTTTGTTTGATTTTTCAGAGAATTATGACCTACTTGGTGGCATGGCTTTGTGCTTGCTTTTAGCTCTTCAGAGAAACTAAGTAAGCAAGCTAGGTACCAGAGGACAAGTGTTTATTTTTAATACTAGCCTCTCAGTGTAACCAACCATAAAATACTTGGGGTTCTTCCTTGGAAATATAACAGCTACTAGTTCTGAATCCGCTGCTTTTGCTCCTGACCTTGATGAAGTCTCCTATACCTCACTGCAAAGTATTATGTGAAATTCTGCCAAAATAAAATCTCTGGCCTGAAACAGAGTAAAGAGTCCATAGCTTAGAATAATGCTGGCTAAACCGATCTAAGCATTACCGTATCTTCTGGAATAAAGAAAAAAAAAAAGATTTCCACCCCCACTCTCTTAATCCACCTTTCTCTATACTAATCTGAAGGTTAGTTTGTGAATGGTCAATAAGGAGGCCAGGGCTCAATGACAGTTTGCTGAGCATCTGGCCAAGATCCTCAGCTGATGTAGATCATGTATATTTTGAAGCTTATCACACCAGCAGCAGATTGGGTTCCTGAACAGTAAATATTTACTTCTATATGGCCCTATTCAACTTTAACATCATTTTCTATTCCAGCTCTTGTCTGAGATTAATTCCAGATAAGCAAATTAAAGCATGTTACAGCAAGATAGGGAAACATCAGTGTTTTGAAGCCGTGTTTTAATTTTTGCTAGAAGGGAAGCATGTCACTGATGCTGTACCTTAACCAGGTCATACTGAAGCTTCTCCAAAACTAAATTTGTCCCCTTCCTAAAACAATAAAAGTGCTAGCAGTTGGGCTGCAGCACACAGTGTGTTTCTGAATAGTGTGGCAAATGGCAAGGTATATATAATAAGCAGACCTCTAGGAACGTGGGGTAACCAAAGACGATAGACACACAGCCCTGAGGACCTTACTTGGCTAAAACAGTCTCCAGCCATCACTTTTCTTTGTCCAAGTAGAGACTCCAAGACGGGCTGTAATGCATTTATCCAATAAACTTGCCACACAAGAAAGGCTGCGCAGAAGTGCTTGGTGGGGCCCGCCTTCGCTGAAAGGTAAGAGGATCTCAGGTTGTTTACGGGAAGGTGTTGCACAATTCGCAACACAAGTTAAAAACCAGGCTGGCAGGCTCTGTGGGAGCCATACTGGATAGCAGTTCCCCAGCTGCCTGGGTCAAAGGCTTGAGTAACATCAGGAAAAATAATGTCTATCTGTGGTATTATTTGAAGTGTAAGCTTCATTAAAAATATCATCTACCGTAGTTTTTTTTCTAGTTAAGTATATGATTTTGCATTTCTAAGATATAAAGAGGGAAAAAAGGACATTGTATTGACATATATTGTTGAGTTAATTTTAGATTTTGTGGCACTTTCTTGGTAAAGCGTTTCACACATTCAGGTAATTATCTGATACAATTGCACATGAGTAATGACGCCAGGACGCACAGACTTGCTTTATTCCTCTTCCATGCAGCACCAAGTCAGAAGCTCTGACGAAGTCAGTGCAGTTACTCCAGTGTGAGCTGCATCAGTCTCATCTTCACACCACGCAGATACAGAAACAGCGATGCTCTGACTGTTTTGTTTTAAACACTTTATTCCGTGCCGAGTCTTCAAATTTATTTTATTTGACTCAGTAAATGTTTGATGGTCTCAGTGTAGCATCTAGTGGAGAAAGGGTAAATAACAGAAAAAACGCAAAGCGGAAACGTGCCATTAACCCTTGCGCACGGCAGGGATGAAGATGTGAACTGTTGGGGAGTGGGAATACTCCCTTCCCCAGATCATTCAGCGGAACACTTCAAGGGCTACTCGAAGCGGCTGCAGTTAACTGGGTATAACGCGAGGCTTGTAATCCTGGCAGAGCAGGATGGTATCGCTGGCTTGAATTCAGCTCAGGAAGGTCTTTATGTCTGAGGTACACGATTGCTATGAAGGCAAATTGTCCTTTAGAAACTTCCCATCTTACTTTAAATGTGTTCTCACTCCAGCAGTAGCGTCTCTGTCCTGGCTTAGCATCAGTTTGGCGTTCCTTCCGTTCATGCTAACGCTGTCTCCAGTCTAACTACAGAGCCCGAGCTACTGTTCCCCAAATTGTGTCCTGTCGTATTCCATGCACAACCCAAATGATGATGGTGTTGCTGCAGCGGCTGGTTGCACTGGAAATACCGCAGCCAGATCTGGCTCAGAGTGGACTTGGCTCAGGACTAGTTCTGGACCCTGGCGCAGCCAGACCTGGTGGGGCTTGGGGAAGCTGTGAATGCGCGAGCAAAGCAGGAATTGTTCCTGCTGCCGTTCTGCAGATTTAATCTGGGATTCAAGGGCTTAGTTTTCGAGACATATCAAATCTCAGCAGGTCCTGGAAAGTGGGTACCTCTGTGTAATTATTTAACAACAGCAAAAACAGCTTAGAGTTACACTTTTAACATCTTTTTTTTTTTTTTTTCTGAATGTCATTATTACATCCTGTTTATAAACAAATTGGAGTAGAATATCCGTGGCAAAGGAGAAGAAAGCTTAATTTTCAATAACCATGAACTTAACAGAGTAAAGAATAGAAGGCTAGTTTTATAATTATTTTCTTCAAACTTTATTGGGACTTCTTCATGTGCATACTATCTTTAGCATTTTATGGGGAGGTGAACAAAGAAGCACAAATCCGTGCACCAGAATCTGCCTCTAGGCACAGTTTCTAGTGGAAAATCCTCCAGAAGCACCACTGTTAGGGGAGGGAGACAGCTGTGAAATTAATGGTGGGGCTGCAGAGCTCGTTCCTCATGTTATGGCATGGAAATGTACTGCCTTGGGCAGGAGTACAAAGTAGAAGGTATGTATGTCCCTCATTAAGAGTACCTCTAGAAAACACTGATTAATCTAAAATTAACTGAGATACAGTTTCTTTGCAATTCATGAGTACTCTGTATATTGCCACATACAGGCAGCAAGCAATTACAGAAGCATCTGCATTAGCCTGATGGTACTAACCAATATGTAGCAGGAGAGTCAAGGGTTTTCCATTCTGTATCTGTCCTTGTTAAATCTTCTGTGACAGAGAGGCGTTCAGATCTGTTTACTCCTTCATCCCCATTAGCCAACCAGAAGGTGTAAAGCGGAGGGAGGGGATCCTCATTTTCCTGTCTTGGTGCAAAGAGTATAGCTGATGGTGCTGCCTGCGAGCAGCAAGGCTGCAAAGTCATCTCCTGAAGTGCCTTTCAGCTCTATCCTAATCTCAGTCCAACCCTCATTACTTGATGTTTTCCTGTTCCTCTAAACTGCTGGGGGTCCCATCTGGTGATCCCAGAACAAAAGCTCACTGGAATCAGGATAACTACCCTGTTTTCTAAGAACTTAAGAAAGGGCAGCAGACATCACCGAAAAACTGTCTCAGAGCAGTCCAGTAAGTGACAGAGCCTGGAGCTGGAGACCATGAACTCCAGATTTTTACCTTTTTAAGTGGAGAGGGATTACTTTATGTGCGCTTTCCTCTGTCCTAAAGGTAACTTGGAGTCACAGTAGCAACTCTATTGGTAAAGCCAAGCGTTCAAAAAAGAGTTTGCTTCCAAGATTGTGAAATACAAAATATAGTTGCATTTTAATTTGCATTTTGTTTGTTTTTCTGGCTTTCTCAATTTTCGTATTTCCAAGTCCCCACAACTGTTAGGACTAGAAACATCATTATCTTTCTTACCATCAGTACTATGGCTGCTTATAACAGTAGTACATGAAAGCTAAGATTCTCAGATAATGAGGAAATGTCATGAGCTGTGGGCAACATTACAGACCTGCTATAGATCAGATAAAAGCCGCATTAAATCTGCAAGTAATTGGTAGCTTTGGTAGTGGTGTCACCAGAGACATGAAGCCATCCTGTCCTCAGTGTGTGGTCCCTTTGCAGTAGAGTAAGCTAGGTGCAGGTAGAATAGCGATGTAAATGCAATGCAATGCTTTATTATTTTTAATGCAGGCTACAGTCCATAGGGCTGGCATTTCACCATTTATTGGCTTCTCTGTTCTCCTATGTTTCTGCTAACCCAGAAGCCAATATTGTGTCTGTGAAAGCATCTTTTCAGGGCTCTATCCATGTAACAGCAGTCAAATAGTTTGAAAACTTCCATCAGCTTTCTAGCCCTCTTGTCTTTGCTGGTTGTTTTTGAAGATGCCATATGGTATGCTCCATCCATACTATTTTTAGGGTACATATATATTTCCATTAAAAAGAACACATACAACCTTTTTGCAGTCTTGATCTGAACAGAATTTTTTTCAACCTATTAGAAAATGCATTGAGCTGAATTTTGTGCAAATGGTGATGCTTTTTATTATAATTAATCTGGGTAATTTCTATACAATCAGCCCTAAGCCTTCTATTATTTTTTGCTATTTATAACATGAACTTTGGAACTGCTTCAGGAAGCCAGAAAGTGAACATTCTATGAACCAAGAATTCAGAACGAGTTGTACAGTTCCTGGAAAAACTTAACCGGTCAAAAATCTCTCTTGACAATTTTAATTACTTTGCAGGGAGGCCAGAATGTGGGTGTACCAGGAAGTAGTTTGCACATATGTTTTGTTTAGCTGATTTGCTGCTGTGCCGTCTTTTGTCTTTTTCTTAGGAAGGTCAAATTTGGCAGTTTTCTGTACTGCACACTCAAATAGATGGTTAATGCAAGGTAAAAGCAAACCACAACAGTCAATAAACACTCTTTTATTTTCCTCTTTAGAGATACTTGTAAAGAACATTTACTTTTGAAACACGTCATGTTATATTGCAATGAAGAGAGATGTTTTTAGGACTGGAGTTACATTTCTGGCTCTGGCTTACCAGCAGGGGGAAAAAACTTTCACTGGTGCTTGCTGTTGGCAGACAATGTCGACCTCAAAACCTCAACTGTGAAACTGCGGAGCGGTGAGAGGTGACATACGGCCTCTTCTGTGTTTCAGATGAGTGAGTAGTTCTGTACAAACTTTTGTGAAGAAGCCTGTGAAAGGCCAAAGTAACCAAACACTACAGTATTTTTTTTAAAATCCCCAGCAACAAACCAAGAAGGGATGACAGAGTAGCCATTTTCTCTTCCCTTCTTTTATATGTATTTGTGTTTTGCAAAAAGTTTCCCAGCATTTTACTTGAAACGGACCTGAAATATGAAAACTGCCCATCTGAGAGCCCGAGCTCATTCCAGTGCTTGTCTTGCAGATCAAGGAAATAAAACCAACAAAAGCAACTTCTTTACAGATGTGGAATGTGTATTGCTTATCTACACAGGCTGCGTCAACTTAAGAGAATAAAATGCCATGGCCTTTGCTTAGAAGTGGAGATCTTAGCAACAGAAATGTAAAATAGCATTGGATACAGAACGCAGCAATGTGTGCACATACAGTGTCTGTATTGGAATGACTGCTATCTGACTTTTAGCTTTGAAAAATAAACTCTCTACCTTCCTGAAAGTCACCTAGAATTCAGCCAGATACAGGTCAATGTAAAGTTAGAGTGATCTCTCAGTATAGATATTTACAGAAGGGAAAAAAAATTAAAGCCTGCAGACCTGGAATCTGCATGCCTGAGCTGCTCATTTCAAAATAGTAATTGGATTTTAATTTTTTTTTTTTTCACTACAGAAAGTAATCAATAGCAAAATTGAACAGGTTCCTTACAAATTGAGCCCACCAGTACTCTCTTGCTTTTTGAATGTTTCTTTTCAAATACTCCAGAAATTTTCTGACAAGTTGCAAAGCCAGGTGGCTTTGGTGGCAGTTCTTAGCTGGATTGCTTAATGATGGACCTAGAAAAGGCAAAATCTATTTTAAAACATGCAACATAGTTCAGACCAAAGTTACAGGCTTGCTGCAGAAATTACTGGGTGAGGTTCTTTGGGCTAAGTCAAAGTGAAAGTCTAAGTGGTCATTTTTGGCTTGCTATCTATGCAAGTGGTTTGCCTAAAATAAGATCACTCTGGATTTCATCTCAAAACTTTGATCAAATCCCTTTTAAGGTTCTAAAAATGTTCATTGGATGTTTCACTCGTTAAATTGTTTTATCAGGATTTCTCATGTTCAATACCCACAGGATATGATAAGAAGCAAAAGGTCTGAGACAGACTGCTCCAGCTGTACTGTAAGAAAGACTGAACTGAATCACAGCAAAGGTCCGGATAACCTGGTACCCTGCAGTTGCTTAGAGTAGAAGTAGAAGGACAGAGCAGTTACAGCTTCATTTCTCCTATTTACCATCTCAATTTCTGGCAATCCAAGGACAGAATTAGAGGCTCTACCCATCTCTCTGCAAAGCAGCCTTTTCTTCCATTAATTTGTCTAGTTACTTCTGACAGCCCTTAGCATTTTTGGCATCTAAAATATCTCATGACAATGAATTAACCAAATTAAGCAGATGTTGTTTAAACAGTACTCCCTTTTGTTTGTTTCACACCTCCATCTGAAAAAATATTATTAGATTCATCCTAGTTCTCGTAAGAAATGAGTAATTTCTCCCTGTTCACCTTTCCCACATCAGACATGATTTTTAATAACCTGTGTTAGTCTCTCATTTGTGCTCTATTTTACAGGTAGTCCCAGAGTACTTGATCTGTCCTACTTAGAAGGCATACCATCATTCTGATCAAACCGGTCACTCTTTTTTCTGTTTTTTTCATATGTTATTCTGATGCTTAAGATGCTACCACATGTCGAGGTGCTATAAACATAATTTTGTATTGTATTAAAGGAAAGAACATGATTTCTGAGGATTTATAGCTTAGCATTATGTTTTATGTTTGCTTTTTCATTCTCTTCTTTCCCTGTCAGTCCTAATTGCCTTCCTGAGAGCTAACAATTTCAGAAAACTATCCACAGTGACTACAAAATATCTTTGCTGACTGATATGAATGACTTTAGAGCCTACTATGTTGCACAGGTAGAGAGGTTTTTTTGTATTCCTGTCATGGACATCTGTGATCATTGCATTTTAGCTGCTGTTTTATCTACTCAGTCTTTGTCATGAAATTTTTTTGCTATTTTGTGCCAGTGGTCTTGGTTTTGGTTTTCCCGAATAATTGTGTATTACTGGAAAACACTGTCATCTCACTGTTCAGTCCTGTTTCACTTACCACTGGTGAACACGTTTTAAAGCATAGGTCCCTTTGGAATCTTACTGATTACTCCCTTCCTTGTGATAATTTACCCACCCATCTTCCTTTCGAAGCAGTTACTAATGACAAAAGGAGCTCCCCTCTTGTGCTTTGTAAAAATGTTTTGGGAAATCTGCGTACACGATTGCTTAATCTAGGCTGCATGTTAAATATTCTTCATGTCTCGTCTACAGTCCCCTTATTGTTTAGACTGGGAATGCACGCACTGGCGCATTGCACACCGTGTACATACCACCACTTTGGGACAACAGGAAGATACCCAGAACATGCTCTGTCTCCCTCTGTCCCCTACATTCGGATTTCCTTTCCATGGAAATTAGACTGAGAATAAAGGCAAGCTGGGAGGAGAAAGAATGGAGGCAGGAGATACCAGAAGGTGGTACATACTTGATCTTCTTCCAACAGGGAGTTGGATTACGGCTGAGGACTCCAGTGCCCCAATGTTTATACAAAGTCTGTATAAGCCAGCTCCTCTTTATCAATGTTTGCTGACATTGCTGGCATTTCTAAAGCACTACCAGATTCGCAGTTTAAATCTCTTCCCATTATACGGTGATGAGCCATGTGTTAAGACTGACTGGTCTGTGGTTTCTAGGTTTCCCCTGAAGTCTTTTCTAAAAACTGGAATGTCATATGCCACTTTCCATTCCTCCAGAATGGAGTTGACTCCAAACCATAAATTACAAAGCACAGTTAATACTTTGGCGATTTCATATCCAAGTTCCTTTAGAACCCTGGGGTGAGAAACACATCATCCTGGTAGGCAGGTACCGTACAATTTACTGATTGGCTCCAAAACCATACGTACTAAGTTTTGTGAACGTTTTTTTTCTGACTGCGCCTCTAAAATAGATTTTGTTGCAGCAATCACCTCAAAAACTGCCATAAGGAACAGTGGTAGAAAAAAGTACTTAGCTTTTCGCCTGTGGTTTCCTTGAATGCTTCTGATATACCTCTGCTGCCTGCTAGTTCCTTATGTTCTCTGGCACATCTCCTGTTCTTGTATTTGGAAAAGTTTTTATGCTTCAAAATATTTTCTTGGCCTGCTTTATTATGGCTTTATATGTAACTTGCCAGAGAGGAAAAGAGTGCTATTCCTCTTTTGGACAGAAGCAAAAAATAACAGTATTCCACAAGTGAGCGCACAGATGGCATTCACAAAAGGCTCAGGTATTTGCAGTGGGTATCTAAAAATGTATCCTTGTGCTACTTTGATGTGTGTTAAAGGCAAAGGAGTTTGTTGAAGGCTGGCTGGAGAAAAAAAGACTTAGCAAAACGTCTAGCGACTGTAGGTACTAATGTTTCCATCAGCTTTCATTCTCAGCATATTCCTAGAGGGTTGTCCTTTAAATATATTTCTAAGAGAAATACAGACAGCGTCCAAACTGGATAATAGCTGCAGCAGGCTTTTGAAAACAAATTATTATTTCACAGTATTCTAACAACTAGTATTGTGGAGTCCTACTGCACCAGGTAGTGCACCAACGTAAAAAGAAAGTTAGTCCCTGCCCCAAACAGCGACATGACGCTGTGCCCGTAGCTCATCTAGGACACTGCTGAACAAGCACGCTCAGTATTTATGTCAGTACTGCGTTTTACCAGTGATCCCAAAGCCACGTTCAAGCACAAGCTTGCCTGCCCTTCCCGCTGATCGGTGGCACGCTCCACCCAGGATTTGGCCAATCTGACTTTAATGTTGTGCCTGTGCCCCTGAAGTTTCCCCGAGCAAGGCGTGTGTGTCCAAGTGTTTTGCTGAATCAGGACCCCACTTTATAGAAAACATATCTGCTATTAAACACACGTTATGTTTGATCTTAGTGCTGAGCGCCTTGTCTCCTGCCCCTTTCCCAGCTAAACTCCACCTGCGCTGAGAGCCATTCATCTCGAATCGCTGTAGCGCAGTGTTTAAGTATGTCATCTTGGCAACAAAGCAGTTTGCATGGAATTTCAGTGAGAGGTTTAAAATCCCATTCACATTTTTAATATACGTTTCTCTCACATAAATTATCGCAGCTTGGTTGGCAGGTCTTGCATGAATAATAAGGTTGTTGGCACAAACACACACCACAGATCTATTAAGTGAAGGAGAAGCTTTTGTTTGTTCGTATGTTTATACAAGAGCTGTGAGGTTTAACTTGTACAAAATGGTTTAAGATACTGGCGTTTTACTAGCAGGACGTTACTAGTCATGAGATAACATATCCTCCCCAAAATGCATCAGCGGCAGAGCAGATAAATCCCCATGCACGGGTCTGAAAATTAAGCTCTTGCTATGTGAAGTATCTACGCAAAAGGCAGCTTTCATTGCTTACATACGCAGGCAGACTGTAGCCGAAAACTTGCTCTTATATAAAAGAGCCAGGGTACTGAAAGAGAAGTGAGCTGAATGCACTTTTTACATATGAAAGGAATGTGTTCTCTTTCGAGTAAATAATGACAGAGTCACGTTTCAGTTTGCTTTCTCTCCTTCATTCATAATTTCGGGAAGTCCTCACTCTGGGTATGTAACACAACTCGACAATCAGAATTCTGCAAAAGGAAGTTCTCTGCTGAACTCCACATAGAAGGTCTGAGCAAAGTCTGTACGCAAATATCCTGCAGGGCAATTTTGCTCCATTGATGTTGTAAGAGCATGAGCTGGAGAACTTTGTTCTCAATATCTATTTTTAAAACATTTAGCACTCTTGCAATGTAGGCCTGACCTGAAGTACTTTGCACGCGGTGGGAATCTTCCACTGCCTTTATTTAGGGCTTTGAACGAAGCCTTTGGTAAACACTGTGTTATAGGAATAATAATGTGTTGTAAGGAAGTGACTTTGGAACATCCAGCCTTTAATACCTGTATGTGTCACCAATTTTGTGTTAGATTAGCAAAACATATCCTTTCAGAACAGCTTAAGGTTACATTTGCCAAACAAATGTTGTGTAGTTCTACAGTCACATTGCGTGGTTTGGATTGCTTCTCTATTACACGCTCTGTATAAAGTAATGCATTAATTATTGCTATTCTGAAATTGAACATAACTGTGTTTGATATACACCAGGCACAAGCAAAGAAAATTATATGAAAATGTGAGAGGCAGGCTTTGAAACTTATGTGCAAATGGACTAAAATGCATCTGTGCCATTTGTGAATAAATTTGCCATGATATGAAAGGGAATTATCGGGAAACTGAGACAGCTTTGCAGCTAAGGATCCCTTTAATGCACAGAAGAACGCATCTCGTCCGCCGCTCGAGAGGCTGGCAGCAGTTCAGAAGCGCAGAATGCAGTTATTGGATGTCTCTAGGTGCACCACAATCAGTTTGTCGATATAACTATGGAAATGTTTGAGAAGAGCTGAAGCAACATGGACACAATAAGGAATGGCATTACTGATGCTGTGTGTTATTTTGTGGCTTTATGAAATTGTCAGCCTAGGAATTGTTCGATCCAGGGGAAACATTTGCATTTCAAACTCTGTAATCTTTTTTATAGACTTTCATTAATAAAGTTTAAGTAACAGCAATTGATGAGTGATTTCTAGGCATAATCATTAAAAAGTCTATTATTTAAAAGTGCTGCAGAGATTGTGCATTATCTGAAATTCCTGCTTGACTGCCTTCCCCAAATTCAGTCCCCAGCCCTTCATTCAACTTAGTCCTGCAAGAAGATGAGACAACTGGAGAATCCTGTGTGTCCTAACGTTCAGTCAGGAAGAGGAGGCTAAAAGAGCTTGTGTTATTTAGCCTAGTAAAACAAAAGGGGTATTACTGCTATCTTAAAAATAATTAAGGGTAAACACCGCTAAGAGGGAAGGGCTATTTAAGCAAAGGAACAAAATGGATACAACAACAATTTAGGCTGGAAACGTACAGAAGGTTCCCAAACATCAGAAGAATGAGATTTTCAGAAAGATTCCTAATTAAGAGTACACGCAAGCTCCCTTAGTATTATTCTGCATCTTTCTATGGCTAGGAATTCGTGAAATCCAAGAACTCATTCCCAATCATATATTCTACACATCTGTTCTTTGGTAAAGAACTCATTGTGAGAGGCTGTATTTTAACAAATGGACATTAAAGACATTTCTAACCAAACTCTTTCACACCTAGTATAAATACATGAAAGCACTGAGTTGCGTTCAACTAAGTCTTGCAAAGCCAACCTTCCCGTGGGCCACGTGTAAGAATCTTTATGTGGCCAAGAGGCACAATACGCCTCATACCTTGGAGAACCCTGGCAAGGACTCACAGGCAGAAACAACCAAGACGTTTGCAGGGTGAGACTGTCTGGACACGTGGCCACCATGGGTTACCCCATTTAGTTAGCGCCATTTTCCCTCCCTGGCTCCTTTTCCTCCCACCATGGGGGTTTTAACTACTCGGCAGCGCCCGTGTCAGTGCAGAGTTGCTGCCATTTAAGGGACACGGCCCTGGCCTGGCAGTTGCAAGGCAGCCCCACAAAATCGAGCGGCCCTAGCCAGCCCCACGTCACTGAAGCACATTATGGCTACCACTGAGGCGAGCGGTACCTCACTGCCCTTCTTAAAAGCTTCCCCCAGCTCCGCTTTCTCATTACGCCCCCGCGCCCCTCCGGGGCTGCCCTCCAGGGAGGCCCCGACCCTGCGCACCCCGACAGGAGAGTGCCCGCGCTGCAGCCGCGTGGGGGGCACTAGCACAGACGACCGGGAAGGCCGCGGTTACAGCCCCGCCGCTACGGTCGGGGGGATCGCTGCTCGCCGCGGGGCTGACGGCGGTGTTTCAGCCTAACGTGCCGTGACGGGAGCGGGGACCGGGGCTCCTACAGCCGTAACCCGCCTCAGGAAGGGGCTCTCCCCTGCAGCAAGCGCAGAGCGGCGGGAACCAGTACCCGCTCCCGAAGCCCGGGCAGTTGCGCCCAACGCACCGCACGGACCGGCGGCCCAGCTGGCCAATCCACGCTCAGGGACGGACGTGGAGCACCGCCCCCTTGATTGACGGCAAGCCTGCCCAATCACACGACGGGGAGGACCCTCGACCCGGCCTTTTCTCCTTGACGGACAGGCAGCTGGGCCAATCACGCAGGAAAGCACGCTTCCCTTTCCCCTCTCGCGAGAGTTCCCCGGTGGGCTCGCGTCACACCAGTCCCCCCGGCCGCCGGGTGACTGCGCAGCCGCCATGTTGGTTGCTATGCTGCCAGTATGAGGCGGGAGGGCGGCTGCGAGGGGAGGAGGCGGCCGCGGTTCCTCCCCCCCTTCTCCCCCACAGACGCTCGCTCACTCGCTCGCTCAGCGGCACGGAGGGCGCCTGCACAGAGCCCCGCCGCCTCCCCGGTCCTCTCTGCCTCCCGGCCGGGGCTGCCTGAGGCGGCGCCGTGCCCCGTGAGGGGAGCCCCGGCCCGCGCCGCACCCGCCCGCCTCGCCGCCCCCTCCGGCCGGTGGCTGTGAGGAGCGGGGAGACGGAGCGGCCGGAGGAGGGGGTCCGTCGCCTTCCTCCCCCTTCCCACCGGGCTTCCCCGGCCCTTTCTCCCCCAGCTCTCCCCCCCGCCCCGCCTTCCCCGTTCCCGGTGGCTGGGCCCAGCCGCCGCGCTACGATGCGCTCCCCGCTGCTGCAGCTGGGCGCGGGGCGGCTGCTCTCGCTGCTGCCGGGGCTGCGGCTGGGCCGCTGGTTGCGGGGGAACTGAAGG
>VZSF01009085.1:81211-205004 GCA_013398295.1 Chionis minor | reverse complement strand
TAAACAGCCTCCGGGGGGAACCAGCGGCGGGGGCGGTTCGGGGTCTGTAAAATGTGGTAAACTCAGCTGAACGCCCGAAACGGGTTTTCATTTTATTTATTTTTTTCTTCCCCCCCTCCCCCCCCCCTCCAGTATGTTTAATATGAAAGTTTGCGTTCCTGTGCTTTCTAGGCACATGTGCACGTTGCCCTGGTTATGGGCAGGGAAAATGGGTTCGAGCGCTGTCGTTGCATTCCTCTGGTACATTTTTAGTATCTCCCTCCAGCAGAAGGCTTGTATAATCGCGTGTGTCTATATGCGACAGAGGCTTTCGGCGTACCTGGTGATGGGTTAACGCGTGTATACTCTTGCAGCACCGGCTGGGAGAGGAGTAACGTCTTTTTCCTCTCAAAAACCTCCAAGAGCTAGTTGCTAAAACTAGGTAGCTGCCACTGTAGGTGAGATGTTCCCACCACTTGCCTATTCAAAGAATATACGTCGTTTAGATGTAAAATATACAGAAATGAACTTTGTGCTGCTACTTACACCCTTCCAGGACTTCAGTGTGGCCAAGCTGTTAACGTGGTTTTTTTTTAACTGTGAGATAGAAAATATTTATGCGATTTGTGTATTACAGAAGTGCTAATGGATCTCAGCTGAAGAATAATTGTGAGACTACAGTATGCACATACATTTTCTCACCCACGGGGCATTTCTCTTGCCCCGAGCTAAACTCTGCGTTGAATGTTGCGAGTGCACACGTTTGCCTGCTTCTTGTTGGCAAATAACTGCCCTGTAATGTTGGGAGCCACTGGTGTGTTCACACACATGCAGACATTTATGAGCTTGTCACATCGTAAATGCGTGTTGCAGGAATACAAGAGTGAGTTAGACAAGACTTGGTAAAACTATTTTCTTATAAGATATGTATATCATAGAAAAAATTTTCCAGTTCATTGCCTAAACATAAAATATTCAGTATCGTAATCTTACGGATGCCATTTTCTTGACAATGGTTTCTTGCTTCACTGACCTAAAAAGTTGTTTTTACATATTGGCATGACTCTGGCTTGCGTCACGTTGATAAAATATGATTCCGGGTGATAAGCTTACAAATACATACGTGTGCGTCTGTACATTTCCCAGGCGCGTTTATGCTTTATAAACGCAGAAATGCAACTGTTGGTGTGTTGGGGTTTTTTTTTTGAGACAATTTTGTTGTCATTACAGTTTCTGGGTATTTTTAGATTGTGTTCATGTTTTTATTGGTAGGTTTTTTAAGTTACACTAAAGACTGAAATACAAATGCGTTTTCCTCAAAAGCAGAAATGTAATTAATATTTTACCTTTTGGTACATTTTTCTTATGGTTGAGGTTAAGTTTGTTTGGAATCATGTTCACCTACTTAAGGTTTAGTTCGATGTTTATTTCTTGTTTAGTAAAATTTTCGGTGGAACGTATTGTTTGTTGCCACGCTTTATCATTCTGTTGTCCTGCTAATGTCTAATTTGGGTTGTACATAGCAGTATTGATTGAACACCCTTGCTAAAAATACTTTCGGGGTTGGGTATACTTAGAGCGTAGCAGCAGGAAAGCTAAACCTACACTGTTTTTCTGTGACTAGAATTAATTTATTATCAACAGCTACATCTTGTAAGACATGAATAAAAGCAAAATCCTGTAGTCTTGGAAGTGATGCGAATTGCTCTATGGAGTGGATGAGCTTTCTTAATGAACAGAGTTCATGGAGTACTATTTGCGTGTTATTGCTATTAGCATATTAGGAATATATGGTAAGTTAATACCCAGGGTACATCATTTTGGCTCTGATCCTGCAGTGACCCCTGTGTGGGCAGAGGGATCCACCTACACAAAACTCTGCAGGAACTGGAGCTCAAACATTTGTTCTGCAGACACTGGGCCAATGTTGATCAGGAGCATTTGCTGTGTGCGAATGTTTTGTATGATTCGTTGTTAGCCTTTGTGTTTGTGTGGCATGTCATATAGGCTGTGTGTGCAAAGAGCTGCTGGGTTGATGCCCTGGGTAACAGCCTAATACAATTGCATGTGACATGATTATTTTGGGGGGAAAAAAGAGTTTGTGGTTTTTTTTTTTAAATTGCTTTCATATTGTAACTTAGTGCTGCTGAAAGGTCCTGATCAGCATTTGGGGGTTCCATATCACTACGGTCTTGTTATCCTTGGTGGGTTGTTTTATGAATGTTTTGTTGAACGTACATGGAAGGTTTGTGCATTTATTTATGCACACATATAAAAAGCGGAATGTGTAAAAATACAAGTATATTCTGGAGAACTGAGTGAACTTACAAGTTTGAATGTACTGGAGGGGAAGATATTCAGGATGGTTCAATTAGTCCTGTCAGCTAACCAGTACGGGAGAAACAAAGGCAAGAATGGCCTGCTAGTGGCAGTTTAGACCTTTGGAAGAGGTAAACGGGTTGGGGTAAGTGTCTTCTGAAATTTATGGTGCATTAAAAATTCTGATCGAAACTTAATTAAAACAGATAGTAGGCATGTGCATGCTTTTTTCATTGTTGAAGACAGCGTTAGGTTTATTTTTCTTAAATTGATAAATAGCGTATTTCTGTGGTCTGTCTTAGGTTTACATTAGATCCTCTTATACATCAGGATTCTGTCTTGTCCCTCCCTGCCCTCCCCTAGTTTGGGTTTAAATTTGGTACAAGATCACGAGAATCCCATGCCTTCACATCCTGTTTTTGTGTCACCTCAATTCCATTCTCACCAATTATAAAAATGGTCAAACAAGAGAATCTTTCAGCAGATGGTTGAGTGTGCTTTTTTTTTTTTTTTTTAATACCACACTTTCACTCTGGTGCTGTGACTTTTTATAAAATGGCCAGGCAAAATTCTCATGGGTTTTATTGTGCTCCAGCCTGAACAACTGTAAAAAAAAAAAAAAAAAAAAAAAAAAAGCTTTATGTGTATATGTAATATGGAATTGTTTGTAGTGAAAAGAAGGAACTGTGAAGGTGGAAGAAAAAGGGGAGGGGAGGATGGCCTGAGCGGGAGGCAAAACCAAAAGAGCTGAACAGTGGCCTCATAATACAACAGCAGGTTTTTGCTGTCTGGGCCAGCTGTTCATGTATGCTTGTTTGGGAACAGAGGCTGTTTTTCCTTGAGGACTTGTAACCCATTGAGTTAGCACAAAAATAGTTTTATGCAGGCTTTTGAAAGCCTACATAGAATCACATATCTGCAGGTACATATTCAGAATCTCTATTATTTTCTTAGAGAATTTCAGAATTATTAGAAAACTATTGCTATTTATCACTTACAAAATAAATTACTTCAAGTTTACAGCGGTTAATGTGTTCACGGAAGTTGTATTGATGTGTTGACATACCAGAATTATATGTCCAGATGTAGGTTACAAAAACACGGTCTTTTTATGGATGTCTGAGTTACAGCATACTAAAGTCTGTGCTGATTGTGTACACAGTGCCCCAGTACCTGCTACAGAATATTACAGCTGATAGTCACATTGTTACTCAGGTAGATCAGATGAGCATAACTAGATGAATTTTTGTTTGAAATGTGAGTATCGAACCAGCTTCTCTTTTCTCAGCTTATGCACGTTCAAAAAAGACTTGGTAGGGTGATGCAATTAGACTTCTCTTGGCACACTTCTTTGTCTCACACTGCAATTACTTCTTGGACAAGTTATGAGGCGACTGTTGGATGATAAATGCAATTCCATTTGTGTGGTTTATGAGATACTGCCATCGCTACAGTTACATGAGGAAGGGGAAATGGCTAATATCCATTTAAAAATAAACAGTTTTAATTATGAATACCTATGATCTGTAATGAAGAATGCTCTGGGAAGTATTTTCACTGAGTGGGGCATGAAGTGCAGTTGCCACTTAAGAGTTTTCCAGCCGTCTGCAAGATTTAAGAAGGAAAAATTGATAATCCACTTCCTATGGCACGTGTGTTCTTACGTTGCCTTTCTGGGCATTCCTTATCTTCTGCAGGGTAACTAGCTGAGAGAATAATGAATGAATTATTCTGCATGACCAAAAGGCATAAATCTTCAAATGAAAATCAAATGTAGTGCTGCTAGAGATTAATGTTTTCATACTTGGATTTTTTTTAATTAGAATGGTGTAGATTATACTGAAGGAGGATGTATTCAGTTCTCTTATGAACCTGGGATTTATACTTGAAATTTAAAATCACTAAATATCTGGTATTAAATGCTAAAAACCTTGTTCCAACTGGTGCTTTTGGGGGGCAAGGATGTTCCAGTCTGGAAACCTTAGTTGCATGTAATTTTGCTGTTTTGTTTGCTAATTTTCATAAACTAATTTAAAAAAATCACTTAACCATAAGCTCTTTTTTGGTATTTGTTAGGAGTAACAATGTAAATTGATCTGGTTTTATGCCTGTTAACTGTGTTTGGGTTAAACAAATGATCCTCACTTATTTTGTTTCTAAAATGATACTAACTTTCAAGAAAGTTGTATACTTTAGATTTTCCTGAGTCCTTTGGCCAGTTTGTTGCATTTGTGTACCAACACTTCTCTGCCCTACAAAAAACCCCCACCAGCCAGTCCCTCAACAACTGCTCTGTATCTGTTGCAAAAGACAGAAATGAGAAACAAATTATATCAATGCTGCACTGAAACTTAAGTGTCTGTGGAGTGCAGTGAAAGTTACATAAAAAAAGTTTTCTCCCATGAGAAAATTATTCTTAGATAAGTCTTTATCATTTTTTTCAGTTTGGTGTTTGTTTGTTGGGGTTTTTTTAATGGCATCAGTCAGGTTTAAAACCAGAAATTGAAACTGTATCTGCAGCCGATAGCTCTCCATGTAAACCAAAGCAGCAGCTGGTAAAAGATAAGAGCGTGCTGTGGGTCCTTTGTCTTGGAGAGATGCGCTAACATACTTTGTCTTGGAAGAAGGTTAACAAGCAAGACTCCTGTGTTTTCTTTTCAAGGTGGAAGGTGGCATTTGCAAAAGAGTCAAGCAAGTGGATTTGATACACTGAAAAGCTGTGTTTTTAAGAGATTCAAGTGTGACACACCAGAAACTTGTGCTCCCTCACCTGTGCCAATATAGAGATACAATACTGTTAGTTCAGCTTTGAACAGAAATGTTGTTAATTTCTCTGTCCTTTAGGTAGAGAATGAGCACCTTTTCAACAAGAGCACGTAGAAACATACCAGTCAGTGGAAGGACAGTTATTACTAATAACTCTCCCCAAACTCCCAGGTTAGCACAGTTTTGTCTGGATGAACAGGTAATTTCTTGATGATGCTTTGCCTTGTATTTTCCTGAGCTATGTCAAATAGTTTTAAGTTGAGAAACATGTTCATTGTAACTTAAAGCTCTTATCATAACTGATTTGAACCAAAAAAACCCACCCCAAAATAGGATGTATTTCTCTTGGGACAGAAAAAGATGCTTGCCAGATCTTACAATTGACTTAATGCATTTGCTTTAGAAAAAAGCTGCCAGCTTTGTACTCCATTTCTAAACTGCAGATAGCCTCAGTACTGTCCTTAAAATGTTTTACTGAGTTTACAGAGGGCCCTATTTAGAAAATATATACTTCAGGAGAAGGGATGTGTATCAATTAGTTTGACTTCTTAAAAATAAAATTTTATAGAACTTGGCATGTGAGTTTTAAATCACTGTGGCCTGTAAACTCTAAACTGTGAGCTGCTATTAAGGCTTTCCTTGGAAGAGGTCTTGGCGCTTTTTTTTTTTTTTTTTTTTTGAGGGAGGCTGCTGTTACAATTGATGCTGCAGTCTGTTTTTAGTACTTGAGTGCAAATGAGGCTATGGGTGAGTCTTGGGAATCCTAATCTGCAAGTAATTCCCCACTTACTATGTTTTAGGCTTGTGTGTTGACTCTGAAAGAAGATACTGCATCCTGCTAGCTCATCTGAATGCACCAGAGCTGATCTCTTTAAATCTAATGTTTGGAAGGACCTTTACAGATGTAATATCTCTGAAAAACAAGTTGTTTGAAAAATTAGAATCTGACTACCTCTTTAAAATTGAAGGGATGTATCACCTTTGTCTAATTCTCGATGGAGAAGAGAGGGAAAGGACAACTGCCCTGTAGTGATTATAAAATGTATAAGGTTTTGAAAAATATAATTAAAAGAGAAAGGTGAACGTGGTTTTTTTTGTTCAGTATTGGCAAATCTCATGGCAAGCTTCTGTTGGAATAACTATGGTACACACAACCACAGGAGGGGGAAAATGAAATGCAGAAGTGGCATTACAATGGAGCGAATAGATCAGTTGCTATATTTTGGGGTCATACCTCCAAATGAATTGGACATTTTTTGGCTCACTTATTTTCTGTGAGCTTGAATTAGACTACTGATTTAGATGTATCAGTATAAGGCTAACAGTTGCTTCTAGTTGTGCTTCCAGCATCTTTTCTCAAGTTCACTTTATGTGCAGCTAGGTGAGGAGGGACAAAACATTAATGGTGGTAAGAGTTTTTTACTTCTTTAACCCTTCACTAATGAATATTTTGCTTCTATTTTCATTTTATGATAAATCAAAATATACCATATAAGTCAAATTCATAAATTACTCAGTTTGTAAGTGACTTTTTTTTAAACCTTCAGATCTTCATATCTGGGACTAATGAAATAATTTTATTTTTAAGATCTTTGTTGGGAAAACTTTTTTTTTTGCTTTGCTTTCCTGTGTTGTGTGATCTGCTTACAACTTTTTTGCCATCCTTGCTGAACAGATTGGCTGTTACTTTAGAGACTTAAGTCATTGGTGATACTGTCTTTTCCCTTAGCTCCTGTTATAGATTTGAGTCCTTTGTTCTACAGCGTTTAGATCTGCTGGGGGAAGTGACTTGGTCTAAGTGTGTTTCTGGGGAGGGGCAGAATGCTGTGGATGCTCTCTGGGTTCTTTTTGTAAAGCCATTTTTGACTTTTCACAGTCCCTGTGCTTGCAGAAACTGGATTATTTTCAAATTTTGCAATAGTTAGGTAAATTTTATTGAAATTAATAATAGACATAATAAATATATTAATTAGAATATCTCTGCTTTCAAAAACATGCCACTTAAAAGGCTGAGATACAATAAGAAAATGAGGCATGGGTAACCACTAAGGATATATACGGTTACACTTAGAACAGAATTCCTCTGTAGAAGACTAGAAAATAGACTGAAAATTAACATCTGACAAAAAACCCTCCAAGAGAAAATTCCTACAGGAGAACTTCATTCTTGAGATTAATTAAATGAAAGACTAGAAATTCTCTAGATAGCTGTAAGCCATTTAATAAAACTGAAGTAAGCAATTAAAAGACTCAGTTGTAGTTACCAGCAGAGGCATTGCCTCCTTTTTATATGATCCTGGTCCTGCCTCCTCCCGCCC
The DNA here is from genome assembly GCA_013398295.1 of Chionis minor. Classification (NCBI taxonomy): domain Eukaryota; kingdom Metazoa; phylum Chordata; class Aves; order Charadriiformes; family Chionidae; genus Chionis; species Chionis minor. The sequence goes on along the minus strand of VZSF01009085.1, from coordinate 197,622 downwards.
CATTACATATGTTCTCCCTCCTTTAACAGGAAAGCTGTATGTGCAGCTCATTAATGCTGTATGTTTTCTGCAGAAGGAATTTCATATAAAGCGTCCCTCTATGAATAAGGATGATGTAGATAACTACTTTGGCATTGAAAACACATACGCAGTCCTGAGAACACAGAAATAAGAGTACTTTGTTGGAATTATACTAATGAAATGTATGTGAGAGAATAGCTTGAAAGAGAAACCTGATTAACATCTGAAACTTCCAACTAACTTTTAGCCACCTTTGAATAGAATATACGTTGCCAATAAAGCTACTTCGTGAAATCTCTGGTTTCTCTTAAGTTACATTGATACAAGCATTTTTCAATCCACCTCTTTACAGTCTGTTGGTTTGCTTTTTTTTTCCTATATCTTCCAGACAGACAGATTAATCCTATGATTAATGGATCATAGGATTCAATGGATGGGAAATGATTGTAGTTACTCTGATATCTGCAAAAGGCATTTTAAACTTAAGTCTTTCATATTCATTCTGCATATACTTTGCATTCCGCTGTACCTGGTGCGCTGTGACAATTGTGTGTGCTCTAGCAGTTGTGTACAATAAACTGGGATGTGTTATATCACCAGAGATCCATTTCTTATCTGAGGGCAGTGTGTGATAGCAAATAATGTCATCGTGTTAGGGAGAAAAATGTGTAACTGCAAATTGGCACTGGATTCCCCAAAATTGTAGTTGCAATAGTTCAACAGAATTACTGTGCTATGAGTAAATGGGAAAAACAGGAAAAATGAATCATTATGTGTACCAAGTAGTGCCTTTATAATAATTTTAAGTTGCTTCAAAATATGTTACTACTTAAGTCGTTAAAGGGAAAAGCACTCTGATGAGAGTATTTCAGAAGTGTTCATTACTTTCCACTCTTAAGTTTATGAGAAACCAGATGCGGTCTTCAGTGAAAATAAAGATAGGCTGATACAGAAGTTCTGAAGATAAACTACTTAATGCTATTATTTTTCTGCTGCAAAGAGAAAGCCACATTCTAAAAATCTGCTTTCCAGATTTAAATGACTATAATTAATAGTCAGAAAAAGCCACAGTGAAAGTTTTTCTTTTGACAATGTATGAATATCCTTATTTTCATAACATTTAACATTAAAACATAATCAATTGACATAGCTTAAAGCAAAATTCCAGAAAGGAAGAGATGCTGTTCCTCGGTCAGTTATTGCATTTATAATAATTCTGTGTAAGTTAAAATGAAAAAAATAATGTAGCTAATTATTACTAAAATACTCTTCCAAAGTACAGAAACGGGCTTGAAGCCCCCTTTGCTATTTACAATCAATAGAAAACAAATTGTGCTTTGAAGGCCTTAACATTTCTGAAGTTGAGGTAGGGTTCTTTGTCAGATAAGACTCATCTGCTTCCAGTGCTGGGATATCTAGTTGCTTCAAAGTGTATTAAGAATGGTATAAAAAGGAATGAATGTTTATGAACAAGGGCATTAACAATCCAGATCTCAAGCCTTCAATGCACTTCAGCACTTGCAGAGAATGTTTTATAATATATGTATTATAATATGTAACTATATTAACTAATGTGGCTTAAAATCAGTAGGGAATTACCTTTTCAGAAGTGTATTGTTTAGTGCCCATAGTATAATTAATGTATATTGTACGCTTCAGATATATCTGCTAAATAAAATACCTTTATAATGGTGTCTAGTGGATAAAAGAATGGAGTGCTAACATTTTAAATAGTTTACTATAGAACATATTTGAAGGATATCCCAAGATATTTTTTTTAAAATAATGCTTGAGAAGCAAATACCAATGCTCGTGCTTCCTCTTCAGGAGTGATAGGGAAATGTATTTTGTATATTGTTTTTTTAATAGACTTAATCATTTCTGCCAAGCAGTGTCATACATGCTTGCACTTCAAAAAAAATGTTGAAATGTTCTGTTGACTTTTTAAACTTTTTTTGGCAACACTAGGCTTTCCATTTATTTTGTCCCTTGTTTAACAGTTTTTGTGTGTGTTTTCAAAAGCACTTCCATTCACCATTCAAGGAATTCAATAGAATTCTAATAGGAACTGCACATAAATAACTACAGAAATCAATGCTTCAATTCAGCCAAGAGTTTTTTTGTGACTTCAAAAGCCACAAGAGCATTTATTATTAGAAACATACAATTGACTTTTCTTGTATTATCATTTTGCATAGTGATTTGGTTTTTACCACCACAACAAGATGTTTGACAGTTTCATTTGAAAATGATGTATTTACATTCGGCTTTCCAAAACAGTGTAATTTTTATCTTTTCTGTGAAACTCTATTCATGTCAATTTGCATGTTCAGCTCTGTGCAAAGATCCTCAGTGAAATATTCACTAGTGGATTTCTCCTCAAAGGTCAACCAAATGTTAAGGATAGTCTCCTATTCCTGTAGGAATGTACTGTAATGAAAATATAAAAGAAATCTCTTAAGAAGTGAGTTGTTGAGTTATTTTTTTGTATGTTCAACTTGTACAATGTAAAGCATAACTTCTCCTCCAAAATATTCAATTTCCTGAGTATCGCGACCACAGAAGTCACCAACCTGCAATAACACGGGGTTGTCTTGGAAGTACTCCCAGTCTTTAGTATTCGCATTACACCTCGGGCTACGTCAGCTGTAACCATCCTTTTGATCCTGAAGTTTTTAGGTGGGTGAAGTTTTAGGATCCTTCAAGATGGTCTTGAAGAAAGTTGTTTCCACACACCACAACCTTTAGAAAATCGGTGTTTTGTTTCTTTTGCAATAGCCTGAAATCAATAACAAGATGTTGTGACATGGCACTCAGTGTTTAGTAGGGCTTACTGCCTTGTAAATGCACCTCTTGAGTGCTGTGGCTTTTGGGCAGCTCTTGTGTGCAGTTTTTGTCAGGGAATAGTGTAGTGTTACCACCTTGGGTGGAAATCATCTCCAGAAGGAAACAGAGTTTTGTTCTGGTTGTCAGGAGGGTACTGATAGATCAATGGATTTTTCTGCATTCACCTTTTGGTTTTCACTGCTGCTGATAGTTTGAAAAACAAAGTCAAGTTAGCAGCAGGGGCTTTTAGGTGGTGATAGCCTTCCCCCACCCTTCCAATCTTTTAATTCCTGTTTACCAGCCAGTCGGGTTCTGCATGAAGAGGATGAGGTGGTGTCAGGAACTGCTTAGTAGAATTTCATCTTGTGAACCAACTGGTGCTGAGACTTGCACCCACACCTTGAGATGCAGAGCAGCAGTCCCAGCCTCATCTACCTTGTTGCATGAGCAGGTGCTGGTGGTGTATGTGTGTTTTGGCACTTGAGAAACATTTTGGCTAGGTGGAGAGGTAGGGAAGCGTGGCCTGTCTCTAGTCCTTCCCTTTCCTAACGTATGGAGTGGAAAGACTATGCAGGTGAAACTTACACTGCACCTTGAGAAAGATTTTAATCATGATGAGGAGGAAGAAAGGCATGGTAGAGCATGGTGACGAGCAAGACTAGTAGCACAGACAATGTTGTAACTGCAGTTCCATTAGTGTTTAGCATTGTCACTCGGAATTATATGCATTTAGGATTTGAGTGCTGTCATGGTATTATCTTAAAAAAAGTAATGATAGAGGAAGTGAAGTCAGACCTTCTGTTGGTTCCTTAAAGTTCTTCCCCATTTCCTTATACCACTTCTGTCTAATTCAGATTGCATTTGAGTCAGCTGCTTTCATCTTGACACTTATGTCATTCAAGCATCCACGTTAGTATGCTAATGTCTGCATTTCAACTGACTGATAGGTGCACCAAAACCTATCTTATTTTTGTCATTGCAACATGAAGCTTCTTTTAATTTTCCTAGCTGTTCAGCATTTACAGAAACAAGATAATGGAACATTACTGGCATAATTTGTAAGCCTAATGTCTGAGGTTTATTAAACATGGTTTTCTTCCTGAAATGCACTCTGGCCCTTCCTGTGTTCTTGTAGATGCTTCGTATTTAACTGGTATATAAGCTGGGGCAGAAGAAATAATAATGGGCATCTGAAAATGATGGTTTTGTAAGGGAAACTTGATTCTGTAAAGGGGCAAAACTAGCTTTTTAGATTTGTCTGAAAGCAAGTATTCCTATGTATTTTTAGCTTTGTGGGTCTTCTGCTCCTTTATGAAACCCAGTTTATGACAGCAAGCAAGACAAACCAGACACCTTATGTTTTTCTTGAAACCATTGTGGGTATTATCGATCCCCTCTTGCACTGCTGGTCTTAGGTAGTCAATCCCAAATGCATTGGTGGAAAGGAGAAAAACATCTGTTACTTGTTTTGAGTGCAGGAAGTAGAAACAGAAGAGAAAAGAAACAGACAAGTGAGATGGGAAAGGCTGGGAAAGAAAGAGTCTTCTGAGCTCTTGCAAGTCGTTGCCAGAAAACCTGAAGCATGGAGGTATTCAAATATGTTATTGGTATGGAGCAACAAAGACTTTATTGCTTGATACAGCACACTGTGTTTTGTAACTCCACCCTGTCATGTAATCCCTTTTATTGAACATTGTTTTGAATGGGTTGAGGTTCCTTATGCCCTGTTTGTAGAACAGATGGTGAGAAATTTACCTCAGAGACTAAAATACAGTCCTAAATTTGGACTAAATTCTTCCCTGACCACTTCATTTACTGTATTTTGTACTCATCATTCCTTTTCTAGAAGTGCTTTCTTCTGCCAGGGCAGTGTGTCTGTGAGAGTATTGCTCTCCTCCATATCATTTTAAAAGAAAATAAATCTGATATCTAGTTGATGTTACATTTTAAACTTCTTAATAAACATTCCATTAGCTATATATGGAGAAAAAAATTGTGTTTCAAAGTGCTTGAAAACTTTGAATACATACAACTTTTGCAATACCAGCTGAAGCAGTCTGAATTCTTTCTGTTTTATCATTGTTGCACTTTTTCAGGTATCTCCTTTTGGTACTGCTTGGTACTGGAACAGTCTCTTGACTATTCTCAATTGATCTGCATCTTTTTTTGGAAGCTTAAAAATGAATCCATTTGAGCTTTTGCAATACTGAGCAGCATGAGAGAGGACGTTCATGTATCCCCTGGGCTGTGTGCCTGACTAAGCATCCTCATACGAGGAATTCCCTCTCTACAACAGCATGACATAGTTGGTTTGTTTTTGGATCTTATGACCTACTAAAAATATTCTTTCCTTCCCACTTACCTTGTAAGATCCTCTTCTGCAGAACTGGTGTATAACCACTTCGTATGCAATTTCTGGTTTTTTGCAGTGGATTATGCCCACTTGATAGAGTATAGAAATTGTCCAAACTTATAAAAGAAATGTATGTTTTCAGAAAACAGTTTTCTAACTAAACTTTTAAGAATAATTGTTGTTCTTATCTTCTGAAGACACTAATGACCCTTCAAGAATGTGTGTTTTTCCCCCTGAATTTACCCTGTGTTACTGGGAATGAAGTAGATCTTATCTAAATTTCAGTAAATGACTGGACACAGTGTCCATGGGGGGTTGTGAAAACTGCTGGGATTAGTAGAGAAAGCATAAACTGCATCAGAAGCTGACCGAAGAGAAGACTGCAAATGGCTATACTGTAAGAACAACTAACAGGATGGGGAGAGATTATTAGTCATGCTCTTCAAAAATCAGTCTTGAAATTAATCCTGTCTCATTACATTCATTAATAACCTTGGTGCAAGAATTATGTCGCTTCTTATTAAAAGCTGTAGATAACATAGTTCAGAAATATATATATATATATTTTTTAGTATTTCAGATGACCGGATTATTCTGCAAGGAAAATAAGATAAACTCATAGATTTGAGTCCTAAAAGAATGTATATAAATTAATAATATGAAATAAAGTATTTAGGGCATGAGAACATTTCTTTGGTTTTCGGAATCATGAATTGGTAAGTAGGAGACTAATTTGTGACTGCTGCTAGTAATGTAACAGCTCCCAATATGAAGCACAAGCAAGGCTAACCTGCTAAATAGTTGTCAGTGGTTCACTGTCAGAGCAGAATGTACCTGATAGTTTCTGCATCCGGTTTGCATTGGCTAATGATTTTTACTGCTGGCTTGGGTAACGGTAGAGATTTGGGGATAGCATGTCTTAAGTTTCACTCACAGCACCAGTTACGTGTGACTGCGAATATAGAATCATAGAGTAGTTTGGGTTGGAAGGGACCTTTAAAGGTCATCTAGTCCAACCCCGCTGCAATGAGCAGGGACATCTCCCACTAGTTCAGGTTGCTCAGAGCCCTGTCCAGCCTGATGTGGAATGCTTGAAGGGATGGGGCACCTACCACCTCTCTGGGCAACCTGGGCCAGTGTTTCACCACCGTTGTAAAAGATTTATTCATTATGTTGGATAAAAAGTTTCAGTTTACATGGGTTTTTTGTAAACTTGTCAAGGTAAGTTAGGGTCGAATACATTATTGTCTGTAGAATATAAGAACGTGTTTTTAAAATGTATTTAGAAAACGATTTTTCGAATAAGTAGATCAGTCTTTTAAAAGTTTAGACAGTTTCTCTTGTGCAGTTGTTTTCTAGACTTTCTTTACTTTTTGTATGAGGATACACCTGGAAACAAACAGCATTCTTTGAGAGTTCTGAAATGTCTTAGTTTTTAAAAGGAATTACATAAATCAGATTCCAATTCATAAGACACATTTACGATTTTAATATAAATATTAGAAACTTAGTTTTAACAGTAGTCTATATTATAGGTAAATACCCTGATTTACTGATCTTATGGCAACAAACTGAAATAATGGCCTCTTACTTCAGAAGACTTGTGCTGAAACCAGCTGATGTAGTAAGAGAAATTCTAATTCTGTCCCCATTTCTCTGAAAAAGAATGCTGCTACTCAGTGCCCTATTAGGACAAACAAAAGGCTGATCAACAGGAACATCTGGATCCGACTGTCCTAGTGTGGCAATACAACTAATTGCAGCTTGCTCTTAACATTTGTGTCCTAGTTCACATTTGCAATAAGATTATCAGTCTATTATGCTTTTTTTTTCCCCATGTTTTGAAAAAAAACCACAAGGGGAAAAAACTTTGTTTTTTCTGAGCAATTTATGTAATTTTAATAATTATAAGGAGCAGATAATATCCTTTAAAGACTTTAATAAATCTATGGACTGGTCTGGCTGCCTAATAAACACTTTTTTCAGTGCTGACAATGTGCCAGGGTGAGCTGATGATAGGTGTTTTTAAACCTTAAGGATGTTTGGAATGCCTTTGAATGGTTTCTATGTCTATTGTGTATACCAACAGGATTTCTCATTAAGTATTGTGCGTTTTAGTTAAATGTTGACTTGCCATTCCTTTAGGATTTCTACTCATGCTTGTGTTCAGTCTCATCTGAGCTCACTTGGATCAGATCTATTATGATATTAAAAAATATCCAGGATTTGTCTACATAGGAATTTCTGCTAACAAACAAGATCATTATTCCAAGCCTGTTCTTGTGGATGTTCTTATTCTGTATTGAGTGTCTAATTGACTTTGGTTGAATTCTCTTCTGAGGTGAAATAAAGGGAGCCTTACTGTTGAATAAATGGGTGCTGTTTTGGATTACGCTAGAGAAGGAAAGAAGAGAGGGGAAGAAAAAGAGGTGTTAAATTTTTAGTAAACTGGGTTGAAATCTGAACATCTGAAGTGATTTATCTTGAGCTTTTGGGGGAGGCATCTTTTATTTTTTCTTTCTTGAGGAAAAAGATTTTTTGAAATCTTTCATGCATCTTAAATGTCTTAACTGGCAAAATACATGGAAGCATAAAATATCAGTATGTATAGAACATAAAATTAGAACAGGAAAGAAGTGGATATATTTCATGTGATAGTTCAAAAATTTTGCATGACTTGTAGTCCTAAGCACTTGCAGCAGTTCTGAAAAGTAAATTTCAAGTATTATTTCATTGTCAGTCTCTGTGTGTGTTTTAGAAAGAAAACTTAGGTTTCCAAATCAGTTAAGTGGTTTTGAAGAGTTCATTTGCCACCTGAAAGACACCTTACAACTTGTAACCTAAAGCTAACTAAGCTGTCTAGTAGATAGGTGCAGCTAAAAATATGTAGGGATCTTAATACTTCTCCTTTCCCTTTGTCCAGTTAAACACTGGCTACTGTGTATAAATATTTTTCTTCTGTAGCAATTACTGTTCCAAGATGTACACCAATGCCTGGTGTAGTCATTTTCCAGAAGATGTTAACTCAGCCACACATAGTTACGCCAATGTCCCCTCAACTCTTCTCGTTCAGTATAGCAGTCATATATCCCTTGAGCACCATAAACTCTCTGAAGAAAGGTCGTCTATGGCTATACAGATTCCTAAGCATATTTTTAAGTGGCATTATTCTAAATTTTATTAATACTTTGCCTTTTTAGAGGATTGTGTACATTCACTCACATCTTAAGGGTTGTGTTAATACATCAGAAGCTTTCTGAACAGTAATATTAGTATGTTAAATCTTTCACTTACAAAGGTTTTGGCCCTTACCATTGAGAAACTTAGGAGCATGTGTATAGGTGATGCAGTTCCACAAACCTGTGGCAGCTTCCTAGAGGCAGGTTATTTAATCCATTTTAATTGCCTTTGCCCTTCTACTTCCAGTGCCATCTCAGGACTTCTGGTGGTCCTCTGTAGCCGGGGTGTGATAGAGGTGGGTGGTCGTTGCTGAAGTCAGATGATAGGTTTTTGACTAGCATGGCGCAGCAGAAGCGATTGCATGGAGATGTCAAGATCTAGGATGCTGCATTCACATAACTGTTAAATACAGCTGATAATGACAGAAGTTTGGAAGGGAAGTAGCAGATCCTGCTCTATTTCTTCTTTTCTGCTTTACCCACAACAGGGCATCGGTGCAGGTCTTCGGAGTCCATCCCAGTACAGCTATGTAGTATTTTCAGGTAGAAGGTGTACCATCAAGCAGCTACATAATCAGCTTGGCGTTGCCTACCCTAATGCCTGAGCTGAAAGTTTTATACCAATTAGATCAGATGTGCTGGCATGAAACTCTTCATAGCAGAACATCTTTAATCTGGGTTGTATTTTCATACATCAAAATATCATGCTTTGTCTTTTATTGGTAAAAGTGGCAATAATTTTTTTCAATATGAGTGTATCTATTTGGACTTGACATCTGCAGGATGAGGAAGAAATGATTGTTCATTAAAAGTCTAGAGTCCAGCAATATTCTGACAAATAGTAAAACTGAATACGCAATAAGAAACTTAAGTGAAAGTTTCTGCTAGAGAGACTAACTGTAGAAAAGTGTATAAGCACCAATTACAACAGGAAAGTCTATCTTTCTGGAAAGGTCTGCCAAAGTCATTGACGAAGATAAAATCCAGTCTTTCCTGAGCTGCTTTCTGTGATTGCGTGCCAAAGATGATATGCTAAAAGGATCATAGATTTTATGCCAAGAACTGTGGGATTTAAAGACTGCTTGTTAACTAGAGGAAATTTTTTCTTTGAGTTGCATAAATTAACCTTTCTTCTAACAATTTATCTTTTGTTTATGTATTGCTGTTCCTTGTTCATTTGTACTGTCATTATCACCCCGCCTTCCCCCTCCCCACCCAGTGCACTAGTCACTTTTCATACCACAGGGAGAAAAATTCTGCATCAAAAGGACTGGCACAGCACACACTGCAGATAAGAACCCGAATGCTGTGTTGGATCAGATTAAAGATCCAGAACTCGGTAGTCCTGACAGTGATGAATAACAGGGAGAAGTATAAGATGCAAGCCCTGTAATGCAGTGAACCTTCCTTGGTGTAGCCACATATGAACTGGTTATAAATCAGTTTCTTGGTTTTGTTTGGTTTTAACGCTTAAGTCCTGATGGCTGTAACTTTCATTCCCTAGAAGATGTAACTATTTTTATATATATATATGGTCATGGTAAATCCCAAAAGCATTTCTGATGTCTTTTCAGTCCAGTACTTCATTGCCCAGAAGGGAAGCCACTAGTGTTTAATCTTTTAAATAGTGCATTGTATAAGCTTTAGTGTTCATTTTCATAGCAAAAGAAAGAACAAGCATAAATTTGAAATTGGGAGGATCGTGTTGTTAATACATATTAGTAAGTATTATAAAAGACCTTATTCTAATGCCAGTACCTGATAAGAACAGCGAGAGATGTATGACCAGTGTGGGCTGCTGCTACTGACTCACTATGTAATGACAGGCAAATTACTCAGTTTTCTGCATCTCGTTCTCCTCCTTTGTAAATGAGAAATATTGTTTCCGAGTAAAACTCTTTGAAATCCTTGGATAAAAGGAGATTATTTTTTTTGGTACGCCTACCGAGTGTATAAATTTGAAGTGAGAAAGTGCAGCAAATACCAGGTTCTATACAAGTCTTCCACTAGTACATAGTCCGATGCATCTTGCTACTTATTATGGATTGTATTAAAGCACCTTGTATTTCTGAAGACCCGTAAAGCACAAGCAAAGAGGTGTTTAGGCTAGACTTTGTACTTGAGTCTGTGTTCTGTTCAAGCCTTTTTATAGTTAGTACAGCTTCAGTAAAACTTCTCTGACATGTGCATTGATGAACTACCATTCAGTTCTCTTTGATACGCCAGACACTGTACCACCTTCAGATGAAACAATACAGGGAGCCTTTTAGAATAGTTTTCTGTCAGTCTCCATTACCTCTTTCACGTTATGTCTTTGGCAATATTTTATCACTGAATTTCCATAATGTTTTGGGAAACTTGACCTTTCTAGAATCATCTGTGTTAACACTACAGTCTTAATCTTTCCCCTGGCACCTCCTGAAACAAAGTACAAATTAATGATTCGGACACTACAAAACAAATCACATGCCACTTGTTTCTTCCCAACTATTCTTTATTGTCACTGTTTGCTGTACTGCATGCAAGTCCTTGTCTATTCTGTGGTGAAAAAGACCTAAATAATGCAGGAGATCTTAAGGGGGGGTCAGTAACAGATATGTAGAGAAATGATGCAACAGTTTCAGGTATATAGAGAAAACTATTCGTATAAACATGAGAAGAATTACATTATTTCAGCACTGATGTGGAAGTTAACTTAGGTTTGATGTATGGTTTGGTTTTTAATGAATTCAGACTTATTTTGTGATAGTGCGTAAGTAGCTGTGGAAGTGGTGGAGGGTACATGAAATTTCTGGTCTCTGGTGCTTCAAGGAAGAATATGCTGTTGTCTCTTTTTCTAAATGATTGCCCCTCTAGTTTTGCATCTTTATCTCTTTCCATTCCATTTATCATCATTTATCATCCCTTTTTAATTTGCTGACTTCCTTACACTTTTTCTTCACAAGGAGTGGCTGCTTTAGCTTCATCATTTAAAAAAAAAAAATTCATCTCATCAATTGCACCATCACCCCATCGTGCTCTGCCCCAAATTCAGTAAGTACACAATCGAAAACTTCAGTTTTGCATTTCTCTTTAAATTTTTCTACCCCCACCTTTTCATCATTTTCCACTCTTTTATTCTTCTCTTGAAATTGATTTTACCAGAATGAATGTTCTTTACTTGGCTGGATGCTAATACCTTTGCTCCATTTTCCTTGTTTTGACTGTGAAAGAAGCAGCTTCCTACTGTTGGCGTTTAACCCCAGCTGGCAATAAAGAATCATACAGCAGCTCGCTCACTCCCCCCACACCCCACGGCAATGAGAAGAGAATCAGAAGAAAAAGGCAAAACTCACAGGTTGAGATAAAGGCAATTTAACAGGACAGCAAAAGAAAGAGGAAAACAGCAACAATAAAACTCATAGAGCATTATGGTTCAAGAAACCCACAGCAGTTACTTGTCATTTAGACAATTATTCTATCACCCAATGATCCCCTCCCTGTCTGGGAAGTGGAACTGGGGGAAAACCAAGCAAACCCGAGGGCTGAAATAAACAGATTTAATAGAATAAGACTAGATAATTATAATTAGTAACAATAAAGAATCAATATTTATTCTGATACCTATATAAAATATACAAAGACTATACTTGGACGACTATATCAGTAGGAATTCTGCACTCCGAGCAGTGGACAACAAATTTGGATGCTGTGAGCACTACGTCTTTGGGAGGAAGGGAAGGGCTCAGGGGTCTGGCACCAGAGCATGAAGTTGTCAGGATCCTAGCTATCAAGGGAGAGAGAGAACTTCACAGCAAACTTCCTAATTTATATTGAATGTGACGTTCATAGTATGAAATAATCTTGTTGGCCAGCTTGGGTCAAGTGCCTGGGTCTCGCTTCTCCTCATCCCCCGCACTTGGCTAGCTTGAAAACACTGAGACCTTGAAACATGCATGTCACAGCTGGCTATAAAGTAAATATTTTCACAAATTCAGACACTGGAGTCTTCTAAAAGTAGAGTTTTCCCAAGCATTAGAAGATAAATGAGTCCTGTGTTGCTCAAACCAGGACAAAGAGGAATACACAAAGCACTATTAATGTACTACTGCTCACTCACTGGAGCCGGAAGCCCAGCCTGCTCCCAAGCATGGCATCACATGTAACAGAATACCTGTGTCCCATGCCAGGTTCTTGTGAAAGTTAGCCCTATCCCCGCCGGAACCATGACACCCCCTTCATGGCCACCTGCTGTCCTCCCTGTGCTGCTGTAGTGCTTAGTGCATAGTGAACTGTATCGGGGAATTGGTCTGACTGAAAAATAATTTTGCCAAAATAGTGCTCTTTCATAATTCCCCGCTCGGGTTTACCATATGGCTGTACAAATGGCTGTGTAGTAGGGAGAGGATGATGCAAGGCTGGAAATGAGTGGCCAGACTCAGGAGTGGGTCAGGAATGCTGCTTTAGCTAGCGTTGCCAGGTTATGTCAAAATAAAGAGTTCATCAGGGTAAAGTCTAATTGTCTCTGACGTGATGACATCCTGCTTCTGGAAATCCTGATCTCTGCTGCTTTTTTTTTCCCCTTAACCTCTCTCCCTCTCCCCCTTATTTTATAATGTATTTTCTAAAGCTGCTGTGTCATCTCTTTCTTATAATAAGTGATCAATGACAACACCAGTAGAAGCCTCTGTTTCTCAGTGTGTGCAGGAGGTGGAGTCTGTCATCCTCAGGACATGTTGAAAACCTCCTGTTTAAATCATTTGGGTGAGCATCATTTGGAAATACCTATTAAATAATTACGATAAGGCTTAGACTGACAAGCTCTTGGATTTGGATATGTGTAAGTTCCAAAATAGTTATTTAAACCAGTAGTTTCCTAGGCAGCACAGTATGATACCTGTTTAGTATAAAATTTTAAAGACTTAAGCCATTTGGTAGAATCGTTGGCAATAAAAAAGATCTACTGTAACCTTATCTGCTTTCATAGTATCTTTCCAGGAGGGACTGGATACCTTCACAACAAATAATTTTGTTTTTCATGTCCCTGAAGTCACAAGGCACTCTTTGTCTGTAAACAAATGCAGTAAATAATCCCACCCTTTTCCTCAGTCTACACAGATGCACTTTCATTAGTCTGCAATCAAGTTATTAATAGCAGCATTAAAAGCATTTGTGGTTTTTTTCTGGGCTGGGGGGAACAGGGTAGTTTGTTTTACTCTACAGATTTTAAACTGATTCTGAAATGGTGAAATATACATCTGAATTTGTTACCTGCAAAGCTAGGCATTTTGAAATCTGAGCCTGGGTTAAGGCCAACAAAGAGTATGAATTCCCATCTAAATCCAATTTTATGTACTCCCATGGTGCTGGGTAAATAGATGTTATGGCTCAATCCAAACCTGTATAGTGTAGTGCATCTGCACGCATTTAAGTCTCAAAATGTTTCAGCTAACCTAAGAATATCTGTTTGTCGTTAAAAAAATCATGTAAACTATGTTCCCTCTATTCCTTTGTTTACTTGGAAAAAAGTAATAGAAAAAGTGGCATTGTTTAACACACCATTGAGACAATTTCTGCAGCTCAGCTTTGATATTCAGCTGTGTAAGTCCTTTCAGAAAGGAATGATACTAATTACCCTCTGGTCAATCATATAAGCTGTAGTTCATCGTGTTGTCCTTGCCTTCTTTCTGCTCATCATAATCCTGGTTATTGACTTTCAAAATTTCCATTTGTTTCTAGGACAAAAAGATCAATCTTGGGTTCTTTCAAAGATCAAACTGGGAAGTAAAACAAAAATCTGAGCTTAATGCACTGAAACAAACATGAGCTCACTCAGGCTATAGATGATTTGTTCAGTATTGGCGCTTTTTTCAGTAAATAGGTCATTTCCCAAACTTTAATACCAGGATTTGATGCACTGCCATGATGAAGGTAAACTGTTTAATTCCAATCTCTTCAAGTATAACCCTAAATCAGAAATGGAAAACAGATTGTTCTATGGCATGTAAAATGTAAATAAATATGACTTTTGTGGGTTTATGTCCCATGATAACTACACCTCCTCTGAAAATATCCTAAGGCCTTATTATATGTGCACTTGGGGATCTGATACCCATGTCATAAGGCTGGCAGCACTGCTCTGTCTGAGAGCTCTTGCCATGGCCATCCTCCTATTCTCAGTGGTCGTGTAATGTCTTTTTAGCCTGTATCTGTTCTGTACTGCTGGTGCCTGTCGATAGCACGGATCCTACCACCCGTTCTTTTCCATAAGCCCTTGAATGCTGTTCTCTCTCTTTTTTTTTTTTTTTTTTTTTTGTGCTCTCCATTCAGGAGTTGCTCTTGGATTACTGAGGTAATATTTTTCTTGAATTGCTGCCAGTGGAGATAGTGGTTGTGTTCTCTTTACCTAAATGTTGCTGTCAAATAGTTGGTTTTCTATTTCTCCCCTTGTTGCCTTGCCTAGATTTTACATACTTTCCATAGATGTCATATTTTTATCTGTAAGTGTTCTGAAAACAGGCATTTAAGTAATGCTCTCTGATCTCCCTTAACTCTGATACAGTTATACTGGAAAGTGATTTTCGTGTATTCTTAAATTCTCTATCAATCATATTGAATAGAAAAATGAAAGGAGCTTCTCAGTGAAGCCAACAAACAAGCTAACTACAAAACTTTATTTCAGATAAATGTTCAAACAACTGTAATTTTAAGGCTTTTTCCTATTCCTTGTGGGTCAGACTAAAAATTCAACAGTCTATGGAATTGCAAGATGAGATGCAAGAACCATATTTGTGGTATTATTAAAACTTGCTATGTAATGGTGGCACGGCTACTCCTACTACAGCTACCAATACCTTCCCATATGGAAGGAAGAATGTAACAGGGAGTTCACAAACTGGCTTAACAGAATATATAGTGGCAAAAATATTAGTGGTTGTTTTAAGTTATTTTGCTGTGGTGACCACCATGTGCCAGAGAGATGTATATGTAGCATAGCCTATATGTCTGTTAAAAAACAAAGCCTGCCATAAAGTATGCATAAGCTGTAGGTTTGGGTATCTGTGCTCTTCAGTTACTTATTTTGGATTTCTTGAGAGCTAGATGAGATTTTTCTGCACTTTCATGAGCTCTGTCAGCACTTGTTCAGTCTAGTTGGCACCTCTTCATTTCTCTGGTTTTTTTCAGCAGATTTTCTTAGAGAAAGGCAGATGATCTAACACTGTGAAGAAATTCTAATTTGTGTTTCTCTTTATATACTTCCAGAGGACAGATGGACACGTCTGTTATTTAATAATGCTCATGTTACATCCTTCGTAAAGAATCAGAATAGCTCCTAGCAGTCTGCCTGCCTGTCGGCAGCAGACACAAGCTTCTTGCTAGTTTTGTGTTAAATAGCAGGGATTTCTGCTCTCTGGGCTCTAGCTTTCAGAGTTTGAGAACAGCACATTCTCGGATGGGCACTGTAGATTCCTCATACTCTTGGCTGCTGTGAAGTTCCCTTTCTTTGAGAGATTTTTGGGTCACCTTCTGGTAAATAAACATGCTGTGCTGGTTCTGGGAGAGGGGGAGCTACTTTTCAAAAGGATAAGGCACTGGTGGTAATAAACTCTTCACCGTTGCCCCTCTCTCTGATGCATGTAACATCATGCTCGTTCTTAAGAAATTGCCAGAGCATCCTGACACCAGCTCCTGAATCTGGAAGGGACAAGCTTTGTTTCATTTCTTTCCTTTGAACAGTGAGAACTGAAGAACACTCGGGAATTCCTTGGCTTGCTTCCTGCGCTGCCCCACGCCCACTAACACTGAAGAAGTGGCATGGTGCATGGCATTGGCTACCTGCTGTTTCACGAGTGGTGGGTAATGTTCCTGGCTGCCTCAGCTCCGTAATCGAGTGATCCAACTGGAACCACATCTCTTTCGTTCTCTGGCTTCACAGACTCCAGTTTTGGACCTGCTAGCACTGACTTCAGAGGAGAGGACCTTTTCCAGCACTGGACAAAGCTGAGACTTTTCAAACCTTTACTGGCCCCGTTGGTCTGTGTGTTTCTACTCTGCAACTTCTTGGAGCCACAGAAATCTTTCCAGTCATGGGTCACCAGGGTCGTCTTGCTGTGATCTAGGGAGTAATTTGCGTGCTGTTGTTGCACCTTTTTCATGGTAGGTTTCAACAGTTTGACAGTAGGCCAGGATGTTACTGGTGTTACTCGGTTTCCTGACAGTTCTGAGACAGTTGAACTCTGATATTGGCAGGCCATTTCAACAACTGCGTGGCTGTACCTAGATGACTAGTCGGTATTTGCCAACCCATAGCGACAGACACTTGCTGAAGTGTACTTGTTCTGAAGCCCGTATTGCTAATGCTGGTGTGGTTGCTGGAATTCAGAAGGGATAATCTGTCAGCTAGAGGGTTCTCTATAATCATAATGCAAATATAATATATTCAGATCTTCTTTATATGCTATTAAATAATGCAGTTTCTATACTGCTTACAGGTTTATTATTCTGTAATGGAAAAAGGAACCTCTCCTTTTCATGGGTTGAAGTTTTTTGCTTCTTCGTAATATGGTAAGCTTGTTCATCTCTGTTATGGATCCACTAGTTATATCAGGAAGGACTTAACTGGGAAAACTGAACCAAGTGGCTAGTGGTTTGGTTTTAGCTTGGCGCTCTGAATCTTCATAAGCCTGACTCTCCCGGGTCATCTCCTACTTCTTTGTTAAGGTGAAACTTGTTGCTGACTCAGTTTCCCATGGCATTTTTGGAAATACTGAATTTGCTAAAGTCGTTATTTAAAGTACTCGTAGTGAAAAACTTGGTCTCCCAGAAGAACTGAGTTTGATCTGTGATATTCTGATGAGAACATCTTCCTATTTATCACATCTCATCAGTGAATATGGCTAGTGCCTCTGTGATAGCAGCATCTTCATTTTTGGAAAATACCTCTTCTGAACATCGGTGGGAGTGCTGGGAAGAGCTCTGTGCCCTCAGCTGAGTGTGTTACCACCATGCAGAGAGACACCGCTCTGCAGAACAACACTCCTGGTGCTTTCACCTGTGGCTCCTGCAGCTGCTTCCAGGGGAACTGGGCTGAGCTGCAGAGCTGCCAGCAGGAGAAAGCGCATGTGAATAGACACTGGAAAACAGAAGAACTGGGTTACTTGGATGCTTTGTTAATGTGCACATTCCGTACCCTGCCATATGTCTCTTTTCTTTAGCCTTTTAATTCTGGGATGTTATAGATGATGCCTTCAGAAGTGCTTCAGTAATGTTAGACTGCATTCGTGTTGTAAAACACCATTAGAACATATCAACAAACAAATTTTTTTTTGAATGTTAGGGTAATGTTAGTGTTAATACAGCATCGAAAAATTAACTAAAATCAACAACAACGAAAGACTATTTGGTTTTATACTTTATAGTGGTATTAAATGAGGCTCCTTAAGTTTTCTTATCTAAACCCTGAGAACCTATCTTTACAGCAGTTGGGAGGAATAATATTTTTCAAAGGCAATATAAATAAACTGCACTTCTAAGATAATACAGTCTAGCTCTTAGCTAAATTGCTTTTTAGCTTAGCGTATTCTTTTTTTAAGGATATGAATTCTAGATAATGAAAAAGTGTTGGAATAAACAGTCCAAGGCAGTATTACTGATGCTGCCTTACAATAAAAGTAGCTGCATAATAGCGTAATTTTTATGATATCATGTCTTTGCCTCCAAGGGAAAAAAGTAGTGTTTCTCTGTATGAGGTAGAACTTTCACTTTCTGTCATGTAATCCAGAAGGCAGCAGATAGTTTGAGGAAGCCAAGTTTAATTATAAAATAGTGCCTAAAGAAGAGGGAGCAAGAAAGTGATTGGGCCTGACTGCAGAGGCACATGAATGAAAGGAGTTTTAAAACATAATGCCCGAGAAGAGCAGTGTAGGTGTGCTGACTCGGAGAGCTCATCACCTATTAATGCTGTCTTCATAGATTCATTTCTATGTTAGGCTGTTCCTTCTTAATACACTTTGTACAGTATTTTCTCTTTGAAGGAAAAATGAATGTAATATTTTATCTTCTGAGTGTCTCTTCACACTTGATAGAAGCTGGAAGTTTTCTTCTCTTTTCATGTATCAGAAAACTTAGCTACTGGAACGCTGTATCATGTCACTGTCAACATGTTTGTGCATGTTGAGAATAGACTTGTACTTAATCAGTTTTCCTGCAGGGATTTCTCTTCTCCTGAAAGGCTTGTTTTGAAGGAGGTCATCCCTAAGCATTACAGGCATTGAATTAATTCTGTTGGTGAAGATGATAAAAAATGAGGCAGGGCTAAGTTCTGAAATTAACTCAAAATTTGTGCATCTAGGAGACTGTTAGGGGGAAGTCGTTTAACTATGGAGGTCCTTTACAGATTTTTCTGATGGTGTGGAAATCTTTCTGTACCTCATGTTAAAATTTGTGAAATGTAAAAGCCTTTTAATGACTTTTGGTAATGCTGTGTAGGCGATGATGTTGCCATCCATCCCTTCCATTTATAACCACATGGAAAGCATCTTAGCAGAGTGCATCAGGCACCTTACACCTGTGGTGTTACTCCGACTATTAATGTACCTGGCATCTCTCTTTTAAGCTTGGGAGCAGACTTGGGTAGGGTTCTTGTCCCTTGGCTACAGTTTTTCTTCTTGCCTCAGGGTGGTACCTGTTTGGTTTTCTGTGGTTTTGGTGGACATTTTGGGCATTTCTATCGCTGTTCCATCTTCTGTTAGAAGGGGGACTGTTAGAGCCTTGAGAAGTGAAGAAGGGACGTGGAGGAGGTCTGGGATACTTGAAGGAGGGGAAGGTATGGAACTGATGATTTCATTAATAAATAATTATCTTTGCCATTTCAGCATGGCTACTGCATCAGCATGGCTACTGCATCAGCCTGTCAGTCTGTAACCATCAGCTTGTGAATCTGACCCATGTTTGTACCTGCCTTTCCAGGGAAAATAAGAGGAACAAGAGCCAGGCTATTCTAAGATTACTTAATTAGTATATTATTTAAATTGCCTAATGATGCCTAATGACTTTTAAAGTGCTCTTAGTATCCACATTTAAATGTCTGAAAACATAAACTTAATGGTGTGATATCTCCACTATCCACTGTTATCTATTATTTCTTTCAGGGATGATAGCATGTACTTGCTAAGACAAAAATCCCTGGATTTTATGTCAAATATTCATAGAAGAATGGTTGTCCCAAGAGAGATCATATCTGCCTTTGTAAAATGAGAAAATATAGTGAGAAAAATTTCTTGTTTATACTATCAACTTGATAGGATTTTTTATCATCTGTAATGGTATTCATAAAAGTAACTTAAATATTCATTATTGTAACTTGTTTTCATTTCTGTGCAAGTCCATACTGATACCTTTGACTATAAGAGCTGTAGTCTTTCACTGTGACTTTATGAACTCTGAATATAAGCAAGAATTGTAGTGGGAAATGCTAGAACTGCATTTTCTTTTAAATAAAACGTAAATGCACAGAATAAGCTGCTTTAGCACTCTTTGGAAGCTAAGCTAAATTCTTCATAAAACTTGCCTCAATTTTTTTTTTTTTGGAGGTTTGGTTACTGAATTGATCTTACAGGTAGGATTTCTCATTTGTGCAAGTTAGCACTAATGGAGACTCATCACATGTGATCTAATGGTGAATTTTTTTTCTATGAACTGCCTGTAATTTTGGGATGGCTGACATCAGCCTGAATTCTAGATGTTCCTTCTTCCTTCTACCATCAACAGTCTCTGCACATGGCATTATTCAGAGGTAGACACTCCACAGATTCTCATTTGTGCTCTGTATTTTGAGAGGGTGGGTTGTTTTTCCCCACAGTAGCGTCTGTTCCTTTTAGAAGAGGGAAATGAATCTGTCCCAAAATGTTGACTTCTTGGCTGTTGAGTAGAAAAAAAATCACTCAGTGATGACCTCGAAGGAAAGGTATTTAAGGAAGGTGATGATTTTACTTGCTGGCAGCTTCTCTTCCACTGCTTTTATAGAAAACAGCAAACATTTTGATTCTCACCTTTACCAAAAGGACAAAAAGCTGGGAAACTTGCGTACGTTCTGCAAATCTTTTTCTCATTAGGACACTTAAATTTGTCATTTCTGTCAAAAGACTTGAATATTTTTGGCTCCACAGGCTTGGAGGAATTTTGGGGTTTCTTTGTCAGAGATTCACATCCACACATACTAGTGCACACTGAAAGTATGGGTCACTTAGTACGTGTGGATCCTTGAAACTGAAATGCTGGGCAGAAATATGCCTACTTATTAAGTCCTTTACGGTTTGCATGGACCACAATTAGAACTGAGGAAGTAGTACTTCCTAGTTTTAAGAACTGCAGCATCATTTCCATGCTTATTTTTGACTGTGAGGAGTTATT
Organism: Chionis minor; assembly: GCA_013398295.1. NCBI lineage: Eukaryota > Metazoa > Chordata > Aves > Charadriiformes > Chionidae > Chionis > Chionis minor. The sequence goes on along the minus strand of VZSF01009085.1, from coordinate 176,853 downwards.
GCCCTGTCTTTGATAGGGGCTTTTGGGGTAAATGTCAGCTGTCTACATAATAGCTTGTACTGAATTTCCAAATGCTACTGCTATCATAAAAGTACATTGACCTGTTGTCTTACTGAGATGCTTGTCAGATAGCTTTGGAGACGGAATTTCACTTCTTGTACAGGGGTATGAATATGGTACCAGGGTGAGTTTTATACTGTGACTGTTGCTTAGTCTGTTACTACAAATCAGCTACTTAAAATGTATGTTCCTTCCATGCTTTTGGAAGTTGTTTGTGTTGTGGATAAGTTTTGTGGTTTGGTTTTTTTTCTTGCAGATTTACATTACCTTTTTGTTTTGACTATGAAATCCCTCTCTGGCATTTGTAGCACGCCAACTTTGCTGAAAACGCTCACTAGGCCGTGCGTTAGGTCTCTGCTGTCAGGTTTTCGTAGACTACTGCATGCTTGAAATGCTTGTTACAAATTTGAAACAGATAGACATTTAGCATAATCATGCATTATTACTTAAAGTACTTTTTCAGTAGAATCAAAAGAGAACTGAGAGCAGTGAGGGACGCTATTAAAATCTGTCATTCAGACCTGCAGCCTTGCTTCGTCCCTGGCTCAGCAGAGGTGCGGCTTGGGAGCTTAGTGCTTGTGCGGAGGAGCAAAGAGAACTGATTGCAGTGAAGATGGAACAGCCTTGCAAACTTCTGGTTTCTAACAGCCTGCGGATTATCACTGGTTTAGTTCAGTTACAATAGTATCTGTTAACTGCATGCAGTATAGTGAAAGAGGCTGTCCAAGTGGGTTTTCGCTAAGCATTTTGTAAAGCCGCTGTAAGTTGAAAAGTGGTTTAGTTTGGATAGAAGGCTCTTAAATCAGCCTGCTGCTTCAGTCATTTGACTTCAAAGAGAAAAATAATGCTATATCCTAATTTTTAAAACAGTGGAACAAGATTGTTAAATGCTAGGATGGCTCAGTCTCTCCAGTATACAGTTGAACAGTAAAATAACATTTTTGTTTTTAAAAGTAATTTTTTTGGGGGGGGCAAGTAGTGTGAACTTCACTGGTGCATGTAAAGCTAAATTAATCATCCAATTAAGACTTCTTTGGAGAGCAACTTTTATGGTTAGACTATTTTATTATGAATAAGTAGCTGTCAGTTATAGGCAATGTAGTGGAATAGTTAATTTGTGCTTCACTTACTCGAAGTTTAGTGACTAAAGTGGGTATATAACCACGTCTGTCAGCATGGTTTTCTTAGAATAGGCTTTGTTTAAAAAAAAAAAAAAAAAAAAAAAAAATTGGTNGGTTTTTTTAAAAAAAAAAAAAAAAAAAAAATAATTGGTCTGATCATTCATACCACAAGTTTGAGGTTTACTGTGATGACGTGTGGACTTCTGTATTGGGTTCTGGCTACAATCGGGTTGGCGTTTATGGTTCTAGTAGGGGAAAAGACCAAAAACTGAACTTGACCAAAAACTGGCTGCTTGCAGACTGCAACACAGTGAAGAGGCTAAGGGGGAGCATTTGAGCCATCTTACAGTTTTAGTGGCAGAGAAGATATTTTAGCGGGATACTTGCAGACTCCCTATTGTTTTACAAAGAAGAATAAGATGTAATTTGATTACTGTCAAAGTATTGTCAGGGCCAATGGGCTCTTCCCGTGTTGGTTTGTGGCAGGAGCTATGTGCTAGCTTCCTATATCAGGAAATTGATTTGACCAGGTGAAAGTTCTCAGGAGCAGCAAAGTAGTAAGTAAATGAAATTGAAGACCTTGTGATATGCAAGTGATTAAACTGCATTCAGGGTTTTGTTCTTGCTTAAAAGCAGTAAATATGTGAGAAACCCTAAATAGCAGTGTGAAAAATAGTAGTGTGACATTAAGTTTATAAATAGCTTTTTATAATTTTGTAGTACTTTCTCCTTTTAATAGCCTGTTGCTCTTTAACTTCAGCACACACTAACTCTGCATGTGTGTTTGTTTGCTCTTCTCCTCAGTGTTTTATTCTGGAGCTGTGATGTTTCTTTTACTGATTTGTTTTTAGTTGGTTATCTGGCTTATAACATGGTTAGGTGTCTGCTTTTTCAGTGGACATGAAACTTCATACTCAACTGAGCCAATATGATAAAAAAGTATTAAAGCCTCTGCATGCTTTAGAGGAGATTGTAGAAGTTGTTTACCTACTAAAAATTAATTCAGTAAATTATAGAATAATTGAGTTAATCTCAAACCAACAATCTTGGAAATTTCTTGCTGATTCTGGATGGCAGCTGATTTTAGAAGTTTTCAGCTCCAAACGAAACTGCCAGATAATTTTTCTCAATCTGATGTTTTATTAAATGCAATGACATTAAATGTTTTTATATAGAAAATACCTGGAAAATAATTCACTATTACGTTAATAAAAGAAATAGAACTTCTAATTAAAGGTCTGAGATGTGATTGGTTGGGCTGAGATGAATAGTATATAAATACAGAGTTTGTCACTGAATTTTAGTTTCCCTTGAGTAACATGGTGTGACTACACTTTAGTGCTGTTGTGCATTAAAAAATTCCTTCTTTTTAGGTTTTGTGCCCGTTCCAGTTGTGTACCTAAAACTTTGTGCCTTTTTTGTTTTGGGTGTGGGAACGTAGGGATTTGTTGTTGTTGTTGCAATATATTCATAGTTAGCCATGACATTGTGATGTTGCTTTTCACACCATTAATAACGTCTGCTGTTTTTGTTAATTTTGTGAAAACTTCCAAGTCTTACTGTGTAATTCTATAAGGAACAAAGCTGAAAGGAAGAAAACAGTCATGTTCATAAATAAAAAATAAAACTTTAAAGTTTTTTCAGAAGTCTACTTTGATGAACCCTAGTAAGAATTACAAGCTCTTAATGTAAGTTTTGATCTTGTTTTTCCTCTTACATTTTCTTCCAATACTTTTTTTTAAAAGAAGCTTTATATGCTTCTGTAAGTTTATCAATTTTAGTTTCAAAATAAGGAAATGCATCCCAAAAGGAAAAGCATTTTTAGATAACTGTTAGAAATACACGTGAAGGTAATTTTTTCTCATATTTGTTTATGTACAAAATTGATTATGGTTTAACAATATACAAAACTCGGAACATAGAAAGAGAAGTGCATGGAGCCTGCAGTCTGGCCTTAACATTTCATCATGTCATAATCCCTGTCAGGGTGCAATTGTTGAGGTCAGTATGACACAGTTTTGGAAAACTTTGGGTTTGGTTTTGAGTTTCACTTTGTAAGAAGTACAGATAGAGTTGTCCTGCCGTTTTCAGGTCAAGATGTTTGAAAATTATCCTTTTACAAAGTAGGTTTGTACAATGGACAAATGGGGGGAGTTTAGACCTCTTTAAGATATTTTGCTGAAGAAACTAAGCCCCCAAAACTGTGATTTACTTTTTTAATTTCACTGTAGGTGGATGATTATCAGATTTAACTACTTAATCATTTGAACACGAGTGATGTTTTCATTGCCAGATTCACTGAAATAATTTTGAATTTCTAGTCCTCTTGAGCTGCCTTGAAAATTGAAATTGTTTCCTATACAGAAAACCTTTGAGAGGCGGCAGAGATGAGTCAGAAAAAATAGTTACCCGAGGTGCAATGAAGTTGTAAAATTCTGAGAGTTCTTAAATAAATAAATAAAAGGATAATTTTGAATTTGGGATGATATGAATAGGATGATTCTTTTTCTACTGGCCAGGTCTGTCAGCAAAGCTGCTCTCGCCCTGTGCGGAGACACTGAGCTTTTTGCTCTAGTGCCCAGACGTGCTTTGGGGTCTCTCTGTGGTGCACAGCTCAAGAGCAACCGAAGACGTGATCTGCTTCACTCTTGTACCGAGCCAAAAAGCTGGGGAGAGGCTGAGTATGCGGGTGCTCGGGGAAGGAGTGCGAGGCAGGGTGGCCAAGAGCCAGGGGCACGGCTGGAGTGAGGTCACTTCTCTGGGCAGTGCTGCTAGAAGACTTCCCTTGGTTTGTTTTCTCTTGGAGAAGGAAGCGGAGTTGACAAGCGTTTTCCAGGCAGGTAGCCAGACAGGCATTATTTTAATGTTTCCAGTGGAAAATTGGTGTTTTTTGGCAAAACTGAAATTTTCCATGTAAAAATTTCTATTTTGTGGAAATGGCATTTCTGATTAAAAACTAATTTTGGTGGAAGGTGTCCAATTGGTTATATTCAGCCTTAGAATTAGCATCTGCTGTGTTTAAGTCTATTGAAGATAATTTGGCTTAGGTTTAGCAACTCTGAACAGAATATACACAGACAACTTTCCTCCCTCTGTCTAATACTTCAGTTCTAGTGCCAGCCAAAATTCAACTTGAAGTTGGCTATGAGTAGAATTAAAAGGTTTTTCCGAATTTTGCCAGTTTGTTTTCAATTCAGACTGCCTTCAGCTTCAAAGGCTTCACAACACAGATGCCATGGCTGGAACTGAAGTTGGCAATTCAACTAAGCTGCTCTGGACTTGAAGATCCCGCTGCGTGCAGCAGTATTGATCTGTGGGTGCTCAAGTAGCTAATAGATAGCCCACAGATTTTCTCCATCAGTATGTTTACTGCTGTTGATGTCTTCAAGGTAATTGTGGCTGAGGCATTTCTGGTGTACAGGATGTGGAACTTATGTTCGTTTACAGCCACACCAAGTTAGAATGTGGAACTTCTCAGCATTTGGTGTTTTTACCCCTGTTTTATCTGCTTGGCTGTATACAACTGTTAAAGACCAGCAGTTGTTGTTTACATGTACTTACTTTCTCTTTTTGGCTTCTTAAATTGTGTTAAAACCCCCTCCTATTTGTAGATGGAAAAGCTGAAGTAAAAATCTCTCACTTGCTCTGTTTCCTTGACTCAGCGCATGTAGTCAGGCTGTTGCTCAGGTTTAGAGCTGTTAATAATTACTGGCCTGAAAGGGCTGTACTAGGTTATTCTAGCTATAGGCAGTTGTAGATTGTCATTAAAAGCTTGAACATTACCAAGCTCCTTTTAGATAGAAAAGAGCTTTTGCTTTTTACTAGGCCTGTAGACGACTGTAAACTCCTTTTTTAATAGGTAAAGAAATCTTTTTTGGAGTCATATAGAAAAGGGGAATCAAATGTAGTTACCCCATGATACTTTTGAAGAAAACTGTAACAAGTTGTTTGGCCTTTTTTTGGGGTTTGTTGGGTTGGGGTTTTTTTTCCCTGTCTTAAGCAAGATAAAAAACACTAACTTGTTATTATCACCTGGTGCTTCTGGTTTTAGTTTGTCTGATTTTGCACTGATTTCAACCTTTTTTTCTTTTGGTGAGTAAATATTTAGGCTTCCTAATTTTAGAGTTGTATGGGAGCCAGAATTCTCTTTTAATGAAAAATTTATTTAAATCTATTTAACCTAGTTTAAGAACACATTTAAAAAATTAATGCAAATTTATTTTGAGAAGTTTCTATCAAGAAGATATTTCAGTAATGTTCCATTATAGTCTACATTTATTACATCTTATTATAGCATTGAGTCATGAAACCAAGAATAAGAGATCCAGCTCTCCAGGAAAGGGAAGACCTAGATGTAGTAATCATCTGTGTGAGGGTCACAGATTGCCATTTTTAAGGCTATTTTCAAACAAGGGCAGGTTATGGATGTAATCAAGTTTAAAATATTTGAGCTGCAACTCACTTGGGAAATTTTTCTATTTATTCCTAGTAATCTTTACACATGATGAATGCCTCCAAATATCATGAGCTGACAGCTGCGTACTAGGAAACAAGGTGGTTTTGTGTCTTATCAATGCATTTGCATATTCTTTACTTTTTAAAATACATAAGGATAGTTAAAATCACCATTTTGTAGTATTTAAACAGTACTCTTCTTCCTAGTTCTTTTTCCTGGCAGCATTATCCTTTTCTGACTGTTTCAGCTATCTGCCCTTCCACAGGTTTTGGTGTGCATTGTTTGTTTGTTTATTTGTTTAAATAGTTAGATTTAGGGGTTTTTTTCCCCTACTAGCTTTACCATTTTCCGTCTTAAATTGCTCGTTCCAGGAGCGTGGGCTGCTGCTAAATTGGTGCACGTGTTTCTTTGCTGTCCATTGTCGTGGCTGAAGTGGTCATACAGCGGTGCAGGGAGTACAGCCGTGCACCCAGGGGCTCTTCCTTCTGTGTGTCCTCACTGGCTCACAAACTGGCCGCTTCTATAGCTGGTGACTGCTGTCAACTTCTGTCTTCTTATTACAGGCCTTAAACTATACCAGTGTCTTTACTGGTAAACGGTTTGTAGCTTCAACTGCCTGCTCCCTGTTTTTTCACACCGTCGTATGCCTTTCCTAAACCATTCTGTGAAGTGGTTGCACTCTGATCCAGGTGACTCCTGAAGATCAACTATAATTTATTGCTTAATGGAGGAACAGGTGATTTTTTTCTGGTTTGTTGAAGCACATATGGGTACATTGCTATCATATAGAAACTTTCCGGACTTACACTCAAAATAGCTCTGAAACTTCATGTAAACTTCTTCACACATTTTGTTCAAATCTGTGCGTGGCTGTTGTTTCGTAAAACTTCCCTTGCCCCTGAGTATCAGCTGTAAACGAAAGGTCTCCAGCTCAGAAACAATATGGCTGCACAAATACACATGGTGTTTCAAATCTGATTGTGGCTTCAGTGTGTCACCTGTAGGACGGATGGGATTGTATTTGTTGTGAATAACCATAGGTACTCGATATGAAGCCTTTTCCTAAAGACATGTGGACTCTGGACGGTTTTTTGGCATCATTTGGAAGTGATGCAAAAGTCCACTCTCTTCTGAAGTACTGTTATCATCAGATCAGTGAGTACTCAACCTTGAGCTGGCAGGAGCTAGCTGGAAAGAGGCTTTCTGTTGTCTTTGCATTCATTCACACTCTGATATGTAATTATGACTGTTGCTGTGAAAAGGGAAATGGGTTGAACCTGCTGAAGTAGGATAGAATTTAAAAAAAACCCACAAAACTCTGGCTATTTTAATTCTAAGTCTTCCTTAGCTGCAGGCTTCTAGTGTATTAGTTGCATTTCTTCAGCCTTTCTGAAGCTCAGTTCCCCATCTGAAAAACTGGTCAAAAAATGAAAAAAGACATCAGACTGACCATGAAAGGCTATGTTCTGGAAACCCAGTGCATTTAGCAGGCTGCCAGTTGTAATGTGGTGTGGACAGGTATTCACTAAGAATAAATGTGAAATTTAAAAATGGGTTTAAAATGAACCATATTGAACTGTTTGGAATCTGTAAGTCCATTTATCTCTTTTTTTTTTTCTCTCTAAAAAAATATGTTCTTGGACTGTATCTAATCTAGAGTTCTGGATAATGAAGATGGAAGAGTTATGTTCTTCATGTGAAAAATGACTGGTCATAGAAAGGGAGGACATAAACGTTTTGGGTACAAAATAATGGGCGGTGTTGATGGCATGATTTCGAAGAACTACTTTTTTTATTAATATTACTCCTAAACTGTGCCAGTAAGTATTGTAAACTCAAACTAATGAATTTTATCTTGCTGTGTTTATGTTTCCTGAAATGTTGTGTACCGGACTGAAGAAAAGCAGCTGAATTTGAGCTCTTTTTTAGTGTTGTGCATACAGATGAAGCATAATGAGTATTGACATTTAATTAGTTGCAAGTGTCATTTATAATAGGCTTCTCTGTTAGGAAGGGAGGAGTAAAGGAGGGAATTATCAAATTATTAAAATAGTTTATTTTTCAGATGAAATATTAGATTGCTACAGTACTACCAAACTAATTTGCTGTGTTCTAGTATACGTTCTCCAGCTTTCTCTAACAGGTTGGCCACTTTCCTGTGTAGAGTGACCAAATATTTGTTAATTGCTATTTTTATGTTGGAAAGAATGAAGTTCTGGGAATGATAGAGCAAGGTGTTTTGCCTTTAACCTTTATCTCTATTAGTAATGATGTGATTAAAACAGTGAAAATCTTGCTTGATATCACACAGAAGTTGTTCAAATTTGAAACTCATATCCAAACAAGTAGATAAAAAGCATTATCCAAGGAGGTCTTAATTTAAAAGGACTTCAAATAGTTTTTAAACTGAGAGTAATTATTAATTTAGGTGTTGAGGCTACACTGAAATCCACAGCCAACCCCATGAAATTCTCATGTTTGTAGAACAAGGTGAATTAACAATCTTACAAACTTATCTGAATAAGTGGATAGAATATTAATTCTCTGTTACTGGCTCATGTATAGGAGAAGCTGATGATGGAGGAGAGAGACTAAATTCAACTTTTCTATTGGCTGTTGAACTTCAGGCCCAAAATTTTCAGAAAGTGTCAGATGTACTTTAAAAATTAATGGGGTTTTTGTTGGATTTGACTCTTCGTGTGGTTGAGGATTGAGTGTATGGAAAAGGAGGATGTAAGAGTAGCTCGTTCATTGAAATGCAGGTGAGATTATGGACATTTTTGTGGGCAAGTGAGTATGTTGTTCTTCATTGCTCTCAAGAGCGAAGTACTTGCAGATAGGAATTTCTTTTGCTGTTCTATACTTCTTGCATCTGTGAGGGATTTAATCAAACAACTCAGAGTGCCCCCAGATAACAGAAGTCTTGAGGGAATGTATAAAAGCAGCTGGAGATTAGATAAGTTTTGCGTACCAGTTTTGCATATGAAGCATGGAGGCTGCTCAGGGCCAGGCAGTAAAGAAGGGTGCAGGAATCCCTGACCGAGGAGTGAGGTGAGCTTGGAGTCCCAGAGCTGCCAGCTCTATGTGGCTACCTGGGCTAACGTTACTCACCAGTGAAGAGAAGCTGCTGCTTTTGGAAACTTTACCTTCCTAACTTCCAATGCCAGTGTCTCCTTGCATCCAGCGTTCTCTTTTGACAGCTCTTTGGGAATGTAGTTGCGCTGAAGGAATGGTGCTTGTAGTTACATTGTGCTGTCACTGCAACTGTCCCAGTTTGTCACCAGGAAAAATGTGATCTCTTTCTTTTCCAGTGGAAGTTTTAGGAAGAGTTTAATAAGTGGCCATATGATAGCTTGACAGGAGTATATTATTTTCCTTAAGCAGAATGAATTTATTTATGTATTACAGAGAATTAATAAACTTACAAAAGAAGCAGAAGATTTTGATACAGCACAGAATCATTAATGATGCTGTTGCCTGGCTAGAAGTCTAGCTTGAACCTTTGCTCCCAGTGATGACAAAGTGAAATGACCCAAAGTTTTCATATCAACTTTCAAGAATTATGGATACTTTCAATTTTTTTGGTCAGCAGAAAGCGGGAAGAAATGAATGAAGTATGAATCGTTGGAATGAGTTCAGGATCGTAGTGCATGGGTCGATTCACTTAAATGAAAATGCATTTCTACTCTGATTTTTATTTATAAGGAATGTCCTGAAGCTGTGTGCTACATCAGAGTAACTGAAAGCTTTCAAAACAAATTTTTGAAAGATAAAAAATTTGAACATTCATTTGTTGGACTACTCTGGACTTCCCTCAAAATAGCACGAAATGAACTATTGTTTAGCATTTTCAAACTGGTTTTGGTTAAACCATTTAATGTAGTTTCACTAACATGTTTTCAATAAATGTGTATGAAAATGGGTTCTAGGTATAACTCTGTGTTTGTTTGAAATGCAGTACGTTGTATTACTCTGTTTAAACCTTCAAAATTGTCTTTGTACTTTTAATAGTGGGTTTTTTCCTCCTAATTAGATTATTGGGATAATTTTAGTAAACATGGGGTCTGCAGCCTATTTAAAGTATTCAAGCTACAGCATGTTACAAGGATGTGGGTTTTCTAAGAGTCTGGCCTAGTTTTCCACCTCTTGTAACAAATTCATGTACTGTGTTAGACCCAAATCAGCGGGTGGGCTGCAGTGAAAATGCATGCCTTCTGGGTTGCTAAATACCAGCTTCCAAACAAATGGAAATCTGGCAGTGCGTTGGCTTCTTAGCTGCTTTAGATTAGCCATTAAAACCGAAATTTCTCATGTCCTTGCATGCACACGTGCATACTGTACAGTGCTGAGGTGGTTGTCTTTGTGTACAGTACATGATGCAAACTGTCTTTAAAAGAACTTTTTACTTCAAGTCAGTGAATCAATTGCAGTCTTGGATAAATTAAATGTCAGTTAATTACCTTCTTAACCAACTGCTTATTTATTAAGGTGCTTACAATTGGTTAGTTTATTGTAAGCCCAAGCAAATTGTCGTTTTGCTGTATACATTTACAAAAAAGAATAGAGGATGCTGAAAATTCACTTGCGAAGGTTCTGTATGCTCTTTAATGCCCTAACCAAGCCAGAATTGCAGGAATGTTCTGCCCTTTGATAGGGAACACTCCCTAGAATTGCTTCATTGCTTGAAACCTGAGCTCAGGCAGGAAATATTCAACTTGCTCCCTCCACAGACGTGAGAAGTAGGTGAAGTTCCACTGCACAAGTTCTGTCCTTCTCCAGTTGCTGTAGCAGCACGTGCTTTGGATGGTTGAATTCAGGTGTCTAGATATTACATGCTTATCAGAAGACACTGAAAAATTAAAAGCAGAAACCTTTTTCTTATGCAAAGATTAATCCAATTTAAATCCAATTGCATATATAGAAAGATTTCAGCGTAAGTGGCCATGGTACTGTCTGTGACGTGAATATGCACACACAGGAGTACCTTGCTTAAGTTAGGCTGCTGTTTAAACCACTTGTTCCCAAACTTTTTTTTTTTTTGCTTGAATCCCACCTTTTGTCTTTGCTCCTATTTCTTTTGGGGCTGCAGATTTTACTTTGGAGCTTGAAGTCAGTCCTTTATTTGTTCCATACTAACTTTAGCTATAACATACTTCAGTTGCAGAAGTTTGCAACCAGTATAGCTTGAGTTTTGACCAGTTTTGTCATTTTATATATCAGTATTTGCTGGGAAGTCAGATAGTTATGATTTATAACCTCATAAGCAATAGCTAGCTATTTCACCATTTTGCTAGTATGTTTTCAAAATGTATAGCAAGAATGGCAATACCTGGTCAGGAGAAATAATATTGTCTGTGTTCTCTGTGCATGTATTTCTGGAAGAAGAGAGTAGTAACAATGTTACAGATACGCTTCGGGGCCAATTATATTGTAAAACAAATGTGTTGTGGCAAGATCAGTAATTGTAGGATCTGTCTATGCTTAACAACCGCGTCCTTTTTGTATGTACATATGCTGATAGAGGCTTAAGTATGGGTTGTGTACACGATTGGCCACAAAGCGCTTACATGTAATAGCCCTGGCAGATTTTAGGAGGAGTGTTTTTGAGAGAGCATGTGATGGTGAAGGCATTTTTAAAATAATCCTTACATACTTCCATAGTTTTGCTGACACATGGGGAAAGAGTAATTTTGAATGCAGTTTGCAGAAATAAGTCTGTCTCTTGTCACCTTCTTCTCTGTAACTTTAATGGCTGTTACATTTCCATTTTGTAGAAGTGTTTCAGGATTTCAGTTATTATACTTAGTTGTAAAACTGTATTATGTAGTTGCAGAAGCCTCTTAGTTTCATGGAAGAAACTTGTCTGCTACAAGGTGGCTGTTCAGGGTACTATGTATTTTATGAGAGACATGGAATATAATGCTTTATTGCCTAACCTGAAAGTTCAAAATATGGTTTCTTAAGTCCATGAAGAAAATGCTCATGAATGACCAAAGTACAGTGTGATAATCTTCCATACAAGGAAGATACTAAACTCCAGACTGTAGAACAGTATGTGAGAAATACCTTTATGTGTGTGTGTCCTATTAGTTTCTTACTTCCTTAAAGAGAGTGAGAAGTCATTGCCCTTCAGGTCTGCAAACTAGATGAACTGTTGTTGTGACCCAATGTAGCTGGTCCTGTGTTCTTAGCAAACTCATAATACAGTGCCTTCTTTCTTGAATTTGACCATTTCATTTATGTACATTGAGAAAGATCCAAGTTGCTGTCTGCAACTATTCAATGTTTTTGTTTGGTTTGAGTGAAGGTCATCTGTGTTACAGCAGGAACCTTGCTGGGTCTGCAGGTTGAGTCTGTCAAAGGACACTGTGGAGGGTTGATAAGTATTAAAGGATTTTTTAGGACCACTGAGGGCAGATTTTCAGCTTGCTCACCCTGAATTTGTTGCCTTGTTTGACACAGAGAAGTTTTCTGTCTAGTTTAAGGCAGTGATGAAGAAGGACGCAATACTCTCAGTCTTGATCAGCAAATAAGACAAAAATAGGGAGAGAACAGGAGGCAAAGGTGAGATTTGCCTTTTTTTCCCTTAAAGCATGATTGTTTCTGGCCTTTAACAAGTCTTTTTTCTTTTTATTTTTCTTTTTCCCCCCTGCTGTAAAATTGTGGATTGTTGAGTTAGACTCTCCTAGCTCAGTACCAATTGGTGGTGTGAGGACTTGCAATACTTGCTTGGAAGCTAAACAGTCCTACTTTGTGCACTGGTGTTTGTAGTCATGGGAAAGGACTCTAAGATGAACCCTCACTGTGTCTTGGTTGATTTGTCACTTATTCAAATCCTTGTAAAATATGCCTGTCAAAGGGTTGTTTCTGTGCTATGGATAAACTGTTTTTAATCAAATTGCATGCTTTTCTGAAACCTTATTCAGCTCACAGGCAAATACCACTCTAAAGTCCTGGCTGTAGTTACTGGTTGTGTAGCTGCACTGATAAAGATGCTGATCTTCATGCTGCTATGGGTAGTGAGGTGATTGACTTTTAGATTGTATCTACGTGACAAAATGTTGTTTGTGAAATGTTGTGTTGTTGGCTCAGATCACTGGTATGGAGGTTCAGTTCCTGTTCTTCCCTGTTAAAGGTTTTCTTCTGCCTTTTATTTCTGCGACTTGTAGGAGGCATAGAGGAAGCTTCTTCATGAGGAGTTGTCAGAAGTGTACTTTCTTGTTGGGCTTTACTTTGGAGTCTTCGCTTTTGCGACATAATTTTTCATTATTTTATCATTAAGAGAATGTCATGAGTTTAACTTACAGCTGGACGGTTTATCTGATATCTTTATCTTTTCCCAGTTTGTCATGTTGGTTTAGCAAAACAAAAATAAACTTGCTGTAATTCTACACGAATACAGTTCTGAAGCCAGAGTGATTGAGTAGCCAAAAAAAAAAAAAAAGAGGAAGAAACAAGCACTTTTTAAGCTGAAAATGCTGGTCAAGTCAAAACTGAAACATTTTGCAAGGATGGATCATCATAAAAAAGATTTTCTTAAGTCTGAGATGGGTAGTCACGCTGAAAGACCTGATGATGTGCCATAGAAAGGCAAAATACTTCAGGGATTTTTAGGGCAGTCACTCAGGAGTTTGGCTGCAGGCGGTTGGAAGAAGGTTAAACTGCAAAATCCTGGCCCTTCCTGATACAGGTGGCTTGGATCTTGGTCTTCCACTTTCCCGTGAGAGTCTAAGCATCTAAGCTATCAAATATTTGGGAGGGGATTGATCTTTTACTTTTTACCCCTTTTCATTTGTGTATTTTGGAGCACATGTATCTCTTAGGATTCAGGCAAGCTCTCTAATCACTGTTGGGATTTTTGTTCTCTGCTAAATTATCTTTTTCTTTAATTTGATACGCACACCCCTACCCCACCCCAAATAAGAAGCAAATGTGTCAACATTTTTGAAGTCTTTATAATTTTTTGCAGAATGAGGGAAATAATCATTTTATATTCTGTTTTGAGAATACTTGTTTTCTTTCACTATTTTTAAGGTATTTTCATTTTCTATCTCAATATATTCTTTACTTAAGTTATGAAACTTTCTGTTTGCTTACTCCCTTGTCAAAGGATGTAGAAATAGTTTGCGGAGAGTGTAATTAAGTTAATCACAGGGCCTGATCCTGTGAGGTGGTACTTAAAGTAACTAGTATCATTGGATAGGGCTAATAGCATCAGCTGTGCACGTAAGTTGGACTAGGGCTGCATCATAATCATTAGAATCTTAGTTTTGAAAAGTGAAAGTCACATTTCAATTTTTGCATTTTATTTATCAGCACATAGTGCATGGCGTAGACTTTTGTTGGTCACAGTTCCTTATTTGGATAATAAGAGTTGCTTGCGCTTACAAAACTAGATATGTAAATCCAATCAAGTTAACCTAGACAGAAGATTCAGTAGTTTGACAAACATTTATCTATTAATGTTGTAATTATAAAAAAAAAAAAAACGGGGGGGGGGAGCAACGCTAATGTTTTTGTTATTACTGTGTATTCTCATGTCTAGTGATTTACAGGGAATGCACAGGCTTTGCAGAATACTGCATCAAATATCCATGTATTTGCTGTTTTCCTCATGCTTTTTCTCTATAAAAGCTTTTTGGTGTAAGCATTTTTTTTTTTGCTGTTTTGCACTGGAATTAATTACTTAATTGCCTCTAATATTGGCAGACTAGCAGCCATGATGCCCAGCAATTACAATGCTTTTTGAAGTGAAAATGCTGTTCTGAATCTTTAAAAAAAAAAAAAAAAACCCAAACCAAACCCAAAAACCAAACCCACAAAACAACCTTAAAATAGGGAGGGAGTGGACAATGTGCAGAAAGTGAAGGACACAGTATTTTGGAATAAGGTTGTGTTGTAATTTGTACGACATTATTTTGTTATTGGTTACCATGAATTTAGTACTCCTTTTTCTTTTTTCTGTAATGGAGTTTTTTAACAGTGGGCTTGCTGTGTATTGACTTTTATTTGAAGTATGACATTCTTGCATTTGCATTTTTTGATCTTTTTATATTTTATTCTTGTTTTGCCGAAAGACCCTGTGTGGACAGTAATGACCGCACGTTTCCGATTGCCTGCTGGCAGAACCTACAATGTACGAGCATCTGAGCTGGCACGAGACAGGCAGCATACAGAGGTGGTCTGCAACATCCTTCTCCTGGATAACACTGTACAAGCTTTCAGAGTTAATGTAAGTAATTTGCTTATTGCAAATGAGTATCACTGAGCTTGCTTGCCTTTGCTGGGTTTGTATGGCTAGAGTGTGCCTTTCCAAATGGTGTTAAGTACAGAACAGAAGGGGAAGTTATGTTCAGGCAGGCATGTTTGTACATGTACATACCAAGTCACTGGGAACTTAGTCATTCTGGCATCCACTGTAGTACTAACACATCTTAATTTCAAAATTGAATATACAAAGCATAATTTATGTCTAGTAATTCTCTTCATGGACTAAAGTTGTATAGTGGAAATGAAGGGAAGTTTTGCCACTCAACTGTTGAATGAGAGCTTTTGTTTTGCTCCATTCTGGTTTTTGCATTTTGAGCGTGAGCAAAGTGTAATGGTAACTTTTCTCATGACTGTGTAGCTAACTGTGTTCAATCATATGATGGTTATATTTGCTTACAGCTATCATCTTAAAGTATCTCTTTGCTTTTTCATTTTCTCAGATTATATTCTTGTTCTGTGCTTTTCCTCACTTAAACTCACCACCTTCTAATGCACTGATGAGGATGGCAGGAAAAAAAGTAGGAAGCTGGTTGCTGAATGCTGAGAACTGTTACGGGGAAAAGTGAATAACTTTTACACATAAGCCTGGAATTTAAAATAGGTTATTAATTAGATTTTTCTAATCTGTATCCTCGATAAGGACTTAAAATGAAAATGATGATTTTGTGCATGTGTTCACATGAGTGCAACCATTTCATTCAACTTCTTGGTGAAGAAAAC
The DNA here is from genome assembly GCA_013398295.1 of Chionis minor. Taxonomy (NCBI): domain Eukaryota; kingdom Metazoa; phylum Chordata; class Aves; order Charadriiformes; family Chionidae; genus Chionis; species Chionis minor. The sequence continues at coordinate 161,226 of VZSF01009085.1, read as the reverse complement.
CCCACAAACAACAGTCAAAGACCTCACAAGAAAACATTAAAGCATTTGAAGAGACTTTGTGTGAAAAGAACTAGAATTCAACAGGAAAGCAGCTGTTGGGTGTCCTGGGGCAGGAGAACTCCACTTTTCCTTTATAAGCTGTAGAATTGATGAGTTATCTGGAGAAAGATTGAATAGTGTGATGGCTAAAGTTACAGGTGGCATGTTTATTACAGTTTTTCAAGAAAAAATTGAACTTCAGCAAATGGTGTGGAGTAGCTTGTTTATCAAGTAAGGCTGTGGGACTTCAGATAGGAAGTGAGGCAGAAATTGAAGCGGTTCTGAAATCTATGTGAACAAGTTTAATTTGGACTATTTGAAAAAGTTGTAATGGTCAGTAATTATATTGAATTCTGATATCCAGTGTCCAGTGAGGATATTTATACGTTTGAATGTTTTAGGGAAGACTTGTGAGCATGATTACATTTCTCTGTTCTGTCATCAGGTGGTTAGAACCTGTGCATCCTGCAGCTGCCTATCAGAGCGGCAAAATCTCTGGCATCTAGCAAAAACTTGCAAGGATCCAGCATTGAGTGGCTTAAGATTTAGAGGTAGACTTGTGGGATATTTTTTTTTTTAGATATTTCAATCAAGATAGAAGGTTTTAGGATGTTCTCTTAAGGCATTTTTGTACTTCCATCTATAGTACAGCTCTACCTACAAGGAGCTATTTAACTTTTTGAGATTTCTGAGTAGTTAAGGGTGGGGAATTTTGAATGATGGAACTGGGATAAGGATGACCAAAGACCTTAATTTATCAACATCAAGCCTCATTTACTTTCTGGGATAAGTTCTCCTATATCCCAGTATTCCCCTGCTCTTTCTCTATCTCTTCTCATCCTTACTAACAGTTTCCCAGTCTACACTGCCTGCCAAAAAAGCGGTATATGCAGAATGTAGCTGGAGACAGAGCATTAAAAGTGCATGAGAAATTGTAATGTTGTGGGTTTTCCTTTCAGGTGGATGAGCTTTCCATTAAAATACCAGACTTTAAGTTTTTTGTTTGTTTATAAGAGATGGCTAAAATAAGGAATAATTGTTGTACAATAGGTATGGAAGATCATGCTTCTTTTTGATTTCGGTGTTCAAAAGCTGTTAGAGAATGCTAGTGTCTGTCTAGAGTAGAATCACCAGTTAAAAATCCTGATATGTCTGTTCTGTTGCTCCCAAGAAAAAATTACGTAATATGTTCTCACCACTTTCTTAATGTACTAAATATTTTAGTTGCATGGATCACGCTTTACTGCTTATACGGATCAGCCTGCAAGTTTGTCTATTAAAACTGAGTTTAGGGAATAAAAAGTTCCTTAGTGCTCCACATTTTGATCTCGTGTCTTAGCCTCAATCTGGTTTGTTGGTTTTTGTTGTTCTTTTTTTTTAAATAGGGCGTAATAAAGTATTCAGTCATAGGAAATGTATGTTAACCTACATGGTTTTCAGGGTTTATGGCTGTGTTTTACTTTATTGTGGTTGACACAATACTTGGCAATAAATATTTATGGAATTGTTTTCAAAATAGGAAGAACAAAGATAACATCAAATAAATTAGGAAGGCTTTTTCTCCTGATGATTGCTATAGGTATTCTGTATGCTAATGATTGTAAAACTTAATCATCTGGAGTACGCAGTGCTCTATTAATAAAAACGTACTCAACTGCTATTTATTCTCCAACAGCAAAGTACGGATCACAGACAATGTCTCTTGATAATTTATGTGACATGTTCTAAATTCACATTTCAACCAGCTTTTTCCATTGATCTAGAAAATAGTCATTCTTCCTTGTATAGAGTGTAACAAATCAAATAATCCCTGTGGATTGTAGCCAGGGAAAGGTTATTTTGGTTGCCAGCAGAAGAATCAGTTGGACCTAACCTGTGCATGTGTTTAAGGAGTAGAAACCGTTTCTATAAAATGCTCTGGCTACCAAATGAAGAACTCCTACTTTGACCCTGAAAAACATACTTCATAGAACTCATAGCTGGAAGACGTCAGGCTGACTTAATAATGCAATCAGGATGATTTGTATTAAAGTAAACCTGCTTCTTCAAGATCAAATTGCTTTAATTTTTTTTAATTAAGTGTTTAAATACTTCAAATTGTGTCTTTTTTGTGCAGGCTGACTTAATTGTATTCCCTGGAAGCCGGTACATGGATGCAGAGCTCACACTAAATGTGGGGGGAAAACTAGGTCAAAGTAGATGGGATGAGTTGTTACAAGGCTAGAGGGTTAGTGGTCATGGACAAATGCTTCAATTCACAGCCTTTATTATCTCAGAATTCTCCTCAAAGTTAGTGAATTTACACTCTAATGGAAGTAAAATCTAAAGATCTGTAAAATAACCTAAACCAAAACAAAAAACCCTCACACCAACTCACCTGTGATACTAGAAGTGAAAATTTTCAATAATTTAATCTTCAGCATTACTTATGTGCTTCACTTTTTTCGTTGTAAAACCCCAAAACCAAACCTTCTTGGAAACTTCTTTTTAAAACAAGATAACTTTTTGCAAAGCTCACGTAAGCTGTAGGACGAAAGGAGACGGTGGTGCAGCGCTGGGCGTTTGGGGATGTGCTTGCTTGAGTTGCAACACAAGCAGTGCCGCGAGCTGCGAGAGCAGAGATTCCAGTGTTGTCATTAGTGAAGGAGCAGCGCAGCCTCCCACGGACCTGCGAGCGGCAGAGCCATCTGACCCCCTCCAGGAAAGGCTGGGACCTGTCATCCCATTCCTCTGCCATCAGAAGTACAAATCTGTTTGGACTGACATGGCAGCGGTATCTCCTACTGCTTGCTGTAGGTGCGGCCAGTTCTGTAGGCCAGCAACGAAACCAAAATGTCAGTGATATAAATTGGAAAGATGGCGGCCGTTGGTGAGCAGGCATTGTATTTGCAGATCTCTTCCTAAATTTTCAAACGTAGGTGTTTGTAAACAGCTAACAATCATTTTGCGATTAGATATTAATATGTATATATCTAGTGGTGCTAGATGTTAGCCACTAGATGATAAGTACTTCGTAATGTGTAGTTAATATATTGATGTCTACTGTTAATGTCAGATTTGTTCCAAAAGGCCAAAATTTGTTAGATGTTTTGCCTCCAGCAATGACTAATAAGAAGTACGCATAACATTCTAACATTCCAATTCAGAAAAAATGTTGATATGTTTTGAATCTAACTACTGTAGTTTTATGCTAGATAGTTCCCATTTTTCATACATTTTTCCATTATTCTGTTGTAGGAGGGAATATTAATGTTTAACTTTATCTGTAGGAATAAAGCAAGTTTCTTTTTATGCTAATCCACATTTATTGATTTTGCTTTTTTATTAAAAAAAAAGGCAAAAGTAGAAATTAGTTATACTTTTTATAATTTATAGCAGCTGTTCAGTGGTTGTGATACTATTACAAATATTTTGGACCTTTCACAACAAGCAGGATTGTGATTTTCACCTGCTCTGGCAAGCTGCAACATCATTACATAAATATCAGAGATGGGTTAAAGTGAGGTCTGGTTTTACTAGATGCTTATCTTTATTTTGCACTGAGAGTAAAACATTGTGATCCAAACAAATGCTTCATGTTGAAACTAGTCTTTTACCAGATTTGCTGCTCTGTTGCAGGAGAAATACCTTCCTTGCGGTCGTGAAATGACGTTCTGTATTACTAAATTCAAACTGATCAGCAAGTTCTAATCTTTTTTGTTAGGAAACATCTATTCAGATATTTAAGAAACAGTATAAATTCTGAGGTTTAGATTGGAAAAAAGTTACAGAATTGCTATCTGCGTGTTATTAGAAGTAACATGTTAGCTGTGACAAATAGCAGCCTAAACTTGGGTTCCAAGCGTCTCCCATTTTGCTGTAGTTACTATCCTAAGTTCTTAGTTTGAGTTCTGATTTAAATCTATGTTGGGAAAAATGCCAAGAAGCAATTAGTGTTGCTATGTAATTTTAAAATTAGTTTTATTTGCTGAAAAAATTGTCTTGGTTACTGGTTTATTTCAAAATACATCAGAAACTAACTTAGTAAAAAAAAAAGTGACTATTTTTGGATTGTACATTAAAATTGCCTTATGCATTTTTACTGTTGTATATTTATTATATTAACTTTTTTCCTTTGCTTGTTTTTATTTATTGGAAAGTAGATTTTTCAGTAGTGAACTTTTTAACAATGTGTTCCTACTGACTTCATTTTATTAAACAACAAGAAATTTTCTCTGTATGATTTAAGAAAAAAAAATCTTATTTCAAAGGAAAGACAACAATTCTTAGATCACTTTAACTTAGCAAAGTTCATATGGGACCTGAAATACATACCTTTTGTAATTTCAGCTTAAATGCGCAGAGCTGTGGTTATGATTGTCCTGCTGGGATCATTTAAAGCATAATTTGTTGATAGTTATTTTCTAATTTTTTATTATTATTAAATAAATTATCAAACTTCTTGGAGTTTTTAGCCCCCAATAAATGGTTTTGACAGTTTACTCCAGCGTAATTTCAGCTGAACAAAAAAGAGTTTTGATCTAAGAGGATGCTCTTAGATGCCAAATGTCTGAAAGTGATTTGTAGATTTTTCCACATATGGATATTAATGAAATTCTTACAACCTTCTCTTGACCTTTTAGTTACAGACTTCTGTTTTAATGGCTGAAAAAGTAAACTTGTATAATCTCTATGAGAAGTGAGGTCATTTGGGAGCAGAGGTCACTTGAGAACACTTGGGAGTTTTTTTGTTTAAAAACTTTAAAAATATCTTATTGCCTACAGTAAACAAAGCAAGATGTTTCAAATCCCCTGTAGTATCAATAATACTAAGCACCTAGAAGCTTGCTTGGTGCCAGAGGAGTAGAAAATCAGGGTGGAAAATGTATCAGTCATCTCTTTCATCTTTTTTTTTTTGTTTGTTTGACAGTTGTTCTTGTAGAACTTTTCCTCATCTTTTGTACTTCAAGAAGCTATGACACTTTAACCTCTTTGGGAAGCTCCCTTCAGATTTCACCAAATCTATTGAATGAGTCCTGTCATAATGGCACATTGAGCGTTTCAATTACTGTGTTGGCAATATCTTCAGGTTAGGCAAAAAATTGCTAGGTACCAACAACTACAGATACTTTTTATAACATTTTGTGGGTAGGATTTGTCCCTGTAGTAGAAATCAAGTTTGTTCACTCGTCTCTGAAAAGCAATGTTAATATTACCTAGTTCATTTGAATTATTTCATTTAGAGTGAAGTAGTGTCTTTGAGAGAATGCATTTAAATTACACTTCTCAGTTAGGTATTTGGCTGCTTCAGCTGTCTATGCCATTTAGCTTTGGAAATATTTTTAATATACTGGTTCATTTAGATTCAGAAATAGAGTTTTCAGGTAGAATAAGTAAGAATAACTTCTACAAACCTCTACTTTTAAATTTAGTGACCCAAGCAAGGCTACAAAGTTCTTTGTCAAATCCTAACCTTTTTTCTTTTCTTTTTTTCAGTACTCCTTTTAAATATCAAATTTGGCTAATGACTGACTTTCAGGAATAATCACGTAGCTAGCTGAGAAGTGAGAAATTCTTACTGTCAGAAGATGACAAAGAGGAAGAATAATAATTCCTTACAAATGTTTCAAAAAGAGAGATGAAACTCATCTAAAAATAGTGCTTCTGGGACGCACATTGTGATATTTAAAATTTAAGCTGCTAGAGCACATCTAAAGGAATGTGTATGTGCTCTGCCTGCCTGAAGTCTGTGTCCAATTATATATTTGTTCACTAAACAATATATTTATTTGTTCTCTGCAGAAACATGATCAGGGACAAGTTCTATTGGATGTAGTCTTCAAGCATCTCGATTTGACAGAGAGAGATTACTTTGGTTTACAGTTGGCTGATGAATCTACTGATAACCCTGTAAGTTTACTCTGTTTTATAAATACAGTTTTATAAATCATGATCATGTTCATCCCTGTGCTCTGTGTCGTTGTAAAGAGAAGTAAATAGAAGCCATTGCAATATTGTGCCATCTTCTCCGAGTCGTTTGAGTGGTTCAGTACCACCTTGCAGTCATGATAAAACTAAATGTAAGCAGTTACAAGTTTGGAGTCAAATATTGAGATCTGTTCTTATGAAATAATACCTTAAAAGGACATTGCTTGTTTTATGTATCTATTTACTAGACTGCATGATCATTCTCAGTTGGGATAAAAATGGGAACTATTTTTAAATTTTTTTAAATACTTTTTTTTAATCATTAAGACTTACAGAAAAATCAGGGGTTTTTAGATTGTCTTGTATGGTGGTTTTGTTTCTAGTCCGGATACCTGGTAGGTCTTTTGATAGTGCTTCATATAGTCCACTATCTGACAAGGGCTGTCAGCTCAACACCTTAAGAGAAAAAAGAAGAGACTCCTTTGAAAATGAGTGTTTATAATGGTTCATATAATTTAATTGAAAGGAAATTCTGTAGGACTGAAATTTTGTAAATCACTTCATAACTCACCAGTAGAAACAAATAGATCCAGCTATAATGTTCAGTGGCTGCACTAGTTACAGATATACTACTGAGATCATGATTGCTTGAAGAATACTTCTTGAATACTCTTTTTGATGGGCATCAAATGTTCAATACTTGTTTTAAAGCACAATTTAACTAAGTATTATTCCTTATAATACAGTTCCTTACCTAATTCCCATTATATGCGTGTCACAGTGATGGTGTCTAAATTTATCTCCCAACTCGTGTGTCGAAAGTAATTTTTGTTCACAAAATGTGCAGAATATGATCTATAGAGATAAGTGACACTGTAAAGTGTTAATCATTCAGTAACTAAGGTGAATTTCAGAAGACAGTGTAACTTTGGGAAGTGTAGGTTTGGTCTACTGCTGTTTTGCCATCAAGAGTGACTGTTCTAAATAGATGGAATACTTTTTTAATCTTACTAAAAGGTTGGGTTTTTTCTTTTTACTTATTTTTAATGTCTTTTTTAATGTAGAAGAGGAAGGAAGCCACAATACAGCATAATTTTTCTTCTGCTTGAATAGTTCACTACTTCCACATTTCTTTCTTCTCTAGAGCAAATTATTTTTAATTATATTCCTTTTGTAAATTCTGGTAACATTAAGATTATTAATATGAATAAACTTATACAGCGCAGTTGTAGATATTTAACAAAGTTTTCTTTTGTAACTTTGTGGGCAGTTCTGTTAAGCAATCTGGCCTCATTTAATCTTTTTATTCTAAATGTTGTTTCCAGGCTGAAAAGACACAGGTATGCTGTAGAAGAGATTGAATTCTTTTCAGCTGTGTTTAAAAAGTATTTAATTGAATATCACTGAATATTTTACTCAACATTCAGAAATTTGTAGTGTTTCTTATTCTCATTTATCTGTCTTTCCAAAGCTTAGACCTCTAAAATACCTTTTTTTTTAGTTTTTCTACTGTAATAGAAGGATCTGGTTAAGATCTAATCTGAAAGAAGAATGACTTCACAGCTGTTTGATATAAGCACATGCTTTAAAGGTTTAGCATTCTTAGATTTCTAAATATTTTGGCTTTTCAGCACATGTCTAGTTGCCATGAAAACAATGTGTCAGAGCTAAATAGAAATGTTACCAATATTAGTCATGTAAGCTTGAAGAATTCATGGGTTTGACTGATTTCAGGTTTTGATATCAGTTTACTTTTACACTTGGTTCATTTGGACAAAGAAGCCAGATTGGATTCACAAATATTCTAGTTACTTGTGAAATAACACAGTGGAATATTAGTAAGATATAGTCAATATGGCAGGAGAAAAAGGTAATGGGGAAAAGGGGATCACAGAACCACAGAATGTTAAGGGTTGGAAGGGACCTCTGGAGATCATCTGGTCCAACCGCCCTGCCAGAGCAGGTCAACCTACAGCAGGTTGCACAGGATGGCGTCCAGGTGGGTTTTGAATGTCTCCAGAGACTCCACCACCTCTCTGGGCAGCCTGTTCCAGTGTTCTACACCCTCAGAGTAAAGAAGTTCCTCCTCGTGTTCAGACGGAACTTCCTATATTCAAGTTCGTGCCCGTTCCCTCTTGTCCTGCTAATTCAGAGTGAAACCTCTATCATTGTGCCCAAATGTGGGTTTTGTAAACTGCACAAACTTCATGGTTTTTCTGTAATATTAATGTCACAGTGAAAGCCAGTGCAAGAAAGCATTGATGCTGTGTACAGCTGAAGTGGTGTATTTGGGGTCTTGGGCTGTGGGTGGCTGGAGCAATGCCAAGAAAGGGGGTGATGGTGCGTAGTGGGAGTGAGGGTGCAGCGAATACTGTCAGTGTATGTCAGTGCTGGAGCACCCGTGGCAGGAGGGAGTGAGGCAGAGTCATTGCTGGTGGAGGAGAGAGTACGGAAATGATTCTCCAAGGACTGGGGTACAAACTTCATGGATCCCCAAATCTACCTGCCTTCCAGACTTACTGGGATGTAAATGGGTTAACTGGTCTTGTTAGCAGCACCTTGATTCATAAAGTTCTGGTACTTTTGCCTAAATCCTGTCAACTTCGTCTTCTTTGCAATATTAAGTGGTTTAATCTTCTGCAGTTTCCCAGAGAGAAAATCACCTTTTGCTCTTGGATCCAATGATACCAGTTGAAAGCATGGATATTGCTTGTTAAATATGATTCAAAAAAAAGTTCGCTTCTCTGCTTTGAGCTGTGCTAGTACATACCAAATTGATTTTTACAACCGGAAGGAAATGTGTAAATTTAAGTTTTTCTTCTGGGCATTTAATTTCCAGATTTTCTGGATTAACTGTAATCACAAACAGCGTTTTCCCCCCCAAAAAAAATTAATTGGAGTATTGTCAGTCAGATCTGTGTATTTGTGAGATATATTGGATCATAACCCCTTGCTTAAAGATACTCAAGTATTTTTCACCATGTTTTGAAAGGTTCTTCAATAAAATTCGTGTGTATCCCTGGCTGGAGAATCCTTTTTTAAACCTTTACATTTAGTCTTAAAAGTTAATCGATCCTGTGTGAGGTTTTTTTGTTTCTTTTTAGTAATCACACTCTTTAAGCTGTATCAAACCATTTCTTTAGTTCCTTTTAAGTCATCTACTACAAGGATACAGCATTTGGATGTAGTTGTCATTATTTGTTATTCCTAACAAATAAAATGATTCAGAACTCAGATAGTGTGTGTCAGATAGCTCAGGTACTCCTGTGTGTTTGTTTCCTCCTCCCTCATATGAAGAAAATAAAAAGCCCTGTGATAAATGTGAGTTAGTTACATGCCATACGGGGTTAGGTCTCTGTCACTTCATAGGAACTGTGGCCATACAACCATTTCCTGAGGCTTGTGGGCTTGCGTTGCACAGCAGGATGAGGAATCGAACAGTATTTATAACAAAGATAGGCCTACGGTTAACAGAACTAGACTTGTATGTGCAGACTCTGCTGGGCTGCTGGTGGGGAGTGGTTTAAACAACATGTAGGGATTTCCAGAGAATCATACTTCGCTCTGAAATTTGTAGCGTTGATTTTTATAAAGAAGTTTGTACTTCCCCACAGCAGTGTTCTCCCATTGAGATGATGGCTGTTTGGTAAAATTGTTGCATAGTCTGTAATCCATTAGGCTGGGTGCTGAGGCTGTGGTTTCCAAGATCCCAATTAGTAATTTACCAGAGATGACACTCAGGCTGACAATTTGAAGAGAATCTGTGAGCCAGTGGCATCACTCCCTGGATGTGTCAGACCTGCAAAATGCAGAGTCAAAAGTACTGGAATTGGTTAAGCAAATTAATTTCTGAGTTGGGTAAATTAGCCTGCTTATAGTTCTTCACTGCCACAGTTAGTTCACCTTAGATAATCAGTTTAAAGAGTAGCTGAAGATCGTTAAACACACCATAGTTGAGTTGTGACCTCTTCCATGTGTCAATCATAAACCAAGACATAGTCGAATTAGCACTGTCAGAGACGGGTATCTGGACAACAGAGGTTAATCTCAGGGAAAGAAGCACAGTAGCAACTGTGATGATAATGTTGGTGTCTTTCCAGAATCAGTAAGAAGACTTTGTCTGCCAGTAAGACGTTTTGGTAAAAGACCACATAAAAAGTAATAGAAAACAACAGTTACTTGGTGTATAAGGCTATAATTTGTACTTTTTTGTGTCTCTAAAGTTGGTGTTATAATTTGTGTCTTTCCAGAGGTGGTTGGATCCAAACAAACCTATCAGGAAACAATTAAAAAGTGAGTACATGTATGTATTTGGTCAATTCGTATATCATTATTATGCTGTTTTTCCAGGGTACCTTGATTAATTAGACATAACTTTTCTTGACTGTAGGAGGATCGCCTCACAGTTTGAACTTCAGAGTTAAGTTTTTTGTAAGTGACCCAAACAAGCTCCAAGAAGAATATACAAGGTAGGTCTAGTTAATTTATCAATAAAACATTTTTCTAGAAGGTTTATATTTAAGGGGAAAACTATCATTAATTATTTTAAGGCATAACATGGACATTTTCTTTTAAATAATTTTTGTGTCATATTTGCAAGCTTCTAATTTTTGCCTAATAATTAGAGATATGAACTATGCCGTTGCACCAAATCAGTATAACAAAAAGCCTCTGTGAATAAATTCACAAATTTATATGCAAAGTAAAGTAACTACATGAAGAAATTACTACCAAGTAGAAACAGAAAAGGGAAAGTAGAGAAGAGAGGAAAAACTTAATCCCAGTATTCACGAAGGAGTACAAATTTAATTTTATTGTTACTTGTGTTCTCCTTTGTGATTGAAAAAAAGATTCCTGAGCTTTCAGCATTTTTTTCCTTGATTTGTTCCCCCCGCCCTGTTTTCTGCTTGGCACTAAGAAAATGAATCTGTTTGTATGGTTGTAGTCCTAGCTTGAAGCACGTAAGCATTTTTTGATAGCAGTGTGTTGAAGTCTGTTGAAGAAAATTCTCAGTGTAAATCAAGATAGGAGGCTTGTGAGTTGCAATTAGTCCCTGAAGAAATGCCTCAAATTTTCACTATTCTTAATTAGTTCTGGTCCTCTACATAACTGGCTCGATTTGACAGATTGGAATTTTTGGATGTCAGCCATCCTGAAAACAGGTCAGCCCCACTCAAAAAACAGTATCTAAATCATTAAGGACAGCTTTAGAAATGTAAGTACCAAAACTGTGAAAATTTGAGTCCACGTTTGTTTATGATTTCTTTTGATTTGTCATATTTTGGACAAAATTTTACACACATCTATGCAGACAGAATTTACTAAAATGAGTCCCAGGGATCCTGAATCTGGCTTTGTTTTATTGAAATATTTACTCTGAGAAAATCTGGCAATTTACTTTATCTGAATAATGAAAAATATGCTATTTGCGTTAAAGAAAATACGTAACATTCCTAAGGAGATGGGAAAACCAGTAAATGTTGATCAATATGTAGTAAACAGTAAAGAAAAAAGAATTATTTACTTTAAATGTTATGCTCTAAATACAAAGCTATAAATACAGCATCCAGTTAGATGAGAAATAACATGAGATTGTTGTATCTAGGTCAGCTCTGCCTTTTTTGCTAATAGGCCTAATTGCCCCTGAGAAAACTCATTTGTATTTAGAATTACTATAAAGAGAGAGTTTCTATCCATGATGGTTTTTGGAGTGAAGTTAGGATGCCATGTCACAAACATGGGATCTTTTCATGTAACCAGTATTCAAAAGAAAAGAAAAGAAACAAAGTGTAAAATTTTGACCATTCCAGCTCAAGCTGAGACTTTTCGAAGTTGCTCATTTTTTATAAATTTCACGAAAACGGAGGAGTGAGTGGACATACGAGGCAGTATGAATAGAGGGCAGGGAAGGGTTCAGTGCAAGCTTGTGTCTTATTAGACGTCTGCAAATTCATGTGAGGGAGGCAGGTTGCGAATGCCCCAGGTCAGAAGAGGTCAGCGGGAGCTCAGCTTTAGTTGGAGAGTTTAGCTTTAGGAACTTGTCTTGGTAGGAAATGGAGCTTCATTAGTTCTGCCCATGGCAGAAAGACTCACTTATTAACGTCGATTGCAGCTAGTAATAATTCTGTTTTACCCTGTTCTAGGTGTATGTGTGTATGTATATATAAGGAAGATGAAAACATTGTAATGCAACGACACCTTCATTGTTTTAGCTGAATTTGTTGTGCAGGCTTTTTCAGATCTACGGTGCTAAAGCTTCTATTGATTTCTCATTTTGCTCAATAATATGTGAGGCTCTGGTGTTCAAACTGGGATGGTTAGCTAACAAGCAATTAACTTCACTATCTGCTAAAAACAGTGGATAGAAAATGAACTCTCCTTGGTGTTCTTTAATCATGAGGTCCCTTAAGTACCATGGAGTATTTCTAATAAAGCATTACACCACAAAAATAATGTAAAATGAAGGTGTATCTGCACATACAGGATGTTTTTGTCCTACATTTTTGCAGCCATAAATGTTAAGAAAATAGGAAAAAATTATTTATTCAGTATATTTGTGAAGAGATGCTCAAGCGCTAAGCATGGGAAGCATATCCTTTTAATATATAAACTTGTCATTTATTGCTTTTTTTAACAGGTAAAGAAATTTTGCTTTATCTATCTCTTTTTTGTTTTCAATATGCATTTTAAGGTAGAAAACAAAAAAGTATTTTGAGGTCTCTAAAGCCTGGCTAATGTCTCAGTTTTGACTGCTTAAGGTTAATACCTTAAACTAAGCTTTTTGCCATTCTGATCAGTAGAAGAACCTCCAGACGGTTTTGTAGGAGTTAAGCACATGCGCTAACATCTTTGCTTGTCAGCCCGCAATTATTTTCCCTCATTTTCTTTCAAACATAGAATATTTTACCTTTCCACTATACATAGCTTGTAAATTATTGGATTTCTGTGTGTATATTTGTAAATGTTTGTGGAAGTCTTTAAAGGGGTAGTTAATCCCCTTTCTGAAGACTGCACAATTATGAGAAGTCATATTATATGTAATGAAGTGTTAGATTGTATTTTTCATTTCTTAGCGCAAGTTAACATTGGGAAATGTTTAACGTTTGGTTTCAGTCGAACTTGAACTCGGTATTTTTGATAAGTAATTTTGATGAGTGTTTATAATGAATGGGTATGGCTGCTCTTTACTTTCAAATCAGAATTACAAGAAGGAAACCAGATAATTTTTGTAATAATAATAATAATGTAGGAGGTCTCAAAACAATAAATTTATAAACAGGATTGATGTTCAAATTTTCCACTCAGTGAAACTTTTTTTTAAATAAAAAGGCATTAGAGCCTAAATTCTACAGCTGCTTTTAATGCCCCCTTAAAAGGGATTTTTGCTGAAAGTTTAAGCTTATGTTAACATCCTGCCATCTCAGTAAGTCTTGTTTGTTACCCCACTTCTGTCTCTGTGTCAGTGGAGGTTTATAGCAGGTGTGATTTGCCACTTGATGTAAACATTTATACTTCTTTGAAATTGTCGAAAACCTTTGAGTGAAATATGAAGGAACTAAAGGGAGATCTGTTTGCAGTTTCAGGTTTGTTGGGGTTTTTAAGTCATAGTGCTTCTGCTGCTGCTGTTTGGTGGGAAATAGTTCTTGTTTTAAAGTGTTCGTTTGTTCCTTTTGCTGTTTCCATCTCCTTCCTGACTTGAAAGAGTGGGCATGGGAAGACTAGATGAATTTCTAAACCAAGCTTTTCTCACATGATAATTAAAGAACTACAGAAGTTCAAGGGAAGTCAGTTGGAAGGCGTTTGACATAATAGAACCCACAACTCTTATTTAAGACTGTAACTCCAAAACACTAAGAGAAATTCTTTTAATTTAAACGAAAACAGAGTAATGTCAAATACTTAATGAAAATAAATATCTACCTGGAGTACACATCAGTCTTACTAAGGTACCTCCACACACAGATGTAAACTTCAACTTTTGATTACCATATTGTAAAGTTCTGTTGTTCACACTCATTCATCGTGAAGGCACCTTTTTTCCTTTTTTTAAACTTTGTTCAACATAAATACTGGAAAATAAAGCAGATAGAATGTGAAATTTGCAGCCTCTCAATGAAATATAATGTATAATTTCATAGCCTATAACTAGTTTAATTTACAAAGTTGTACAATTTTACTGATTACAGTTTCATTTCTTTCCCATTGCTTTAAGAAATAGCATGCAAAATGTAAAGTTTTAGTTTCACACTAACTGAAAGCAGAATGCATTAAATTGATGAAAAATCATTAAATAATTGTATTTCTAATTACAGTGTTTTTTGTTTGTTTTTTTGAATAAGGTACCAGTATTTTTTGCAAATTAAACAGGACATTGTTACTGGAAGGTAAGACATTTTTATTGTGTTAAACATTAAATGCAACTTTGGCTGAGAAAAAGTTAATGGTGAGGGATTTTACCTGCAAAAATAAAAATATATTTAAAATAAATTACTGTTTATGCAAGTAGAAGTGTTTATAATAATTATCTGCCCAATACGTTCATAGACTGTGAAAGATTAGGCTTTTCAAAATAACCAAATTTCATATGAAATATGTAATTTTTATTTGTTTCTTATTTTAAAAACAAAACAAACCAGATTGCCCTGTCCTTATAATACTGCTGCTCTTCTGGCTTCCTATGCTGTTCAATGTAAGTATAACTAGTACTTATGTACACATTAGTATAGAAGTATATAGAAAGTAGCATTGATTAGTTTCTAAAGAATGTAGTTTGAGTAGCATTATATTGTGATGTTTATGGACATGATGCTACTTTTGTCATGATTAAGGAAATATAGTTGGTTAGCTTTTCTCCCCTAGCATGTTTTGCTGAATTAGTTATAGAAAAACCATGGGTAACGCTTTCCTTCTTTAAACCCATGCCACTAAAATATGCCAAAACAGCCCTCTTGCATTTCTCTGTATTCTGAAGCGTGGGGTTGGGTTTTTTTCTTGAGAATTATACTAAAGCATTTTTTAGACACTTAAACATTTTTAACATACCGTACAGTGAACCTCCAAATAGGTGTGAAAAGGGGAGTTCTGGTCATATCTGGCCAAAAAGTTCAATACCCGTGTTGTCAATTTGCAGCCATCCAGTGAGTAGATAAGTCTTGAAGACTGAGATTTAGCCCTCTTCCTCTCTCCCCATTTTCCTTCATAAACTTAAATTGTTCAGTGGAAAGAAAACCCCACAACAACCAACTGGTCAGCGCTCAGTTCTTGAAACTTGTGATTGTCGGAAATTCACTTTTCTAAGCAATCCTGATATATCCATCTATATCCATGTGTTCTTCTGCTATTAAAGATACTTGTATCTACATTTAGTACTACGTGTACTTTGTACATACCAGAGAAGTGGTATCTGTGTTAGTATTTTCAGGGGGAAAAGGTATAGTAATATTAATGTAGTGTTTAATGCATAGTTTTGATAAGGGGTCACTTTTTTCCAGATGAGTCAACAGGGCAATGTCTCTTAAACAAAACTCCCAAACTCCATCTACCTGGAAAGACAAATCTATTGCAAGTGTTGTCATACCTTAGGATTTGCCTTAGACGAGATGAAGTATTTGGTAATGAAGCAGGCACTATGAAAAGTTTATAACATTTTAAGCTTTTAAGAATGCAGTATTTTTATTTTTCAAACATTGTAGAAGCAATGGGCATGCGCAGCACATTGTAGTTACACATTCATATGAGATCCCACTGCCCTCAAGTTCTTCAGTGTGCACATGCCTGTTACTAAACTCTCTCTGGGCTTAGCTCTTGGGATTCTTTCTAAATATAGGTAAATAGCAGACGTAGATCTCAGACAGTCCTGTATTCTCTGTAGTGGATTTTAGCAAGACACGCACTCTGTTATGAAACCTGTTCCCATTTTCCGATTTTTAAATTATTTAAAATAAATCTGTTTCTGGCGATGCAAGTGTCCCAGACTTCCTTCCTACCTTCCCTTCCCTTGCTTATCCTTCTGCTCTGTAAGTGCCTTCATCCCTCTTGTCAGTTCGTCCATGCCCCACGGAAGTGTCAGTAGGCCTGCCCAGGACCCCACGTCCTGCTCTGTTGCTGTGAACTTTCCAGTGTTCACTTATGTTACGTATCTGTCACTGTAGATCTGTTATGTGGATTGCAGATCTTTAAAGCTGTGTTTTTTTGGATTATAGTTAGAAAGTCTCAAAACCTGTATTTTTAGCCAAAGTTGTTGGTTGTATGTTTTTTTTATTCTGTCTGACAATAAAGGTGATTTAAATTTATTTCCTATAATTTAAAGAAAATGTTAGAAATTGTGTAAATGCACTTTTTAGTAGTTTCAAGTAAAGTAGTTTCAATGTAGGTGTATGTATGCGTACCTTTTTCCATACATACAACTGAATGTGCAAAAAAATATTTTTCTAATGCTTCTGAATATATCTCGATACAGAATGAGTTGGTGGGGTTTGCAGATCTTAGTGAAGAAATAGCAGTTGTACTGTTAAATATATGTATTGTGTAATCACATGAAAGCAAGCAAAGGTAAAATAAAAAAAGAAAAATTCAAATACCTCCAAGTATATTATTTAGTGGTAGCCATTATGACAGCATTTATGAGTTTGTGTATTAAAAATTAAACACTTTATAAACTTCCTTCATAAGCACCTACTCAAAGCTCTCTAAGTGATCTCCACTGGTGTTTGCTGAGAATGTTTATTCAGAAGGGAAAAGGGGATTTCAAATGTCTTCTCTATTTTTGTTTGCTGTAGATCATAAAGTATGTGGGAGCAGACTTGTGAATTTGGGGGCATTGCGCAATGCCAAGTACATCAGTGATAAACAATAATCTCTCTTTTTAATATTTTAGCCGAGCTGGGAGACTACAACCATTCAGAAAACTTGCCAGGCTACCTCTCAGACTATTCTTTCATCCCTAGCCAGCCTCAAGACTTTGAAAAAGAAATAGCAAAATTACATCAGCAGCACATGTAAGGATTTACAGCAGAAGATATTGACTGACTTTGTCAAATCCTGACTGCTGGTGCTGTGCTATTATATATAAAAAAGAAAAATGAGTATTTTGTCTTAAAGCTTTCTGGGGTTTTTTGTTTTTGTTGGTTTTTTGTTTTTTTTTTTTTTTTTAAGACTACATTTAATGTTAATTTTTTTTTAGATTGTCTGTATAATAAGTACCATTGATACTCTGCACAGATAGAATATCTATGACAGAATGAAAGGGAAAATAAGTGAAAAAATTAACTTGTTAAAGGTACACTGAAAACAGTTTGTGTGTATTACATAGAATATTAACTTAGCAGGATATAATTCTTTAAGAGTTTTTTCAGTCTTTGAGA
The DNA here is from genome assembly GCA_013398295.1 of Chionis minor. Taxonomy (NCBI): domain Eukaryota; kingdom Metazoa; phylum Chordata; class Aves; order Charadriiformes; family Chionidae; genus Chionis; species Chionis minor. Next base: position 143,917 of record VZSF01009085.1, on the reverse strand, counting down.
ATACTCTGTGCATAAAGGCTTTGTTTTCATGGTGCTCTTGCCAGTAAACAAGAGTTAATTTATAAGTAACAAAGTCCTTTTCTTCAATATCTGCTCTTTCCTGTGTGCAAGTCTGTGACCTTTTACTAAAGAGGAAAAGGCGATGAAGCAATGGAAAATATTTTTTTTCAGTGTGTAACATTGTGGTACTTTTTCAGTGATGGTTCCTTGGTATTTTAGAACTTAAGTGTTTTTTGTTACAGTTAAACTTCACAAAATGTAAGCTGCGTTTACAAATACATTTGCTTAATTGGGACATGTTGTGGGCTTTAGAAAATACTGAATGTTATGTAACATTTCAGTTGATGGCTTAGCTCATTCTGTTAGGTGAATGGTAAAGAAATTAAAGTGAGTTGATGGTGATTTAAACTTTAAGGGTGAGCCTTGGGGAGAAATTGCTGTTATCAATACAAAATACAGGACTGCAAAAATAATTTCCATATTCTGGAGGTCCACAGACATTTAAATGATGCAGTGCATTAGAAATAAAATCTGTGTGTTTGCAAGCTGTGTTGCTGACTCCTGTCAGGACTTTGTCTATGTGGAAGCACAAGTCTTTTTCTGTTAAAATTTTTGGGTTGCAGTCTGTTTATGGTGAGAAAGGAAATTCAGATTTCAGAGTAGGGGTAGAAGTAATAAGATGAATGCAGCTTTTCTGTTTGAGCTCACTAGGGAGCCTGATGTGGGGGATTATGTTAGAATGTTTCTGATGTAGCTTCTTTCTTTCAGAGGGTTGTCTCCTGCAGAAGCGGAGTTCAATTATCTCAATACAGCACGTACCTTAGAACTTTATGGAGTAGAATTGCACTATGCAAGGGTAAGTTTGGATGAACTAGTATTGTAATGTAAAAATGGATTCCTCTGAGATTTATGGAAAAAGAAATATTTATTTTTAGTGAGCCTTCCCGGCTGCTGCTTACAAGATAGAAAAAGGAATATAATACTGTCTTATTAGGTGCCTAACTGTGATTTACCAATTTCAATAGCCACTGTTTCACTCTAGTGAGGTTATTTCTTTGCTTAAATTTGGGGTTAGGTATACCTGTGTTATTCAAGCTCTGTTGGCCTGAATGTCAGGTCATTTGGCTGCTGGCGAATAAGAAAAATATACTCGTTGAATGTGCTTTTGATATTTAAAGATCTGACAGCTCTGAAAAATATTTATATTTGGTTCCGATTAGAACGAAATTATAAATCATGATCGTTATGTAATATGAACTGTTAATGTAAGGTGAGCACACTATAATGTGATATAGTGTCCGTTTTATCCTGGTAAAGCAGGTGGCTCGAGGTTTTGATTCAAACGATCTTAACCTGTCTGTACAGTGCTAGCATTTCTGCAAAGCCTCTGAATATAATTATTTTTAGTAGCTAAGAGACTTCTGGTTTTTAAATAGTCTTGTCCTAGTCCCTAAATTTAGAGAACCTTGCAACAGAATTTGAAATGTACCCCACTTCACTGCTCTCTGAATCCTGCTGTTGTTGCATACATATTGAGACATCTATAGCAGGTGTTTGATTAGAGTGCAAAGATATTTCAGGAAAAATGTGCTATTCAAATGTGCTTACAATATTGTTTGTTTTAGAATCTCTGCTCTCTGTGTTCTGAGATTGCAATTTCCTTTCAGGTAGGAATTTAAGTTGCTGTTTGCTTTTAGTGTAGCAAACGTCAAGCCAGTCCATTAGTGCTGTTATTTGTGATAAACTGCTAGAATACTCTGTATTGTATATTTCTTCAAAGTTGGTGGAAGACAGAAGATCTAGCTTAAGAAATTAAAATTCTGTGGTAGCTTATAAAGAACTCGGAGCAAACATTCAGGCTTGTCCTAAATAGGAATGAATAATTTAATTCTTACTTGTCTTGCTAAAACACATTTCCTTCCATGTTAATTGAGATCTGTTTTGCTATGGTATTTGTGTATTTAGAGAGAGTGAATGATGAGAATGAATATATATGAAGTTTCAAAAATGTTTATATTGGTTTTCAAGTAATTTTCTCTTTTCTTTTAAAGGATCAGAGTAACAATGAAATAATGATTGGAGTGATGTCAGGTGGAATACTAATTTTTAAGAACAGAGTACGAATTAACACCTTTCAGTGGTAAGGACCGCTGTTTAAGCTAATATTTTTGTTTGGTATTTCAAAACATATTTGTACCATTAACAGTGTCACACACTTTAAAAAAGAGTGAAATTTAGTTATAGCATATCAAGTTGAAATGATTTATCTCATGCTGTGCTATGGGTAATTTTATGATGGGGTTTTGTCCTGTTCTGCGTGCTGTGCTGTTAAATGATTGTGATGCAAACTACAATGACTTTTAATACATTTTTTTCTTCAAGAATTTATAAGCTTACTTTATCTTTAATTAGCTATATATCCAGGGACAGTGTTATGGTCTTTATAGAGACAACTGAGCATAAAATATTAACATGGAAAGTGAATCATCTGTTTTGTCACATATAACTTAATTGCACTGTGTGTGTTAAATGTAATGTAGGTTTGGCACTTCACAAAAACTGAGGTGGAGTGCTCAGTGTAATGTCATTTCTTCATCCATAGATAAATATTTTCATGATGCACTTCCAAAAAAGTGCATTTATTGCAGAAAATGTATTTCTCTTCTTAACTAAAATAGTTTTTAAAGCTGTTCTGTAATCATGGAGTTATCCTCATTAAATAAGTTACTCTACTTATTGGTCTTCTTTAGTTGTGAACCTGTTCTTATTTATTCATATAAGAAGGGGAAAGATCTAAGAGAAAAATCCTGTTCTGCACTGTAACTTCTATAGTGCTTTATAGAAATGCTCTGTAACTTCTGTAGTGCTCTATGGAAGTTACATTACCTTCCCCAATGCTTTTTTTAGTTCCCTCAGCAGTAACCTTCCGTTGGTTTCCTTTGTCTGCTTGGAATCCACTTTGGCAGTCTTACTTATTGCATACGTCGTTGAGATGCTATGACAACACTCTAAGTGGGCGAAGTTAGCCATATAAGATTATTATAACAGACATTAGTTTACCAGGCACAGAAGCTGTTCACTCTAGAAAAATGGTGAAAAGTTTTGCATTTTCATTTGCTACTGATTTTGTATTTTCATTTGCTGTTGATGTCTGTACTTGGGCAATGCAGCACTGAACTTTTCTAAAGTTCTTGGCTGGTCTGTCATCTTATAAACAGATTAAATTGATTGCGACAATTGAAACTGGAAAAAGATTGCAGAGAAACATAGAATCATAGAATGGTTTGGGTTGGTAGGGACCTTAAAGATTGTCTAGTTCCAACCCCCCTGCCATGGGAAGGGACACCTTCCACTAGACCAGGTTGCTCAAAGCCCTGTCCAGCCTGGCCTTGAACACTTCCAGGGATGGGGCCTCCACAATCTCTCTGGGCAACCTGTTCCAGTGTCTCACCACCCTCACAGTAAAGAATTTCTTCCTAATATCTAATCTAAATCTGCGCTCTTTCAGTTTAAAACTGTTACCCCTCATCCCACTGCTACGCTCCCTGATAAAGAGTCCCTCCCCAGCTTTCATGTAGGCCGTCTTTAGGTACTAGAAGGCTACTATAAGGTCTCCTCAGCCTTCTCTTCTCCAGGCTGAACAACCCCAACTGTCTCAGCTTGTCTTTGTAGGAGAGATGCTCCAGCCCTCTGATCATCTTTGTGGCCCTCCTCTGGACTTACTCCAACAGGTCCATGCCCTTCTTGTGCTGAGGACTCCCAACCTGGATGAGGTCTCTCCCGACCACTCCACATGGGGTCTCACAAGAGTGGAGTAGAGGGGGCAGAATCACCTCCCTTGACCTGCTCGTCACACTTCTTTTGATGTAGCCTGCAATGTGGTTGGCTTTGTTTGGCTGTGGATGGCATCCCTCCCCTCCAGTGTGTCAACAGTTTGGTGTCACAGAATCACAGAATGTTAGGGGTTGGAAGGGACCTCTGAAGATCATCTAGTCCAACCCGCCTGCCAGAGCAGGTCCAGTTTGTCGTCAGCAAACTTGCTGAGGGTGCACTGAATCCCACTGTCCATGTTGCCAACAAAGATGTTAAATAGTACCAGTCCCAGTACTGGGACAACCCCTGACAAACACCACTCATCACTGATCTCCACTTGGACATTGAGCCATTGACTGCAACTCTTTGAGTGCAGCCAGGCAGCCACTTCATTGTCCATCTATCAAATCCACGTTTCCAATTTAGAGACCAGCATGTCATACAGGATAGCGTCAAATGCTTTGCCCAAGTCCGGTTGGGTGATGTCTGTTGCTCTTCCCTTATCCACAAATGCTGTAAACCTGTCACAGAAGGCCACCAAACTTGCAAGGCACATTTTGCCTTTAGTGAAGCCATGTTGGTTGTCATTGATCACCTCCTTATTTTCCATGTGCCTTAGCATAGTTTCCAGGACGATCAGCTCCATGATCTTGCTGGGCACAGAAGTGAGACTGACTGGTCTGTAGTTCACCGGGTATTCCTTTTTTCCCTTTTTAAAAATGGAGGTTATGTTTCCCCTTTTCTGGTCAGTGGGAACTTCACTGAACTGCCACAACTTGTCAGTTATGATGGGTAAGAGACTTCACAACTTCATCCGCCAGTTCCCTCGGGACCTGCGGCTGAATCTCATCAGGTCCTGTGGACTTGTGCACCTTCAGATTCCTTAGATGGTCTTGAACCTGATCTTCTACAGCGGGCAATTCTTCCTTCTCCAATTTCCCGCCTCTGCCTTCTGTGACTTGAGCAGTGTGGATAGAGCACTTGTCAGTGAAGACTGAGGCAAAAAAGTCATTGAGTACCTCAACCTTCTCCATATTGTGGGTGACTGGGTCTCCTCTTTCCTTCCAGAGAGGGCCCACATTTTCTGCGGTCTTCCTCTTATCACTGACATACCTGTAGAAGCTCTTCTTGTTGCCCTTAATGTCCCTGCCCAGATTTAATTCTGCCTGGGCTTAAGCTTTTCTAACCTGATCCCTGGCTGCTCAGTCAGTTTCTCTGGATTCCTCCCAGGCTACCTGTCCTTGCTTCCTTGCCTCTGTAGGCTTCCTTTTTTGTCTGACTTTCTCCAGGAGTTCCTTGTTCATCCATGCAGGCCTCCTGGCGTTTTTGCCTGACTTCCTCTTTGTTGGGATGCATCACTCCTGAGCATGCAGGAGGTGATCCTTGAATATTAACCAGCTTTCATGCGCCCCTCCTCTCCAGGGCTTTATCCCATGGTACTCTACCAAGCAGATCCTTGAAGAGGCCAAAGTTTGCTGCCCTGAAGTCCAGGGAAGCGAGTGTACTATGTGCTTTCCTCGCTGCCCTGAGGATCTTGAACTCCACCATCTCATGGTCATTTTCTCTGAATTCAGACTGATACAGACAGTTGAAATCCTTGGGTTTTTGTTGTTTTCTGTTAGTACAGGGTAAGATCCATTACTTAGAATCAGTGACCTCTTTTCTCTTAGTAAGTTCACTTGTGGGGATTCAAAATGTTAATCACAGTCTAGATCTTCAACCCAATGAATTCGTGAGACATTCTGGTTTTCTGTGCTAAGCTTAGTCTCAAGTTTTATTGTAGGATGTTACATATTCTGTCGTTCACCATGTTGAGAAACAGTGTGAATGGTCAAATTTTAGTAGATTTTCAGAGAGAAAGAAAAAACAAAGCTATGACATAAGAGTTGTCCATAGCCAGATACAATTGCACATGGTAAACTTTTTGCCTGTAAGCATTCTAAGAAAAGAAAGCCTGAGGCGATTACAGAGCGTGTAAATCTTCAGTCTCAGTGGTTAGTTGGTTAAATTAAAACTGGATATTGCAATGGTAAGTCTGGAACTACTGTACTAGTCAGTCAGATCTGCCTTTATAATAGTGGCATGTTCTAAGCAAGATACCCTGCGTCTGGTAAGAGTTTTGAAGTGTTAGAGCCGTTTCTGGGCTAAGGCTGCTTTATAAATGCAACGCTGTAATAATCAGGAAGGTTTTAATTCAGGCTGCTTTTCTGTTGTTACTTTTGGGAAAACAGTAATAGTAGAAATAGGTTCTATAAAACACACCAGTAAATTACTGAGTATGTACAATGTAAGTCATAATTAAGCTACAGGTCCCTGCTGGAAGCTAGAGGTTTCTGTGAGCTCTGCTTCATATTGTTTGCATGCCAGGGAAGCCAATCTAACTTCTTAGTGTGTTTTTTGCGTGTGTAATTACCTAAACAGTTCTTCTTTGTATTCAACCATATCAATTGACATCAGGGATATTAATTTATTCCTGTGAAGACTATAGTACTAACATAATTGATGTTTAAAAAAACCCAACATCCCTCACCCCATTTCATCCTATTATAGACTTTCTTTTGCTATGAGTAAGGATCTGAAATGTCATTTCTCACAATACAGCTCACTAGTAGACCTATTACCTTTCCTTTTTATCCATAGTCATGCAGCAGCTCCAGTGACACCGGTACTTTTTCTTATTGCTTCCACGTACTCTTGCTCCTGTGCAACTGGAGCTGTGTAATGTCTTCCCAGTGCTTTATGGCTACAGCGAATGTTTAAGTATCCCTTTTTCAGTACTCCTGAGCTGAGTTTTGAGACAAGTGAGAGCGCAGACATGCACGTGTGTGGGAAGAAATAAAGGTTTAACTGTATTGCTCAGAGAAGAATCAAGTAGAGTGTCTTTGCCCTCTTCCTCTTAATTTGATATTATATCTAAATTGCATATTATGAACCGTATGATCATGGGGAGAAATGAAACAGGAGAGAGACAAGGCAGGAATAAGGCAAAACAAAGGAGACAGCGTTTTATCCAGTGTGTCCTAACTTGATCTTCCTGTATTGTGGGTAATTCCTCTTTTCCCAAAACAGTGCTGCCAGGCACAGAGACCTGGGAATCCAGAGAGTAGATCTTGCCCTTGAAGACCAAAGGAGAAGAGCATGGAGTACCTCAGCCTTTCCTTTGTTACTAGATCACCTGTTCAGCAGTGGAGACACACTTTCCTTTGTCTCTCTTTTGTGGTCAATATACCCCTGGAAAGCTTTGTTGCCTTTGCCGTCCATTACCAGTTATAACCACAGTTGCACTTTGGGTTTCCTGGTTTTATATCTGAATGCCTAGGCAGTACTTCTGTGTTCCTCCTTGGCCATCTGATCCTGCTTCCACATCCTGTACACTCCCTTTTGTGTTTAAGCTCAGTCAGCAGTTCTGAGTTCATCCAAATTGGTGTCCTCCCATGCTTGCATGTTTTCTGGCACATCAGGTTTTTTTCTGGATTGAGAAGATTGTCCTTTAAGATTGGCCATCTCTCCTCAGTTCCTGTCACCCAAAAGGCAGCTTCCAAGGGATTTTGCCTACCAGGGCTCTGAGGAAGTTGGGGGTTTCTTCTTCTGAACTTCAGGGTTGTATAGTCTGCTAAATCCTTTCTCACTTCCTTCAGGATCTTTAGCTTCACCATCTCATAGCTGGAGCCAAGTTTGTCTTTGACTACTAAATCTGGACAGTCCGTCCTTGTTTGTGAGTTGTGCTACCAAGAGCATCTTTCCTAACTGATTGGTCCAGAACCTGTGTCAAAGAAGTCTTGGTCAAGAAGTTTGCTGGATTGCTTGTGTCTTGCCTTATCACCGTCCTGGCAAGGGATGGGGTGGTAAAGTCCTTAGTGAGAACCAGTGCTTGGTATCGTGAGACTCCTTCCATATGTTTGAGTACAGTCCTCACTTTAGACTAAGACTTCTAAATATCTCTTAATTTAAAAAGATGTGTCTTAAGATTTAGGACGTCTGAGATGACTGGAGACTGGAAAATCATACCACGAAAATATTATTGATGCCTGCCTGTTCTTACCCTTTTCCTTGGATATGCACCATTGCTGACAGTCAGAGAGAGGAAACGTAGGCAGACATACCTGTTGCTTTGGCAGAGTATGGATGGATATTCTTATTTAATGACTAGCAAGGTATTAGCAGTGCATATGAACTCTCTCGTATCTGCTGTATTTTTTTGAAAATAGCTGAGATTCAGCTTTGCTACGTCATTTTTTTTTGTACTTGAATGGTGACTCTTACAGGTTGAGTTAGATCTTATTGGCTAATGTTACAGTTTTAAATCTGTTCCAAATGGTTTCAGGCTTAAGAGACAGCTGACCTCACTCTGCCTATATTATGGGGTGAGATTAAAAACCAGTGTGTACAACTTTCATACTTACCATTCTCCTTGCGTCTGTAAATCACCAAAGGCAGTAATTTCTTTAGCAGAAGAGGGGAAAATAGACTAAAAGGCAGTAGAATGTTTATATAAATGGAATGATTTTTATTTATTTTCAGTTTTTCTGTTGGCATGCTAAGCAAATCTGGTACGTTGTAGAGTGTGTGCAGTTCTGGTTTTAGAAAAGGCGTATATTAAAATGTTCTTTTAATTGCCCTGTACCCCAAAATTTTAGAAAATTGTGACATACTTCTCGTTAACTGCCGCCTAAATAGTCTAATAAAACTTTTTTATGTTTTTCCCACAGTCAGACTGCTATAATCACTAGTGTGTATCCCATGCAGCAAATTTAGGACCCGTCTGCAATTATTCATAAGCAATTATTTGTCACAGGAGGTGCTAAGAAAATTGCTGCATTGCTAATGGAATAATTTGATTTCAGTAGATAAGTTGTAACCCCCTTTATAGTTTCTAATCCTTGAGAAATTAACTTCAATAGCAACAATTTGTTAAGAATTGAAAAAAAAAAAAGATAAAGTTATAGCTGCTGCTTTTTTTTTTTTTAAACTGATGGCAAAGCTAGTAAAGGAAAAAGAAATGGGAAAAGATTTAAGTAAGCATTATTTAAAGGCTAATATTCACAGACTGCCTTTATGTTATTTGAGATAGAAACTCTCTCAACAAATTAGGACATCCAAGTTATGTTCCTGTTCTGAATAATCCCCTGGAGAAAAATGTCTCCATTTGATTTAGTTAAGAAGATAATTTCTATATATAGATATCCAACTTAGGTGTCTGTTAATGTTTCGCTTCTCATCCTTCCTAGAGGGTTTTTTATTCAACAAGGTGATTAATATGCAAGTGGTAATTCCAGTCACTATTGAGGTCCCTGTATATTCTTCATGAATAAGTTTATCTCAAAAGTTGTAGCGCTATATTCACTGACACGTTTGGGGTTTTTTGTTTGTGGGGGTAGGTTTTTTTGTTGTTGCTTTGCTTGTTTGAAGGGTTTTTGTTGGGTTTTTTTTGTGTGTGTTTGTCTGGGATTTGTTTGGGTTGTTTTTTCTTTCTTCTGCAGCTTTACCAAGCCAATATAATAACTTGAAGTACAGGGACCATCAGTGGTGACAGTGCAGATTAGTAAGGGTCCTCTGTATAAACGTGCTGGGTAAAAGGTTGATTGTAACCTCTGAAGAGTTTGCTGTGTAATTTCCTGCAAGTTTATTGTGTGATCTGGATTCTCTTTTGCTTTGAGTTTCATGATAATTGTCAGTGAAATTTCCTTTGAGTGAGATAGTATTTGAATTTAGTGTTTAGTAGTTTGCAGTATCTTATCAGTTGTCCCTTTTCAAAGTCACAGAAGTTACTGGTTTTTCTTGTTACGATTGTAACCTTGCTTTTATTCGTGAGCAAAATAATATTCCTTTATATTTAATAAAGGATGTGCACTATCCTAATATTGCATTTCTTTGAAAACGTATATAATCAGATTGTGATGGAAGTATGGCCTGTCTTTTCCCATTTAGCATAATGAGAATTGCAGTGACCGTACCAAATTGTCTGCAATTACTGTCAGCATGTTGTATGTTTATAGATAACCTGCAAGATGAAAACGACTGTAGGCTGATTTTTTCCCCTGTCATGTGATATTTTAAATGTTTTTTTTCTCCTCACAGTGTGACTATTTTTTTGTTTTGTGCTTATGACTTGTCTTAACTATTTTACTAAAACAAGTCCTGGTTATACTTAGACTTGTAAGAACATAGAGAAAGAATGTCTTTCAGGAATCGAGTGAAGTTCAAAGCATTTTTTCATATTCTAAGGGATAATGAAAGTGGTCTTAGAAAAGAGAACATCTGGTTGGAATGACCTAGGAACAGAATAGCTCTTTGGACTTCGGAACAGGGAAAAGATAGTTAAATTAGCAACTGCCTTGGAATTAGGGTGGAAACAACTGACTTTGGTAGATAACTCACAAATGTGGCTCATAAATTTCAAATTATACAAGCTATTTTAGATGATCTTTGATATCTTGTTTTTTGTCTATGGAAATGAAATGAAATCTGTTCTTTCTGGAATGTGTATTTTCAGTAGGTGTATTTAAGCCTTTAACCATGATTCAGTATACTAAGTGTTTAAATATTGTGATTTTATTTTTCATTTAGGTTGAAGATTGTAAAAATTTCTTTTAAGTGCAAACAGTTTTTTATTCAACTTAGGAAAGAATTGGTGAGTACTGTCTTAAATTTCATCTCAAAAAATGAGAGCAATGAAATTTCTCGATACTGCACATCTGCATTATACTGACTGATATGTTGATTCTTGCCTTTATCTGCAATTAAAAGTCCAGTTTCACCAACATTCTGGCTATTTCAGCTCTCAAATGGGCCATTACAATGCTTTATGAGACTTTTTAATTTGATTTATATTTTTAGATACATTTATTTTTACATTAGTATGCAGGAAACGTAACTTGCTTATGTAAGACGAATGTTGAAAAGGTTGAAAGTAAATTGATATTAAATTTAAGTTGCAGAAGAAACCAAATTAAAATTAAAGGTAATGCTTAATGCTGCTTCAGTTATATGCGTGCTTGTAAGTAAATGTTTGATTAAAACATGACGATTTGTATTATTCAGATTTAGTCATACATGTTGGCTTTATTACTTATGTTTAAACAGAAGAGATAAGAATGTCTTTGCAATTTCAAATTACGTATGGTAATTTTTTATGCCTACTTCTAAATTTGTTGGGAGAAAAGTTGAAGTTTTCTGTGGAGAATGTGTGTATTTCACTGCTTGTGGTATGTGTTTGCTACCCTGTAAAGCACCACAGGACCACTGTGCATTGAATTCAGGAAGAAATGGATTGTTCCACGTTTCCAAGAGATTAGTCTAAACCTGTCACAGACATATCACTGGGCAAAGATGGAAGAATTAATTAAAAATATGACTATGTGATTTAACTCTTCAGATTAGTTAAAAGCTTTTGTGCAGTTCCTACACCTGAAAGGATTTGAAGACCTGAAATGCAGAGTTACTGACTAGCTAAAAAAGATGGATTCTAGGCAGAAAAGCATCCTGGGTACTATAGGACTATTCCAGACTTAGAGACAATATGGTTAAACAAGAAAAATATAAGGAGGAAGCACCCGTTGCATCAGATCAGGCCAATGGCTCGTAAGTAGTACTAGTACTGAAAATAGGAGTCAAACTGTATATCGTAAAAGCAGATCCTTTAAAATGAGGCCCAGGAGTTTGCAGTTTTCACAAGTGGAACTACCTGACCACATGCAGACACTTTGTTGTGTAATTAGTTGGCAGGAGAAGTTTAACCCACGTGCTTGGAGCAGTGTGAGTAGCTATCAGTTCAGAAGTAGGTAACAGGACTTAGTGGATTTTGGAGTAATTATGTATGGAAAGAAATTAACTTTGGCTATTACAGGAAATAAATGGGAGTATCTGTCAAGGTGAGCAGATATCATGCACTGTGAGCAGAAAAATGATAATGATACAAAAAAAGGGGGGGGGATATTTCATTGTGGTGACACAGGTATTTCTTAATAACCTGCAGCAGCTATAGGCTAGTTCTCAAAGGCAAAGTGATCTCTGACAGCCCAGAGTTCAAAATTTGTCTTCATACCAGTGTGTCTAACTTCCATTACACACACTGTTTGGGTTTTTATTTGGAATTCAGAAATTATGAGCTGTAGTTGTTTTCTAAATCAGAACTTGAGGAAAAGGCTGAAACAGCAGAGTTCAGGACCTTGAAGACTGAGATACCTAGATCTAAAATTGAATTAGGTACTGTACTTAAGTGTTTTCTGTTTTCTGCAGAAAAATTTTCTGCATGTTATTGAAGGTAATAAAAAGATAGCTTTCTTATCCTGTTTTTTCTGTTGCTTTTTCATATTCTGCATACTGTTACTTGCACCAGAATGTAGTATAAGTAACTAATGTAATTTCTCTTCTGAGATGTCTTATCCAAGCCAACAAATTAAAAAGCCTCGTACTGTTTTTCTTTAAACTCTATGTATCAGATGAAAACTGATGGCAAGAACTTAATTTTCATTCATTCCAAGTCATGAATATCTTAAGATCAAAGCTCAAATTTGGCTTCCAAAGAAGTAATACTTAAACTAATTTTTTAATCAAACCTAATATTAAAATTATTTCCAGAGTTGCTTTCCCTGAGTAGACTCGTAGAATAAGATTCATCTCACCTATATTCAGCTTCACTTAGGTTAAAAGAACATATTTCTGGTTCATGATACTTAGCTAACCAAAGGTAATCATTAGATTTTCTCTGTAGTAACCAGACACATGCAAAGGGTTAAACATCTTGCATGAATTGGAAATACTTTTTAGGATGGATTAAGTTGCTCTTTGGTAGTATATGCTTACTTTTGCTTTCACTCCCATTGACAATAAAGAGAGCCTAAATGGCTTTTTTTAGGTAGCAGAAACTAGGTGAAGTGACTCAGTGATTGCACATTTGGTATGTAAAATATCTCTGATCTAGTGCTTTCAGTGTATATTTAAAAGCACCACTTTATGATACGGCAGTGAAAATACATTCATGGTATGCTGATGATGTGTTTCAAAGTTGTGTGTAAATATATAACAAAGTGTACAGCTGAGTAACCATATTTATTCGGATGCAAAGCTGAGATTCTATAGGATATTACATCACTGGACCTGGGAGAGGAATTTTCCTATGTATTTATTTTTTTCCAAATGGGGCTATATATGCTTTTAAGTAGTCCTAAACAGGTATTTTTCAAATACTGCTAATGGGTGTTGAGAGCTTTTAATTGCAACTGTCCTCAAAAGCGCAAGTGCCTTATCTTTTAATCACCCATTAAATTTATTCCCTGACTTGGCATTGCTTAGAGGCATCAACATAAGTAAAGAATTATTTGCCTACTTTCAATAGATTATATCTGTGTTTAAATGAATCACTTCAAGGAAGTCAGATGAAGCAGTTTAAAGTCAAAGTACTTTTCCACTGGTAGCATAATATAATCTTGAATGGAAGCTGGTTGTGTATTCTGACAGTTACATAGCTGGAGCACACATCCACTGGAGTAGACCTTCTTTCTGTTGCTTCTTTATGATTCTGTGCAGGGAAAAAGATGTTATATTTATGACTTCTTCATCCAACATTAGAAGCCCCCTGAGCTGTAACTTTTTTGGTTTTGTTTATTCTGCCTGTTCCATATGCTGCTTCCCTTATGTGCTTTGAAGCTGTTTGAAAATAATGCAGTAGTTTTGTTTTTCTAGATGTTTCCCTAAGCGCCTCTGTTTGTAATTAGTTGCACCCTTGTCTGTTGTAATTTCAATAGCATCAAACTCTTAATGCTGTCCAGCATACTTTAGTAGCCTTGATTCTTCAGCAGCCAGATAAGCTGTTCAGCATGTTCTTTTGCTCTTTTAAAGCCCAGACAGATGTCCACTGAAAAATCACTTGAGTCTGTAATAAAACAGTATCATAGGTTCTGTCCATGACCAAGACCTGGTTTCAGTGAATGGCCATATTTTTTTTTTAATTATAAATTATACATCTGGAGCTTGTGCTTTGAATTTTTTCTTCTTACTGACTTTTAGAAAGAGCTTGGGCTAGAATCAGAAGGTGATACATGGGCTTATCTGCGAAGTACTTACTTGATCTTAAGTAACACTGGCATTCATTAAATGCCTAGTTGATTGTTGCCTAATCCTATCAAAGTTTCTGCCATTGATTTTTTTTTGTGGGAAGAGCAGATACTGTTGGCACAATCTGTGTTGCATTTAAGCTTTCACAGGACTTTTTTCCACTACTTGTGGAATATCTTGAGTCTCTGAAGCATCTGCCGCTATTAAAGCGCAAGTCTCTTTGTCTCTCTTAGAGATGGGGGTAGGGAATTTTTACTTTGTTCTGGGATTTTTCTTTGTTTAGGAAGAGTGAGAAAGACCCACTAGAGAATATGTTTTTCAGCCCAGTTTCTCAGGGGCTGAGAGATCTGCTCTGAAATCCCTGTTTCAAATCAGGCAAGGGTGGGTTTGAGTGTCCCCAGCCAAGGTTAATGTTCAAGGGCTGAGGTGTTGTATGTGAGAGGGCCACTGGTATCCATTCTGCTTTTTTGTTTGATTAGGTTTTGTCCTTTTAATAAAAGGAACCACAAACATGAATTAGACTTTAATTTGCCATATACTTCCAGTGTTTCTTCTTGAATTCTGTAGGTAGCCTGCCACATACTGTACATTTGTAAGGTTAGAGTTTAAATTAACTTACGTGGTGGTATTTAGCTTACCTGGGGTTTCACGATTGGGTCTGGAGCCTCATCACTGGTCCTGCATTCCAGCTGCTTCACTCTTCTCCTCCTCCATAGTAAGCAGGCTGTTTTGCTCTCTTTACTAGGAAGCATGGACACAATTAGTAAAATAGTCATTTCAGATCAGAATCCCAACTGTGACTCCCTGAGGCGGTCTTCTAACACTGTCTCAACAGATTTAAAACCCTGAAAAACCTGTATGTCATTGCCATAGCATAAAGCATTCAGCATCTTCCTGGAGCCTTGTGCTATAAAAACGTTCTCGTAGCCTGCAGTATAACTGTCCTGTTATTTTACGTGCTTTTGGCTGAAGTACCATGGACATTATAAATGTTGCCTTGGGGTCTTACCCTGAGCCCACATTGATTCAAGCCTACTATTTTCAGGAAAAACAGGGGCAATCTTATCTAAATCCATCTGCCAGACAGCAGTAGAACCAGGGTTTGCGCCCCAGAGTCGTCAGCTGATGAATTTCAAGTGCCCAACTCACGTTTGGATGTTACAGAACCTGCGAGGGTGGATAGGAAAAGAATGGGGGCACTTAGGAGCCAATATTTTATACTCTTCTTTACTGTAAAGATTGATTCCTAGCTGTATTTGAGATGAAGGATAGAGTTTGAGAGTCAGTTCTCTCTGCACTGCAATGAAAGCCTTAAAAGCTATGAATAGAACTATTGTTAAGGTACCTTGAAAGCTCTAACACACCAAGTTCCTGTGAAAGTGCTGTTTCGCATAACAATTAAGCTGATCTAGCTGCAGCTCCTTCTCATTATGGGATACCAGCTCCTCCTTCATGCTTCATGCCTGATCTAGTGATCAGATGGTGGCATGAGAATCGGATCAGCTCATTCTCTGGAATACAAACTAGGGGAAACAGCAGGATATGTTTTTTTTTTTCCCCCAACCCATAATTATAATGCTTTGAGTGACATGAAAATGCATGATCATCAGCTCATGCAACTTGTCAAAGTCTCTTTTCTAACGGAGTAAAAGGCTGGCAGGGTGTTAACATTTGCTACGTCATGATAACTTTTTTTGGAATCTAAAATCTTAACTTGTTCATCCTTTACTGGATCCAGATGAGACAGTCCATAATTTTACAGTTGCTCTCTTGCAGAAGAGTATCTTGTTTGTATTATTGTATGTTTACATTCTTGATAAAGCTTTTTTTAACTGAATAGGTAGTGAACTTAATTTCTATTACCTTGTTTGTGACTCTTAATTTCTAAGTACTTCTGTTAACAGGCCTAGAAAATACAGGGAACAGTTGGCAAAACTTAGGAACTAAGAAAAGAGATATAAGTGATTTTTGTAAATCAAAGTAAAATATTAGCTTTTAGTTTCTTGCATATAATTTCTTCAATTTCATCAATAGATACTCAGAATTTCCTATTTTAAATCTCTTTTATTCTTTACTCAAAATTCATTATGTGTCTGAAAATACAGTGTCATTCTTAGCCTTTAGTCACAATAACTTCCTGAATACAACACTGAGAGAAAAGTTGCAGGTCTAAAGATGAGCAGGCCAGCAAAAGCTTAACTTAGAATAAGGAGTTTACTGCTAAATGAAAGCAGTTAAGGTGTGCTAAGTGCTAAATGTTGTGGAGAATTTAGTACTGTGAAGAGAAAGCAGAGTGCTGATGATGTTTTCTGACCTACAAAGGTTGTAATCAAGCTCCCTCAACAGGCAGAATAGCTTAGCTTGCTTTGCAATTTTGCTTCTTTCCTTTACCAGGAACCTAATTAATCATTTAGAAGTAGGTACATCAGTTGCTCTTGAGATCAATACCTCTTCCCAATCTCTAATTGGCACATGTGCATGACAATTCCTTTTTTTTTGCTGTAATCTTGAAATGGGGAGGCATGTTGCCTTTGAGTTTTTGAATCACAGAAATTTGTTAATGTAGTTTGAGGCCTACCTTTTGGGACCATTTCTTTCCATCTAGATTTGTTTCAATATCATAAACAGACTGCTAACCTTTGAGCAGGCTTATTTTTTAAAAAAAAATCTGTTAAAGAAAATTTAAAGGTATTTTTAAAGGGTTTATAATACATAAATTTAATGTAAAATTAGAGAACCACTTCTAAAAGAACAATTTAAAAGAAACAAACACCCCTAAGGTAACAGTATTTATCTTAATTTCGAAAGTAACTGGGGATAATTTTTATCTGAAATATATTTTTCTTATTTTTAGCATGAATCTAGAGAAACGTTACTGGGATTCAATATGGTGAATTACCGAGCATGTAAGAATTTGTGGAAAGCTTGTGTTGAACATCACACGTTCTTCCGTTTGGACAGACCGCTCCCCCCTCAGAAGAACTTTTTTGCACATTATTTCACTTTGGGTTCCAAGTTCCGGTACTGGTAAGTGATGGTTTGAAATGTATGCGAAAGAACATAAGAGAACAGGCAAATCATCAATAAACATAGGGAATGATTTAGAATCTATATTAAAAGGTGCCATAATTCAAGTAGCTTTTAAATCCTGCAACTGTTCCCCTCCCCTGTTGACCTAAGTTTCGAATGTTGTAATTAATTTTCTAGGGTATCTTGGACATATAATTAATGTATTATTAGCGGTCGTTATTGAGCTAGTACTCTGATTGTCTCACAGGCTGCATTTCTTCACCTGCTTACCTGCTGCATTATGTTTATCTTAAAAATGTTGTCTCAGAACTTCAAAGTCTTTGGCCTGGTATTTTTGAAAACTGATGGATCTCAAATCTTGTGTGCAGCTACAGCGACAAAACAGACCTAAATAAAGATCAAATAGAAGTCAGTGAAAAGAAGCTTGTACAAGTGAAGCTCACTTAAGCTAGATGCATACAAATAGGCAGCTAGGTGAAGACAAAAGACATACATGTTCTGCACCAAAATCGGAAGTTTAGAAAATGAGGATGAAATCAAGTCCATAACTTTTAAGAATGAACTTGACATAATAGGCAAAAAAATCTTGGAGGTGCAAAAAATGACTGTGGAATAGCTATAATCCCCAAGTATAATTTCTATTCTAATGATGGCGTGGGTGGTGGTGGCTTTTTAAGTGTTTTATGCTTTTTATAAAAAAAACCAAACACAACACTTCTCAGTTAAGTAACTGAGTTAACTGTCTCTGCAAGTAATGCAGAATGCTGATGTTTAAATCATGCCTGGAGTAGAGAATAATGGAGCTACTACTAATCATCCGTCTAGAATGGCAACAGTGTCTGTGACGTACAAGGGGAGATGATGAAAAGCTGGAAAACACAATAACAGACTATTTCTGTTACACTTGTGAATTGCATAAATATATAAAGAGGAAAGTAATTCAGTGGCTAAATTTTGATACCATCTGTTTTTTTGACCAGCGTTCACAGCACCCATTTGAGAAACAGCCTTCTGTGATCCTGAACAGTGTTTGAGACTTGGATCAATGTTATTGTAGTGAATTTGAAGGAGCTTTTAAATTTCTGGAAAGATTTTGAATTTGAATCATTGTGGTTACTGTTACAGAATAGCTATTTGATGATGACATTCAACTTATGTTAATGTAAGATGAAAAAGGGAAACTGCCTAAAAATGAAGAAGGTCATTAAAGTTAATGAAGCAGCCAAAAGGCTACAATTTCTGCAAGTGGTTTGAGAGCTGTTTAGAGGCAGCATAATAGCAGCAACAAGACACACGGGGAGGGGTTAAGGGCACTGGGCTTTTTTAATCTGGTGAAGAGGGAGCTAAGGGGGAATTCAGTAGCAAGCCTAAAGCTACTTCAAGGGCAGTTGCAAAAATGGTGCAGCCGAACTTGTGCTGGGAACGGCAGGTGATAGAACAAGGGGCAACAGCCACAAAATTCACCTTGAAGATTCTAGCTGAACATTAAGAAAAGTTTTGGGGATTTTGTTTTTCTAGGAGGGTAGTGCATTACTGGAAATAGTTACCCAGAGGGGTTGTGGGACCTCTATTTTTGGAGGCTTTCAAAACTTGGCTAGAGAAAGCCATGGACAAGCGCGACCTAGTGTTAGCAGAAGACTGGACTAGAGACTTCCAGCCAACGTTTCTATGATTAAAATACTAAACAGCCAGGGGTAGACGGAATTATCTCTAGTTCTGAAAGAAATCAGAATCGGAGACGTGAAATTGTTGAACTGTTAAATGTGTTACATAATCTGCTATATCTGTTGGACTAAAAGATTCCAATGCAGGAAATTTTAAAGCAAGTTTATTTAAAAAAAAAAAAAAAAAGGCTTCCAGGAGAGATCAAGAACACTACTGCTGAGGAAAAAATCTGACTTCTGTACACTGTCCTTTAATTTTCCAAGTGGTCCTAATAGTATTCCTCACCAAATATCACTGAAGAAGTTAAACTGTCAATATATGCAGAGTTTTAGCATATATTAGTAACTATTTTAACCAGACGGGGTACAAGTAGGTCCCTTCTTCACAACAAAGGGAAGTTACCACTGAAATTATACAGGTTTTTGTAGTAAAAGCTAAAGTTTACTGTAGCAAGTTTCAGTGGTATGTGGCAATGATCAATGAGTAGGCAATAAAATGGTCAATCAAGTTCCATGTCCAAAAATAAAAAATTATCTACACAGGGAGAGAATAGAGGAGGAACGTGAATAAGCTATTACTGTCTTGCAGCTTTGTAGTTAGTTCTCTGAAAATGTTAAATCAATTATTAGTAGCCATTAGAGAAAGGCAAATACAGTGTTAGCGTTACTGGGAAGGAATAGAGGAAAATATAAACGGCTCACTGCTTATCAGAGTTAAAAATGTGTAACTCCAGGAAGTTAGCAGGCAGCAGGTTTGAAGAGAGAGATTTCCTAGAATCGCAGCATGGCAGAAGTTGGAAGGCAGCTCTGGATGCTTGTCTAGTCCAATGCCCTGTTCAAACAGGGTCCACTATAGCAGGTTACCTAGGACTATGTCCAGCCAGGTTTTGAGAATGGAGACTCCACACCATCTCTGAGCAACCTGATCCAGTGTTTGACCACCTTCACAGTAAAGAAGTTTTCTTGTTTTGTGCAGTTTTTGTTGTTGCTGTTTATCCCCCTCTAAGTAGGATATCTCATATTTCAGTTCATGCCCACTGCCTCTTGTCCTGTCTGTAGGCTCCCTTGAGAAGAGTCTGGCTCCTTTTTACTTGCCCCTTCAGGCATTTATATGCACTTCTTTGATCCCCCTGAGCCTTCTCTTCCTAAGGCTGAACAGTCCCAGCTCTCTCAGCCTCTCCTCATATGCCAGATGCTCCAGACCCTTAATTGCCTTTATGGCCCTTTGCTTGCTTTGGGGGACCCTAGAACTCATCACAGCACTGCAGATCTGGTCCCACCAGTGTCGTAAACCTGCTTTTCTGCCAGTTGGCCCTCAGCCTGTGCATGACATATTCCTCCCCAGGTGCGGGTCTTTGCGTTTCCTTTCACTGAATTTTGTGAGATTCCAGTTGACCGAATTCTCCAGCCTTCACACATCCAGTAGTTCAGTAATATCAATGTGAAAATAGCAAATTATTCTTTGATTTCATAGTGTAAATGTCCCTGTAAGTGCTGTAGTTTGGTCTGGGCTAGCCACTGAACAAATGACAGGTTCGTGATTTCAGAGAGTACAGTTAGTTAGAAGAGACTTAACTGAAAAGTAAAATTGCTGAAAAGAAAATTGGTTCTGTTTCACCTCAGACAAGGACAGTAAGGGACAGAAAAGAGCACAGTTTTTAAGTGTCAATATCCTTTTAGGACATGTATCCTCTGACTTGGTGCCTTGGTATGAAGTTATAAATGGGGAAGTGGCTGCAAGAAGGAGTTTTGCTGGTATCTTGCCAGCAATTCTTAACTGTTGATAGACACTAAAAATAAATAAATAAAATTTTAAAAACCCAGAAATTATGAAATATTATAAAATATCTTTGATTTGACACAAGACATCTGGTCTTATGTGAAAAGTCAGCATGTTCCAAGTTCTAATCCTGGTTTTGAGAAGTTGTGTAGAAGAATATAATCCTGATGTGCTTATCATCTAATTTCTTTATCATATTTTGCTGAACTAAGTAGCGACTAAGTTATTAGCAACTCAGGGAACAGTTTAGGAGGAGTACAGAGAAGATGCTGTAATCTTTGATTGTGTCTATGACAGGAAAGATTATAGTGTTAGCTGTTATCCAAAGGTCCAAGCAGAACTTTCTTACTGCTTTGGATAAGAGGATTAATTGGTCTTTAATCGGTTACTGTTAGACACTAATGGGAAAGATGCCTTATACTTACCCAAATGTTGTCTAAAGTTACACTGTACTGAAGGTAGCACAATTGTTTGAGCATGACTGAAAATAGAATTTAGGGGGTTTTTGTTGAGCTGGTTGAATTTTAAGCAAGAAATTGTTATCCTGAGTTTGCTGCATTTAGTGGTTTGGTTTTGTTTTGTTTTCCAGTGGGAGAACAGAGGTCCAGTCTGTGCAGTATGGTAAAGAAAGAGCAAACAAAGACAGGGTATTTGCAAGGTAAGCAACTTACATTCTTACAGGATCAGTAAATCTTCTGTTTGTATCTTTTAAGATGTTATGGGATCATTGTTTTCTGTTTGCAGAAATGTAAAATAAAGAGCAACTCGTTGACTGTTGCTGGTGGCTTGACTTAAGCATATTAAGGAGTTCAGTTTTGATATGGGAGGATGTCGCTTTGAGGCAACCAGAAATGGGGGAGAATCTTATGACAGAAAAGTTAATAAGGGTGTTCTTTAATATTTCCCACTTGATACATTTTAAAAATTTGGAATTACCTTCCATCTGTGCAGTTTGCTGTTACGTGTATTAGTAGCCCTCTTTGTGCTGACTTTATTGCAAAGAATGGTGTATTAAACTATGCCATTAAAATGTTGAGTTATTTGGTACATTTTATCCCTGATATTGTTGTATATATAGGTTATAAGTTGTATATATAGGTTATATATAGGTTGTATATTTTATCCCCGATAAAATATACAACGTACACCTGTACACATGTATTTCCTTTAGAATAAGGTACTGTGAATGTCTGACTTGGTGATAACAGCTTTGCCACTATAGTTACAATGACATACTTTACTACGAAAAATTTGACTGGGACATTTGAGCTGCTTCTGAAGGTGTTCTGTCACAGAATAGTTGGCTAATCATAGCATCTATTACTTAATTGTGTTTCAGGCTCCTGAGGGGTTTAGTGATTACAAGAAAACAGTCAAGACAGAGATTTAGTTCTTCATTCAGAAATTATGATATGGTATTCAAAAGTAAAACGGCTGCTGCATCGTTTAGATCTTTAATAGAAAGGATCCTAATGAGCAGGGAGCATGCTCTGTGCTATTTTATGCTTATACTTTTAGATAGTGTAAGCTGAGATGAGGAATATCTTTCAGCGGAGTTACCCCTTAAGAATCTCTGGAGTTCAAATTTATGCTCACAGACTTTTAGTAACAAGCCCAGCAACCTTTGTCAATGACCTGCAAATACTGTTTTTCTGATCATTGGTGAATTCTGCCTTGATTTCCTGCCCCCTCCCCCTCCCGTTATTTTTCCCCCCATGCAATATAACATCATTTGAGTTTTTAGCTGGGCGCACCGTAGATACCCAGCTCCATATCAGAAGGATTTGAAGGCACAAGTGCTGTTCAACAGGTAGATTTTTGAGAGGCAAATTTGTTCTGTGTGCTGTAGAATTGTTTATTATTCTATTTAATTTACTTTGAGAGTCTGGTTAGATTTTTACTTGAAGCAACTTTTTTAGTACTCAGAAGACTCACACTGTGATAAATGAGTTTGTTGATTTACTTAAATGACAGTTATGAATCAGTTAAAAAATATTTTTCTTTGTTGTAGTCTGAACTTGGCAATTTCCCACAAGTATGTAGGGTGGAGGAGAACCAATACTTGGTTTTGAGGAGTATATTTATCGTTTTATCTTATTCAGTAGATGGCAGTCTTCCCTTTGAGTCAAAACTGCACAAGTGGTGCTGGGGTCGCTTGTATTTTGTAATATGCACTCTGGATAAAATTGAGAGCCATGGCTAGAATTGCTCTGATATGTTCTCAAGTCTTATACTTGTCTGTTCTGTCCTCAGTAATTTTATTTTCCACTGTTGCTTTTAGATTGAGGAATGCAGCATTCATCCTCACCTTTCGAGTTGTTTAGTAATGTTGATGACTGATAAATGTCTGAGGCATATATGCCTGCATCAGTGAACTGAAATTGATGGCCCATTGTAACAAATACACCTTAAAAGTCTTTTAATAGGATTATCTGTTTCTTTCTCTGCCCTCCCCATCACAGTGTGCAATTAATGCATTTTCAATTTCAAAGATTTTCTAGTATTTTCCAGGGTGAAAAAACTTGAAAAATGAGACATTTCTAGAACACCATGTGGTTCAAGAAGCCGAATCTAAGAATATTATCCTTAATTCTTTGTCTTCTAAACATCTACATTTCAAGTTGAAATACTGAGTAAACGTTACCGTTTCGTATTCATACAGAGGATAAATTTTGCTTTTTAAGGTTTTTCAGGTATAACGTGGTTTTTGTTCCTGGAATCTGCCTTTCTCTTTCTCGGACAAACTCACTGTGCTGTTGAACAGCTTTTTAAGCTGTCAAGCAGTGGACTTGTTTCAGTTGCTTTTGAAAGTCCTGCTAGGTATCGGTTGCCTTTTGCTATGAAACAAGGAAAATGGTAGCATTACAGTCAGGTCTTCCTTGAGAATTAAGTGGACACCTAAAAAAACCTTATGTAATTGCTGTTGCTTTTGTTATTACCCCATCAGAAGATTTATTCAAGATGAGTTCGAAAAAGAAAAAGGAATTATGTTTTCAGGTTTTTTTCTAGATATCCAGATTTACACTCTGTGTTCTCATTAATATCTAACTAGAAACTGACTTATTTGAGCTAAGAGCAAACGTTGACTCATTTCGATGTAAGAAAATAACAACGATAGTTACAGATTAGCTGTTTATCCTCAGGTTTTTACTTTAAAATTAGCTAAAGGATTGTATTATGGATATGGATTTATTTTTTTCCCAAATCATAAAAAAATTTAAAAATAATTTTAAAAAATAGAATCTGTTACTGTTTAGGAGAGAGTCTGTAATACATTTGATACATTTTGTAGATGTTGTTTTCTTAGTCTTCATGTAGCACTCCAGCATTTAGAAGACTGTTGCTGCAGTTGTTTAGATTTATTTTTTTACCCCACCTTTATTGCAGCTATTGTCTTGACCTCATTCGTTGCAGGACATTCACAACCCAAGAAAACCCATAAGAATTCCCAGAAGCACAATAAAAGTGGAAGTAGATAGTAAAAGTCAAAATAGTTTGATTGAGTCATCAGTTGAGAGATTTGTTAAAGAGCACTGTTTTTTCTTAGAGTCCTTACAAAATACTCCAATTCTGTTCAGTTCTGATGGTGTGTACTGGAGCTCAGACGGGGTAGTTTATGCGCATTGTATGATAGCAAGTGGGTATCTCAGTCATTTGTATTTGCAAACTCCCTATCATCAAGTTGCAATCTCTGTTTCCAAAAATCCAGTCTTGCTTCAACCGTGCATTTATTCAGGTTAATTAAATAATTCCTCAGTTGCTTTAAATTGCATATGTCATTCGTGGTGTATCTGCAGATTTGTATACATTTTCAGTCTCTCTGAAGCAGTAGTTGCCAGTTTTGCTGAGAAACGCATTCCCTGTGTACTCCTTGTCAAAATACAAAGCAAGGCAGTGGCTCCAGGTTATATTTCTTTTTGGGACAGAAATAATTTAAAAGATTCCCACCTGTATTCCCAAACAATACCCTCTTTCTTTCCCAGCTCCTGCGAGAATTTAGCACTTCAGCTGTGGGACACAAAACAAATTCTGTCTTTGAAAGCTTTTGTGTACTGTAGCTGAGCTAATATAATTTGTCGTGCTTTTTTTTTAGTTGTATTATGTAATTTCATCCCTGCTACTCAGTTTTTTTTGTATTTGAAGTAGTATCACAGCTCGTAAGACTGTTCTTGATTCTGGGGGCAGGTAAAGTTTTAGGTCTCTGTTCCTAGTCAGATAGATGGGCTTTCCAACTTTTTTAGCAATGTCTCTGAAAGTTACACCGAATATTAAATCTGAAAATAGTTTACTCTGTTAACTAGCAGTGCCCTGCGCTGGGATGCAATAGAAGCATCCAGACTGAGCAGACAAACATGGAATTTAGAATTTCAAAGTTTATCAAAGCATTTCAAAATTTTTTTTTGCAGCTTACTTTCTCCCTTCTGTCTCCAGCTGCACTCTGGCATGAGAAAGTTATTTGAATATTGTAAGGAAATAGTGATACAGGAGAAATTTGCTGGAGTATTTCAGAACATATCTTTAAATGTTAATAGAAAAATAACATGTTGTTAGATTTAGAAGTGTTGGCAGGAGAACTAGTATCAAAAAGCCACAGCACTGAGAAGTTCAGTGCTGCAATGTGGTAATTTTTTCTTTGAAATTTCTGCAAAGACAGGAAATGGAGGCAACAAACATGAGTGGGTGGAACTCTGAGGTTAGAGCTGTTAATAAAATAATTGAAACGAACCTTTGCTGATAAACACTGCAGCTGTTTATCATGGTGGTAAGGTATTATTTCTGAAAGATCAGACCCTATCCACAGTAAAAGGTGAGTTTTCTTAACGTTGGATTTTTTTTATAGGGAAGAAGGTGATACTTTTCTCATTTTAGAGTTATGCTCATTTGTTGCCTAGATTGAGGAAGTTTTCAAAAATGTAGTTGCAAACTGACTTAAGATACAATGCAGTGGGGTTTTTTTAATGCAGTCAAAAATATAATTTCTGGAAACACTTGTTTTTTCCCCTCGCTATATGCTTGTGGGTCTCCCTCTGTAACTTTGGTTTATACAGGCAAGGATAGTGTCCTTTCACCGTTGTTGAACATTTTGATAAAAAAACCCCACCAACTTTCCTATATATTCGACTTGTTGCTTTTTCACTGGAGGTAAATAAGGTTAATAGCTGCCTTTACGTGTCTGTCAGAAAATACAGTATTTGCAGTTATGTGTTTACCTAACTTAGCATTGGATATATTAAATTCCTCTGCATTTTTTCCCCTCAGCCTGTTCTTTGGTTAGTAGAAACCACCTCTTGACAGAGCTGGCTCTTGGTGCTAATCTGCTGGCTGCAAGCATGCTGTCAGCAAGTCTAGCTAATGATGGCCTTGATTGATAAAAGAATAACGAACAGGTTAACGTTAGACATGCATTTCAGTTCTGCTGGTTTCTTGTTATTTTACCTGTTCGGAACTGCTCAAATTTGCAATGTTTGTGAAGAAAAATTAAGTGGTTTGAGTTGCTCACATTTGAAGTAAACTACAGAAATTGAAATGTTGGTTTAAATTGACATGATGTCAAGCTATTTACTTTTTGAATCAAATTGATACTGCTCAAATAAACACTAAGAAAATGGATGTGGTTTTCCTCAGGAATTAAATAATTGATATTTTCCCTGTTTTCAAATATCGATATATACTACTATTTTCTTTTTAACAGGTGAAGTAAGACCTGAGACAATAGCATTTAGAATAGCCCGTATCAGTTAACTGTCTGAAATTTGTCAGCTGTTATTCAGTAAGTCTTTAGAGCAGCAAAGCAGCATGCAATACACGTTCAGAACTGCTTCGGGCTGTAAAAATAAAAATAAACCCTCCACACACAGATCATCACCCTTTAGTATCAAACAAACACTGTTAACATCAATAGGACTTACGTATTTCTGCATGTGAAGATAGATTATTTGGTATGACGCTTGGTTGGTTATTGTTGTAGACTTTTGATAGTATTGAGGACAGTCTGCTAAAGGTAGTGGCTTGCACTGACTTTTAAGTTCCATGAGAAGCTGAAATTTACTTGTAACTGAGGTTCTCATTTTCAGAAGGATGTAATTTGTGGGGGGTAGTTCCTTAATTTCTCAAAGTTCCTTCTTTCTGGACTTGCACTTTCAGTAAATCAGTAATGTGATAATGATGAAGATAAAGAACAGTTACCAGGTGTCCCAAGGACAGCAAAGGCAGAAGTTAGTTTATGATATGTGTGTATGGAGTTGTGGAAAGAAATTGAGGAGTTACACTGATACAGTAATATGTTGTCACCTCATTGTGCAAAGCTGGAAAGTAGAGAATAGTGGTAGAATATAAAGGCAAGTGGGAATGAAATAATCATGGCACAAAAGACTGATGAAATTGAGTTATCACTGGAACGTGAGAGGGTTGAGAAATGATAGAGGAGAAATTTGAATTATAGAGTACCGTCGAAGTAAAGTAAAAGCCTGGTAATACAAAATACACAGGACATATATTTAAGGATTGTTTAAAATAATTTTCAGTATTGACTAAAAAATTTTCAGCCAAAGACAACAAACAGCAAAAGTCTAGGTATGTTTAGTTGCAGGATGACTGAGCCATCCCATGTGATGCTAAGAAAAAAGCAGCCACAATGCTTGGGTGATTCATTTGATGACTTCCAGTATAAAAGGGAAATATACTATTTCGTAAGAGATTGCAAGTATGGTCTCATTTGTGTTTAAGAAACAGATGAAAGAAACAGCAGAAGGGGATTGTAGGTACCTGGGATGACTGGAGAATGAGAAGGAAAAGTTACCTCAATATTGACAAAGGGCAACAAGTAGAAAATACAATTCCTTCTGTATAAAAACACTGGCGATTATGACCTTTAACCTGAAGGATATTTCTGGCATAAAACCAAATTAAGTTTGTTTACCCACAGTGAAGTTTAAATAGGATGATTGCATCTGCGTTTTAGGTGACAGAACATGTTCTGGAAGAAAGCTTGTCACCTTGATGGAAGTCCCTGATGAGTAAACAAAACCCAGCAGCTCTGTTGCCTTGTTGATGGTTACCCCACTTTCAGTTCTTCAGAGTCTTTGGGAGGGTTTTTTGAGGCTTTGTGTTTCCACTGCTTTATTTTTCCTGAGATGACTGAATAAACTTAAGAAGTTTTTTTGGTTTTTATTTTTTCAGTTCAGACCTCTCTGACAATTCCATTGGAGTCAGGTTCTCTTCGAGGCATTAGAAATGCCTAGTAAAGTTTAGTGGGTTCCTCTTCCATCTTTCCTGTCTCCCTCCCAGCCAACAGTATTTCGTGACTGTATTTCATTGATGTTCTTTTACAAAGTACAGAAAATGAAGTACAATATATTGAGAAAATACAGGACTGCCCATGTAAATATAGTTTTGCGTTATTACATTTCCTTTCAGCCATATAATTTGGTTTCCTATGATAGAACATCCAGTTTCATTCAATTTTATGTAATTTTGTTCTTACCTCATGTAACTTTTGGTGAGTCATTTTACTTTCTTCTTCTAGATCCCCCAGTAAACCCTTGGCACGGAAATTGATGAGTGGGATGGACTGGGAAGTAGTGAGTAGGAACTCACTGTCTGATGATAGGTTGGAAACACAGAGCCTACCATCGCGGTCTCCACCTGGAACCCCAAATCAGTAAGTAGCATCAAATCTTCTCTCCCTAGAAGTGACTGTCTACCTCTAGTGAGCAGTGTGAGTGACCTACTTGTGTAATAAAAGGATTAATGCCTTATGGAGACAAATAACTTCACAAATTATGTGCTGGGTGGTTCTCCGGAGCATTTAGCTCTGGATAAGAAAAACTATTTGGGTATGAATTTCAGGTGCTGCTCACTCAGCCTGTAGGAAGTGTAAAATGTAGCACGCTACCCTAAGTTTGAGAGCTTGAGTTTCTCAAGCACAGTTAAAACTACATTATTCGTTTGGGTAAGGAAAAAAATAATATTAAAATCTGTTTGGTATTTTAGAAATAACTGATTCTGGTTAATACCGCTTCTTAAAATATTGGGGAAAATTATTTAATCAGAAATCCTTGTAGGTTTATTCCCCTTAATTTTTCTGCATTTCCTGTCAAAGCTCACTATTTTCATATGATAGAGCTTTCTGGTTTATATTTATAGTTAGTGAAAAATCATGCCTGGTTTCTTTTGGAAAGTAACCAGTTTTCTCAGTGTACTGAAACTGGCCTAAGAACTGGTATTATCCAATTTTGTATTTCATAAACCAGAAGATTTTAAGATTATTTGGCATTGCAGCATATTGTTCAAAAGGCTGTTGTTGTAAATACATGTAGCATTTAAAAGTTATTGCAAAGATTGTGTAATAACGATGCTCATAGCATCATGCATGTTTCAAAGCATTTTAAGAAAAAATTCCAATGTCACTATGGTAGTTTTCAAATGGGAAAGTTTTGTGTCACAGAAACAATAAGACTCTCAGTGCAAAATTTATGATACTTCTAGGAGAAGATGCAGGTGGTAAAATGTTTATCCTAAGGAATCCAGGTTAAGTTCTGCCATGAACAGAGCCAGGATTTCTCTTTTGGGGGATTCATTTTTCTTCTCATTGACTGGATTGTCAGTCCAGTAACCTGTTCATTGACCCATAATGCTTCCAGGCTTCTTTAATTTTTTTAAAAAAAAATATTAAAAGAAAGGAAAGAAAAATATTAACCATTTAGTGTTGAAAATATTTTTGAACACTCTTAAAAAGAAAATTATGAAATATAGCATGTTGATCTGACAACATAATTGTTCCAGTGATTTTTGAAACCTTAAATTATGTAATAAAAATATGTATATGAATAAACACATGCGTGCAATAAGAAGAAATAATTGTTTTAGCATTCCTTTGTAGTGGTGTAAGAAATGTAGATTAATATTCTCTTGACATTGCACTGCTATATCTTTCCTTTTAGTCGCAACTCTGCCTTCACTCAAGAAGGAGCCCGGTTACGACCCTCATCAGTTGGACATTTAGTGGACCATGCAGTTCACACTTCCCCAAGTGAAGTATTTGTAAATCACAGATCTCCATCTTCTACCCAGGCTAATAGTATCATACTGGAATCATCACCGTAAGTTCTGTTGTTGGCCATTACTGTATGGTAGCATGCAGGGCTTCTGAAAATAAGTCAGAAATCTTTGCCATTAAGAATTTAGTGTTAAATGTTTGGTTCAGGGAAAGCCATAAAACCTAATAAAAAGGTAGCTGTTGTTTGGGGAGTATTAGTACAAGTCTTACTGAAAATGAAATTATGCAGAAAAAACCCTGTAGCTGGCATGCTCCTGGGGCAGGATTACAATATCTTCCCCACCCACGCACCCAAAATGTGACCATCAGTGTCTGGGTGTGGGAATGAAAGTTATTTTTTTGATAGAACCAAAGTCTGTTGTTTTGTTATAGAAGTTTTTAATTTCTATGAGTTTGGAAATTTTGGGTTTTGTCAAGGTACGGAAGTATAAGTGAGCAAAATACCTTCTTAGCACACCAGCATTCTGAGGTTCATAGTATGTTTTGCGTATTGTTATAATGTATTTTTATTTTTTTAAGACACCACTATCAGGGGTTTTTTTCTGTTATGCTGAATATTCTTGATATTGTAAGTTTACTGTGCTGTGGTGGGGAAAATAAAAACTATTTTTGTGTATTAAGTCCAGAAGGATGACAAGCAAAAAAAGTTGAGTTACTCAAACATTTGAAATACTTGATAACTTGTGGTCAGAGTGCAGATTAATTGGGGAGAAAAGGTGCACAGAAAGGTGCCACTGTACCTTCTCATATGTAGCTAAACATGCCCTCATAATTTTGTGTAATCTCTGTTAGCAAGGAAATTGTGCAAATGGTTTCAAAACCATTTCAGAACTATAAAATAACACAAAAATAATTAGATGTTTATAAAAAAATGTATCTCAGGAAAAATTAATCTGGGAAGGTATTTGAACACAATTTTAGAACCTTACTTAAACTGTACCTTCAGTTTTAACAACTTACGTAACTTTGGGGAGGGACATAGAATAACAACTTCTAAAGTTTTGTAAAATAACACAAGATGCTTTTTGTGATAGGGTACAATAGTCATAATTTAACCATCAGCTAGTTATTTAGCTTTCAGAGTTATAAAACAGTAATTTGGCCTAGTAATATACAATTTTTTTGGTGGGTTTTTTTTGTGAGATTTTTTAACCTATTCATGTAGCAAGGGAGCCTCAAACCTGGAAGACTTGTGAGTCTTTTCTCATGTTAGAGTTTTGCTGTACAAAGGCCACACAGGGTCAGGTTCCTTCTGTTCCGACTTCCAACTGAAGTCAGTTATGAGAAATGCTTACTTAAATGGTAGAATGATACAGTGAAGTAAGCACGATTCTTAAATATTCTCTTTCAGTCATGTGCCTTTACTCTAAGTTGTAAAAGCTGTTCCTTCATGTCCATGGGATTTGTTTATTTAATACCTGATTTCTTGTGTAAGTCACCATGGAAATAAGTCTTAAAAAGAGAGGAAGTGGTTTTGTAAATTAGTTATGCAACTATGGCTGTTCTTTTTCATGATTTTGCACTTTTTATGCCCAAGCAGAAAATTATTGCTCTTCCATCACTAAGTTTTGGAGTTGTGTTTTTGTTTCTTCCCATGTGAGAAGCTTAAAAGTGGAATTTAATCTCCTAATGTAGATATCTAGCATGAGGTATTTTTAAGGATGAGGATGTTGACTGTCAAAAATATGTGAGCCCCATTAGGGTTTTCTGAAAGTTTTGGGTGATGTTATTGATTCAAGATTGGAGATTTACGAAAGAAAGTAGTAGTCATGAAGTTCATATTAGCTATATAATTTTAAATGATACTGGTTTACAGTCCAAAAAACCTATTTCTTAAACAATTTGACCTTTCTGGGTGGAAAGATTTGAGTAGTCCATCTGCTAATTTGTTGGGAATTTTTATTTATTGATCAAATTTGCATATGTAAGAAAGTCAGAGGGGCTAACCTGACAGGCAGTAGGTTTAGTGATCCCTTTCTGTTTGGAGTCAAAATAGCAAAAGAAATTAGAGTTTCAGCGCAGTTTAGAGGGATGTTATGGCTTAGCTAATACAACCTTTAATTCCATGGTTTTTTTCTTCATCTGCATGTGCTATTCAAAACTAAAGTGAGAGATTTCTGCTTGTAGTCCCCTGAAGTAATTATAACCCTTAACTCCAAAAGCATGTGATATGTCTTTAGTTTAATAAATTTATGGGGATGTGTATGAAACTTTTGCTTAGTATATTAAAAGGTCAGACCGGATATCTGTAACAAAAATACCCAAAGCTTGTCAGTGCCAGGGTTTGTGTGTTATTTTATTGTTATGTAAATTGCTGAATGCAGTAACACAGAGCTGCTTTGCCTGCAAAATAGGCTGCTTTCACTGCCATTGTCTAAGCCTTCATAAGGAAATTCAAAGCTGACTGGGCAAAT
The DNA here is from genome assembly GCA_013398295.1 of Chionis minor. NCBI lineage: Eukaryota > Metazoa > Chordata > Aves > Charadriiformes > Chionidae > Chionis > Chionis minor. The sequence continues at coordinate 112,102 of VZSF01009085.1, read as the reverse complement.
ATAAAGCAATGAAGTTTTTGCCCAAGGCTTGATTGTTAGTTCTCACAATTCATTATGCTAATATATTACAGTACTTGCATTGCTGCTTCTAAAACGCTCTTTTAAGTAACTTTTTAAATCTTTTCTATAAGTTTGTATGTTCAGTAGGAATTTATTTGTGTTTGTTGACATGTACATACAGACATCTAGTTAAACATAAGATCCCATCTTTTACTTTTATCAGAATGATTTACTTTGTGGCTCTACTCATGTTTTCTGTTCCTTTTTTGTTTGGTTTAAAACTTTTGTGAGTAATTTTTTGCAGGAAAATACATTACTATGTTGCCCTTCACTTAAAAGGCGGAATAATCTGTGCTGGTCAGACTTGAATGAGTAAATACACAGGCAGTTAAAAAGCCCTCGGTGACCTTTGTAAGTCGAAGTCTAAATATTATAGCTGCCTCAAAAATTCATTTTACAAATGTTGGCAATCATAATAGTTTTCTTTTTCTCCACAAGCAAGAATTTAGAAAATCTACTTATCCTGAAAAATAAAATACAAGGATGATATGCTCTTTTTTTACTGTCAATTGCATTGAGAGGTATTAAGAAATATTATTTTTATTCCCTAGTGTGTTTTGAACATGAGATTATTCAGACATCAGGTATTAAATAATTAGTACTGTTTTCTCTTGTAACACTGCATGAAAAAAAATTGCTTTCTGAAAGTTGAAATTAAGCAAAAACATACAGAAAAAATGTTAGGATCTTTTCAAATGTACTGTTTTCATACCTTGACAAAAAAATACTATCAGTGTTTTATTTTCTAAGAAAGTTTACTAAGTTTTTTTAAAACTGAAATGGAAAACTTTTTTTTCCGAAGTGTTCCGTTTCCCATTCAGTTTTCGTGCTTTTTGATAGAGGTTCATCCTTTATTTGAAATCACTGTAGACAATTGTGATCTGATATATTTTGGTTTTATTTGAAAACATGTATCTGGGATCTACCTTTCTTTAATTGCATAGAAACAAATTATACGGTATGGAATTTGATGCGTGCCTTAGGTTTTCTAACTTGCAGCAACTTGAAATGTTATGCTGTCTCATAATGAGAGTCTTACTCTGCTGACAGTTTACTGTGGCTAGACCGGTTAAATACAGTAGGACTCCTCACGTGGTTACCCCTGCTTTTTAGAGGGATGTGACGTTATGAGTTACCGCTACAGCTTGCTAATAACGAAAGGGGCAATGCCTATTTCTGGCTTCTGGGAGTGCAATTCCCTCCCCACGCAGTGTTCGACCCCGTGATGACCCAGTTCACCTGGTTCAATCGGCAGAGATCTACTAAGACGCGCCCAAAAACTCCATGTATTTTTGCTTGCTGGGTAGGCTGCCTCAGCCAAGGGAGGAGCACCGGAGTGCTTCAAAGAATGGGCCATGGGTGTGGGTGGAAGAAAGAACGGAGGCACCCATTTCTGGTGGTAGCGTTCTCGTTAAATTTAGCTGCAACCTGTAACTTCATTCTTGGTGGCGTTTGGATTTGCCACTAGTATCAGTGGGCTGTTGTCATAAGTCATTAAATTACTTAATACCTTTTAATGTGGTTCATGGGGAGGAAGGCATGTATCCTTGCTGGTATTTAGAAACTGGCATTCAAACTAAGTTAATGGGAACTATGTGCTAACTGCCCTTTTGGGCCTCTCAAAATGTTCTTAAATATAAAGCCGTGTAATGAAAGATGAATCATACATTTATGTAATACAAATTATACAGTTAAGCTTTTATTCCAAAAGGACTAATAGGAAATTATCCATATTATACATAAACACAGCATTTTTATTAATCTGCAGTAGAGTACTTGCAGATCTAAAACAGAAATAGAACTTTCTGCTGTTTCATCTTCAGTAATGGTGTTATAACTCAACTAAAAAATGCATGCAATGAATGCCATATTTACCAATGTTTCAAAGCTGCGCATGTTTAAAGGGGAATATGTTCAAGACAGGAAAAAACAGAAGTTCTCTTCGAATGTATGTGTATACTTTTAAATTGAAAAATTAAAATTTAACACTGTGATCTCCAGTGAGCTTTACAAATGAATGCAGGGGGACAGTTGGGTTGTCTTCAGCTTGCACTTCTCTTATTTTTAGTTCAAAAGCCAAAAACTAGTGTGGGAGCACTTTATTATGCTGCTTGTGTCTGGTTTTAGGATTTAAATTGCAGGAATTAATTTAAGATGCAAACTAATTGATTTTCTTACTGAGGAAAACATATGAAGTGACATATCTACTTTAGAATTTTTTTTTTTTAGCAAGAGTGCAGAGTATAAAAACAGTGAATTTTATAATACTCCAATATAAAGTGGGTTAAGAGTGCTAAAACCATTTAAAAAAAAAAAAAGTCATGTGTAAAAGATGAACTTACTGGTTCTGTGTACAGTTGCTTGTCAAGAAAAAAGCAGTAACGTGTCCAAAGATATACTTCCAGTATATTTCACCACAGTACATTTTTGAGATTCTAAAAATACATACAGATATTCAGCTCAAACTCTTGAGTTTCTTCTAGCGATTTCAGCTTATTTGGAACCCTGAAAAAACTGTCAATATCTCATGATTTTTCCACTTCATACTTCTATTTTGGTATTCAGATCTCAAGAGACTCCTATAGATGGGCAGCCTCCTGCGTTACCACCCAAACAATTTAAAAAGAACAGTTGGAACCAAATTCATCATTCACACTCACAGCAAGAACTGGATAACCATATTAATGAAACATTTGATGTTCCTGCATCGCCAGAAAAATCCACAGTAAGTTTTTGGATCCAGTTTGACCATTCTGCTTTTTATCAGTATGATAGTTCTACTTTTCATGAGCTTGGTTCTGGTGCATTTACAAGAGTAGTTGTGTTTGTGCATTACGTCGTAGCATTTCCATTATACATAATGTCTCTTTGCCAGCTCTCACGGTTTTTTGCCACCTGCTGGAGTAGTCATTTGTCAGTTGTCATCAAATAACTACTTTGGGATGTACATGCAAACATTTTGAACGTTAGCTTTTCAGCACACGCAGAAATTTCTACCCAACCTCTTTGGTCATTTACCATCAATTGTAAAGATGACATTGCAGGCACTGGTTCCATTTCTCATCATAATTTCCAAGAAAGAGACACACTACCAAGAGACTTGTGAGAAGACTCTGAGCAGAAGTTCTTTTTCCACACCTAAGCACATGCTAGATGAGTAACCCAGTCGGTTGATTATTGTCTGACTGAGATGACATCTCACTAACCATTTTTGTGATTTTTGTCCTTCCAGAAGTTTTTTAATGGTTCTTGGTTTTATACTGATGTGGGACAAGAAACATTTTGCAGCATAGGAGAACTGTTTAACATCCAGATGTAGCAGATACTGTATCAACATTTCTGCCAGCCTCAGAGATTTTAAATTATGAGTCAGCTCCCAAAATTGATATTTTAAAAATGCCTTTGGTTTATTTTTATTTGCATTCTGAACTCTTAAGTCTAGGGTGGTCTCTTAGGCCTCATTACAAAGTTAAGATTCCCTTAAAACCCATATTTAATTTCATAGCTGGGGTTTTCATAAAACTCGCAAAATTGAAACTTGTAGATTTATGAGCATTTTGGGAAAGTTGTAAAAAAATTTTGCTTTAATTAAATAACGAAACAAAATTTATAACAGCTTTGTCTTCTGTCAGTGGTTACCTGGGTCAGAGTTCTAATTCTGTTCTGTTTTGAAAGGTAACACTGCTTTACTCATCAAGTTTTTCTGCTCTGTATTCAGTTATCTTTACCAAATTGACAAAAATAACTTTCAGTTGTTTTTTTAACTCCTTTTAGTTCTGCAAAACCAACACAGCTGCATGAGAATGAGATTCTTTTTTCTCTGTGCATTGTCAATGTGATTGTTCGCTGTGGCCCAATGGGCTGCATTTATGCAGCCGTGCTTGAGGCAGTCCACTGTTGTAATTGAAGGTCTAATTTGGTCTGATGGTGGCTTTTTATTTTGAGTGTTAGAGAAGAAGGAACACAGTATGACTCTGAAATGTTGTGAAATTGTAAATTTATGATTTGGAGTGTGGGGTTTTTTTCCCAAAGTTCCTTTTCTGACCAGAATGACTTCAGGTTACTGCACCACTAAAGTCTCTTATGCTGCTCCATCTCAAATATATTACGGAAAGCCATTCTGCCTTCCTTGAGCTATTGAATTTCCTTCATCTGTTGTATGGGAAGTCTATTTAGAAAGGTAGTAGGACATGTATGGTAATGACCACTTTTTACTCCATCTGCAATTCCTAAGTATCCAGTCTGAGAATGTCCAGAAGTATTTGAAAACAGATGTGTCCAGAAGTCCCTTTAGTCAAACTAATTAATGTTGATACACAGTGCTCTCTTTGCGTTTTTCATCATAAACTGCTACTCAAAATAGCCTGTTGAAGCAGGAAGTAGTTATCTTTTTGTCTGGGGAATAAAATGGCACGAAAGTTGCCAAATGCTGCAGGTGAGCACTTGGTTGTTGTTCATTCTGCCCAGGAACCTGAGTCTGGTCTCCTGTGCCAGTGAACGTATCTAGAATGATTTGCATATGATCAGGCTTCCTAAGCACCGTTCCTTCTCATTAACTTACCTTACACTATTGCTTTCCTCTCCTGCCCCAGATTTTTCATCTTTTCATTACTATGATTGTGTTTTGGACTGGGGTCTATTTTGTTTTAACTAAGAGCTTAGAACACCCGGAATTGAGTTATAAGCCAAGTTTACCAGACTTCCTCTACCTAGTGAACCTGCAGGTTTTTGAAGTTTCTTACATGTAGACACGTTTGCTTTAGTAAGTTTTTTCATTTTCTTCCTTTCTGAATACCAGTCTTATGCTTTGGCTGTAATTGGTAACATTGAAAAGTTACTTGAAACAAATATTACATCCTCACTGTAGAAACACTAGCTAATGTTCAGTCTGTGAAATAAATATTGATGGGAACAAACTAAACAATCACTTCAATGGCACTAAGTTGATTTTTCCAGATTAAAAAAGTACCTAGTGTTCTCCAGTTTATTGGTAGTTCCTTTAACAGTGGTGTTGTGATCACAATATAACCAGAAAGAGAATAGGAGAATAGTTAAAATTGTCAGAGCTTGATCAGTGCAAAGCATGTGTCACTCCCTCATACTCCAGTGGAAGTGGGATAGGGAATATGGAACCAAGATTTTGTTGCTGAACTTGTCCTTGCTTACTACCATCATAGTGCTGTTAATAGGAAAAAAAATGTACCTTCAATTACCTTATTTTTCATCATAGTACATTCTTACTGCAGGCTTTTCACAGTGGTCTTAATTAAAAGACATTTAAGGCGTTTCCACTTAGTAAACTGTTTTCTATTTCTCTTAGGACTGCTTGAAGCCAGATAGTCTTTTCTGATACTGTTTCTTACTTTAAGCTTGCTTTGGCAGAATGCACTTTTAACTTAGTTACGTCCAAGACTTTTAAATGTGTAACTTTTCCCTTCTATGCAAAGCTCAAGATAAGGCATTTGCACTATTACTTGGTGTTTTCTCAAATGTCCAGGAGCAATTACTTGATGAGGAAACTGCAAAATTATTACATGCAATATCCCCAACGTCTAACTATGAAAAAAATGTATACTAATATAATATAATTTTTGTTTACTAGCCCAATGGTGGTGTTCCCCATGACAATCTTGTTATGATCAGAATGAAACCAGATGAAAATGGAAGGTTTGGCTTCAATGTAAAGGTAACAGCACATCTATTCCCTTCATGTCTATTTAAGATTATTTTCTGACATTTGTGAATTATTATTAATTTACTTTGTTTTTCAAGGGTGGATATGATCAGAAGATGCCAGTAATAGTGTCCAGGGTAGCTCCAGGAACACCTGTAAGTTATCAAAAAAACCCCAAACTTGGTAGTAATATCTGTGTATTTTGAAGTATTCAAAAATGTAAGTTATTTCATAGTTGCCTATGAAAATTAGTTTGTGCTATAACATTATCCTAACAAAACAAATTATGTGCAGTAGGAATTTGTTGGGGCTACATAACATATCTTTAGAAGTTCTTCAGTCCTCAAAAATATATATTTCTTACTGAAACAAAATTTTGTTCCTGAAAATTACAGGATTATAGATGTTCAGTATGCACTGTTTCTTGAGCTGTGTTATCCTAAAAATACATTTACTTTATTACTTTTTTTAAATGTAGGCATTCATATAATTTTGCATAAATTATATATTGAAAGAGTCTTTTAGTATGTTAAAAATAACTGAAATAGCAAATCTCTCTTATTTTAGTGACAAATGTAACTGAATAAAGCCAAGGTCTAGATTAAAATCAGACATCATGAATGATTCATCAGGTCTGATTGTCTGTTGTTACTGATGTTCAAGGACTATCAATAGTGTCTTCAAACTAGGCATAATATTTTGTCAGTTGATTGCAAAAAATACTGACCTGGTATCCAGCTGACTGGAGACAGCCCTGTTTATACCTTTTAGAGTAAAGTGAACTGTTTATTTGCTAACATTAAAGAAGTTCAGCTTTTTTTGAATTATTTGAAACTATTAAAATGTTTGCCAAGAACATTGTTCTTGTCCCTGTTAGTTATTATCTCTGAAATATTTAATAACATAAATAATTTTGGCTGAATGCTTTAAATGTCCACTCCCTAAAGAGAAGATACTTGGTGAAGGCGTGTGCTCTTTTTCTGCAAACAATGCATACTCTGTGATTATAATAATGATTTTTATTAGCTGATTCCTCTCTCTGGGATTGCAGGGATTTGCTTATTGTCTTTGGTGCTTGTTTTATCGCAACTGTAATGACAAGAGTATTTCACACCTGAAGCATTTAAGCCAATGAAATTGATTAGGACAAGGCTTTGCCATGTTACTCCATTCCCTTCAAAGATAAGAACATCCTGCTTTTTAATTGCCTATTCAAAACATGATTCAAACAGAGGAGCTGTCTGCTTCAACCAGAGGAGTAGAGTAACAGCTGCCGAAAGACATGCTACAATGACAGCCACCTCCCAGTTGCTAACTGATTTATTGGTGTGAATGGCACTGTCTTATGTTCTGTGTAACACTTAAATTTATCATTTGAATACAATGCAGCAACCATAGCAACTAGGCTGTTAGGATTCAAGCCCCCGAGTATAGTTACTTCAAGTTGCTATTTTAAGGTGAGAAATTGGAAATGGCTTGGTTTACAGATTTTAATTTTATTTTATTTTTTCATCTTGCAGGCTGATCTCTGTGTCCCTCGTTTGAATGAAGGAGACCAGGTTGTACTGATTAACGGCAGGGATATAGCAGAACATACCCATGATCAAGTTGTTATGTTTATTAAAGCTAGCTGTGAGAGACACTCAGGGGAACTTGTGCTCCTAGTTCGACCCAATGGTGAGTGATTTGTCCGTAATAATAATAATTTTAAAAAAATAAAATCCCCATCATGCTTTCATCTTCTAACCTCCATTTTGCGTCCTGAGATGGAATGCTTAACATCTTTGTAAGAAACAACTCCCTCACTTGAAAAGGAATCATGACAGCACAATGTATTGTACATACCATACTCTAAGAAGCTGTGCATAACTAGGTGTTGAAAATCAACAGGAAAGTTGGAGATCAAATATTTCTAGCAGAGAGCTAATTTAAATTTTGTTCTCGCTCTCATTGATAAAAATGTCCAGAAAGCGATATGGATACTGAGTGCAGTTTCTAAAGTTGCTGTTATTCCCTTAAGGAAAATAAAACAAAACACAAACAAAAAACCCCTCACCAAACACCCAGTGTTTGGATGACTTTGGAGGTCCATATATGCAAAATCCTTCCATATGTTTTTAAAACAATCCAGAACAACTGGTAACATTTCTACTTGGGGAGGCTTAATAGAAGAAAGTGCTAAAAAGGCAGTCTAAATAACAGCTTGTGCAATATAGTCATGAAATACACTGTTGAAGCATTGTCAGCAGATGGTCACTGGATTTAATTCTGCTGCACATCCCAATTATAACACAGTTGCAGAGGAAAAAGCAAAATGAGAAATAATGATGTTTAATCAGAATAATTGAAATTATTTCAGGAGAGTGCCTCAGCCACCTCATAAAGAATTTTTCCTTTATTCACTTATTTGCAGTCCTCACTTACTTGTGCTCTCAATCTGTGTGTATGTCCTCCTGCAGCTTTTGTGTCCTCACTTGCTTTTTCAGGTAAAATCGTTAGCTTTCTTTACAAATTTACTAAAACAGTTTCCCATTGTGTGTTGATTATCTTTGTATGCTGGATAAAAGCATTTGAATTGTAGAAGTGAGGAGTTGGCAGTTTCCTCCTTGATGGTCATGGGATATCGTTTAAAAACAGGCTTTCAAACAGCATATGTCTCTGTTATGTATAGTAGAAGATGCATGTTATTTTTCGGTTTATATATAGGCAGGGCACACATACAGCATTAATAGCATTATAATGGCATATAACTATTTTCTCAGTTGGTCTGCACATCTTGCCCTACTTACTGAAGCTTAAAATCAGTTCAAAGTGAATTAAAAGTGAAAATGTAAATGCAACTATAATGACTTGAGAGGCATGATGTGAGAACCTTAAGATTTGGGAATTACATCAGACAAGGTATGATATAACATGAGTTTTGATCAAAATTTTAGCAGTCAGTGATGTGCTTTCACTTAAAATTACTATTAAACAAACAAACAAAAAAGGTTTGCCATGGATTGCAATGATCAGTAAAGGTTACATGCCCTTGCTCATGGAGACTATGATCAGTGTATTAATAAATGTGGATTTTTCTACAGGAGAAACACCGGTGTTTTTTGCCGTTTTAAATAAATGACTTAGAGTTAACTTTACTGGCCAAACAGCATGTTCAGTCAGAGCGTTCATAACTTTATTTGTTATAGCTGTCTATGATGTTGTGGAAGAGAAGCTGGAGAGTGAGCCTGACTTCCAGTACATCCCTGAGAAATCTCCACTTGATGGTGTCCATCAAGATGATAATGCTCTGAGGGAATCCATGATTCAGCTAGCAGAGGGGCTAATCACTGGAACTGTTTTGGCTCAGTTTGATGTGAGTACCGTGTCACCTGTAGCTGTGTGCAAGTTCCAAGTCTTTTGGGGTAGTCATTATTTTGTGCAGAGCGGATCTCAGTTAAATTTCAGTAATCAGCATCTTTTAGAAAAGCAGTTGTTTTACACTCTCAAAAGAAAAACAATATCAACAACAACAAAATGTAGTCCTGTACTGTATGTGCAAACTTACGGCATAGAATAATCCTAATACTAGTTTTTAGTGTCATTTGTTATAAATTGCTTTATCGATCTTGTACAGCTTTTTGTGGTTATCAGTGACCTATGCTAATAAAATACTTTCATAGAGGTGAAGACTGAAAAATATATACCAATATATCTGTGTTCTGTGCTCAGACCTTCATTCCATATCCAAGTTACTGTAGAAACTGAATGACAGCTGAGCTGTTGACATTTTATGAACAGTCTCAATGAGGGATGGTAAAATTACCAATGGAAAATGCAACCCTGATCTTAAGGGTTAATGTTACAATGTCTTTTATAATAGTTGATTTTTTAATTACATATTTCGAAAGGACAGTGCACTTGCTGTGGAGTCCTAAGCTGCTGATAGCTATAGTCTTTCTTTTTCTTCTGGTTGTGCCTTGATGATATTCCATCTTTTATGCATGAGATCAAGTGACTTAAAGCAGGAAGCAGTAGGTTTGTAAAACAGAGCAGTGTGAATTCTGTGAATTCCTCACCAAATGGAGACCTAGTATTATATATTAGAACATGTATTTGTAAATTATATTTATATACTATTCTTTAAGAACTTGGGTGAAGTTTACTTTTATATATAGAAAGAAAATATTTTCTCAAAGTGATTTAATATCCCTCCTTAACCCTGTTTTTTCGGTCTCCGAAAAGGTTCAATATTTAAAAGTTTTTAAAGTGCCTTTTATTGAACCCAGACTATTTCAGTTATGCAGCATTGCAGCATCAGGCTTGTGGCAGTGCATGGCTAAGACATGAGAGGACAGGAACCTCTTAAAGGTGATTTTGTGCAGGAAAAGCATGAGGTATCCCAGGATTTGCACTAGTTATTAAAATATGGAAGGACATCTGGAAAAAACAATCCAACAAGTGCAACAACTGCAATGTAGGTAGATACCTATATACAATACCACCTGCTTGCCCCAAATCACCATGGGGAGTGTCAGTCAATTCCCTTACCGGTGTACAATATTGACTTTTCTCTGGATCAGTGTTCCTATGGAAGCTTGAAGTTTAACATTCAGTTTGTGTTTAAACAAATTGTGACGAGTTCTTATTTTCAGTGGTCCCACAGCATAACTAAATTCATAGTCCTTTCTTCTGAAAAGTATTTTCACATGTGCTGAAGTTACCATTGCTCAGTAGTTTGTGTTCTAAAAAGTACTTCCAGGCAAATAATACACTAATGTGTCTTTTGCTTCTATTATGGTCTGACCATCAGTTTTCTCCTTCAGCAATTGTATAGGAAAAAGCCTGGAATGACAATGTCTTGTGCCAGATTACCTCAAAACATTTCCAAAAATAGATACAGAGACATTTCGCCTTGTAAGTATGTGTGTTTGTGTATGTGTTCTAAAAGTATTTTACTGTGGTTAGTAAATAAGTAACATCTTTCTAAAAATTTTTTCAGATGATGCTACACGGGTTATTTTAAAAAGTAATGAAGATTACATCAATGCAAATTATATAAATGTGAGTAGTACTTTTCAAAAGAGCTTCTGACATTAAGTAATTTTACAGTTTTTCAATGGAGAAGTTGGTTAAAAAAAGAAACATTTTCATGAATCTAGTTCAGACTAGAATGTCTGATAAACCTTTAGTCAGGTGGCTTAAAATTTACTGTAGACATACTTATTCACTAATGCTTTCTGGCAGGTGTTTTTATAAATCAAACCAAGAAAAAAGGCTGAGGGAAGCTAGCCCTCTACCAGAGGAATTAATTCTTCTTTTCTGCTTACTAATGTGGCAGTAGTGTTCAACGTCAGTAAAGTTTAATCTGGCAGCACTTTCTTTTACCTTTCTTTTTTCTTTTTCTTTCTTCCCATTTTCAGTAGACAATTAGAGCTACTTACTTTTCTTTTCAGAAACAAAAGGGAGATTAAATTAAATTCCATGATCAGTATTTTAAAAGCTAGTGTCAGAAACCCACAGTGTGTGAAATGTTTGCACCAGAATTATTTGCCAACTGGTCTATTCATTTCTTTTTTTGACCATTAATCTTGATTGTGGCAAGTACGTAACTGTCAGTTAATGAGAAGTGTACTTGGATCTTTATAATAATTTTGTGCATGAAGCACTGAAGAATTTTCATCTGTGCCAATCCATATTTACTAACTTACAATAAATGCAATGAATGTAGTTGATGTTTTTTAATATATTAGTTGCTAAATACTAAATGTCAGATGCCTGACTTGCATTTTCTGTAAGAATTAAAATAATGACTTTGTCTTCTCTTAGATGGAAATCCCTTCTTCCACAATAATAAACCAGTACATTGCTTGTCAAGGTCCATTACCGAACACTTGTCCTGATTTTTGGCAGATGACTTGGGAACAAGGCTCATCTATGGTTGTAATGTTAACGACTCAAGTTGAACGGGGCAGAGTAAGTAAAATATTTCCTTAAATACTGCTTGCATAATCTTCTAAAAATCTGTTGGTGATTAGCCTTTAAAAGATTAGAGGAATATACTATTGTGACATGGGGTACTATAACTAATTTGACAGGGGGCAAGGGTTTTGAACTAAAAGATGATAGGTTTAGACTAGAGATAAGGAAGAAATTTTTTACAATGAGGGTGGTGAAACACTGGCACAAGTTGCCCAGAGAGGTGGTAGGTGCCTCATCCCTGGAAATCTTCAAGTTGACGTTGGATGGGGCTCTGAGAGACCTGATCTAGTTGAAGATGTCCCTGCTCATTGCAGGGGAGGTTGGACTAGATGACCAACCCAAACTATTCTATGATTCTATGATTTTTTTTTTTCATAAGGGCAGTATATTTCTAGTACTGTTGCAATGATAATGGTTACATTTTAAACCTTCTGATATTGTTAATGTAGCTAATATTTAAACTTTGTTCAGTTCTGAAATACACCAAAGTCTTCACATATTTCTTAAAATAGCTTTAGACTTCTTTGTTTGATTTTTATTATAAAGTAAAAACCAACTGGATTTTAACTTCATAGGAGTTTTTTGTCCAAACTCCAAATGAAAGAACTCTAAGAAGTTTCATCAGTTTTGGTAGATTAGTTCTTTGATATGTAGAGAGATTAATTTTTTAAGGCAGCCTAACACAGCTTTGTAGTGTTAAGATCCCATGCCTGGGTGGCTAATAGAGTCCTCGATAAGCTTGAAATCTAAAGTTTTTCATAAAATGTACTTCTGTGGCTATAAACATTTGTTTAATCATGTGAAAAAACATTGTCCTTTTAAGTTCTTTCCATACAAAAACCATGTAAAAATAGACTACTAATAATAATCAGAATTATAAATTACAAAAAGTAATTGTGTATGGTGCTGTGAAAGGCCTCAAGTGTATTCTGTGGTTGGTTTGTTTTTGTGGTGGGTTTTTTGTTGTTGTTGGGTTTTTTAAAACTATAGTTTCTCCTTAATAGCCTTGTTTGTTATGCAGCTTTGTCCTTTGGAGACAGGCAGAGCAATCAAATCTGGTCATACACACAGTGTAATTCCATAGTTATTGGTTTTATAGTCTGCAGCATTCACAGTAGTGCTGGCTAGATGGGAGTGTGGACAGAAATGACAGTTTGGAATAACAGTTCAGTGGAATTTCTCAACAATCAGGATTTCTTTTGAAGGTGGATTTGTAGTAGGTTGTGGGTGTTCTGGTCACCTCAGGCTGTAGCACAGCAGTCTGTATATATTCTAACTTTTTATTAACTGTATATGTGCTGAGAGGTCAGGCCTCTAAATGTATTTAAAATAATTGAAGGGGAGTTGCAGCATTTTTAAAGCATTTTTCAGTGACTCAGTGTTAGCATGATGCTGCCTGCTCCCAAATAAACATGATTAGAGGGAATTTCAGTACAAGTGCCCTTTTAATCTGAGTTTTCTTTGCAGATCTGCTAAGAACAGACTTGCAATAGCAGTTCTCTGAGGCTCCCCCACCCCTTCAATAATTATATTTATGGAGTTCTTTGGAGAGCTGCTTAATAATTAAATAAAAGGACTTGTCTGTCTTATACCCATAGGCAGACTCCCTGCTCTAAAGCTGATCATGAGGCTACTGACATCACTATCCCACTGCATGCCGGGATGTCTCAGTGGAGCAGGAAGTCTGCAAATCTGGCTGCTCTTAAAGAATCGCCAGGTGGGTTGGAAAAACAAAAGTACACTTGAGCTGAAATGACCTCTGTAATTAGGCGTTTAAGCAATATATCTGAAAATCTTGGTGTTTAAAGTTTTCATTCGCATTTAATGACTTGACTGAGTCTTTCAAGTCCACCATCTGCATCCCCCTAATTTCTGCATTAGTTTAGCAACTTTTTTGTTGCTTATCGCCTTTTTTTTCATTTGTTTTTTCCCATATAAATGTGCTTTGAGAAGATTAGGATTTTGGAGGTCAGAAGTGTTTGTAAAGCAGCATCTTTGTCACTCAAGTGCTAAGATGGAACATTTATAGATACACTTTTTTAAAATTATAGTGAAAGTTAAAGGCATCTATCTTCAGTTAAACTAACCTCAAGAGCTGATGTATGTGTCCTCTTGAAAAGAGAGCCAGGAAATCTCTGTGATACCTTATTTTAGAAAGAGTAATTAGGTAACACAGTCAATTTGGTAAGTAAATTAATAGCAATTACAAAGTGATCAAAATAGCCTTTAATGAACAAAGGTGTAAGGAACTAGAGAGAATGAAAATAATACTCTGTGAATTTAAACACAGGCATCTTTAAAAATGTGTTGACCTTAGGTTAAATGCCATCAGTACTGGCCAGAGCCATCAGGAAGCTCATCATATGGGAATTTCCAGATTACCTGCCATTCAGAAGAAGGAAATCCTGCTTATGTCTTTCGAGAAATGACACTGACTAATCTGGAGGTAAAATTATAATACATATTTTTAAGTATTAATCTTTGGAATCCTCACAGACTAACTAAAACTTACTTAATCAGACTTTCTTTTCAACTTGGTGGCATATTCACATAAATAAAGCTGTTTATTTCTACAAGCTTTAGAAAACTACTAGTATTGCCATGTACTTACCTAGTATAAATTCTGCTCTTAGAATGATAACAAACCTTTCACTAGCAAAATATCACAGAGATTCAGTTTCCATAATCATATAATTTGGTTTTAAATCACATAGAAGATGTATTATTTGTCTTGAAAATCTTTACTGATGTCTTTGTTGCCCTGGACAAAGAAAAAGAGAAATTAAAGGAATTGAGAAACTTGTTATTCCCCTGCTGTTTTCAAAACACGAGCACGAGACATTAGAGGTATTTCATTATTGCAATTGAAAACTTGTCTTTGTAGAGGCAAACAGTTCTTAATAATTCCACCTTGGAGAATACGTGCCATAAATCCTGCTGAGAGAAAGATGAATTGGGATTGGTGACTACATGTGAACAAGGACCTTCTTGAACACGCATTGCATGTTTTTCAGGGCACATGTAGTTTTCAGAGCTTCCCCAGCTAGTATTTCAGTCTCAGAAATGTTTGGAAATGAGTATCTGGAATTTAGTTCACGTACTCATTTCTCTCTGCTTGGGTTACCAGATGAGATGCCAGTTTTTACAGACCTGTCTTTTAGTCAATTTGCAGTTAAAATTCCTTCCCTGTGCCCTGTTGAGACAATTGCTCATTTGTTATCAGCAGTGGGACCTCTGTAAATTATTCTGTGCCTAAAGGTTATTTAAAGTGCTGTAACTCCTGCTCTTTGAAATGTCTCCTCCACTAACAGAGGAGGGGCAGATTATGTTTGTGATACTAGAGCAAGGGACAGGAGGGAGCTGAAAACAAAGTCATTCTGCATCTTGTGTGTAGGACACTGGATAAAATTAAGAGGTGCAGATAAAGCCAAAACAATGCTGCTGTTCACAAGGAGTCTGAAGGAAACCTTTTATGTCTGAAAGTCCTGCCTCTCCCCTCCTAACCCAGTCCTGTCATTTGATCTAGCAAGATAGTACCTCTTTCTGTTAAACTTGTTTGCTAAAAATTTGACTACCTTCTTCTATCCACTGTTCAGATAGATCATTGGTACCCTTGAACTGTTTGCTGTTACATGGTGTGTAATTTTTTTACCGTATTGAAGATGTAAACATTTGTGGATTGCTTTTTTTTAAAGAAAAAAAAAAAAGTAATTGTAAAATCCACGTTGAGCAATGATTCTGATTTGTGGTTTTTTAATGGGACCTGAATTACTCTTGAATAAACTTCATGTTTCTGATTAGAAAGAGGAAAGCCGCCAACTAACCCAAATCCAGTATATAGCATGGCCTGATCATGGCGTTCCTGATGATTCCAGCGATTTCCTAGATTTTGTGTGTCTTGTGCGAAAGAAGAGGGCTGGCAGAGAAGAACCTGTTGTTGTTCATTGCAGGTATCCCTTTTTTTCCAACTTTGTTAGATCATCAAACTGACCTTATTTATTATTGAATAGCTTTTCTGTGCTTTGTTGTGTAAATAAACGTGTAATTGTATCTGATTTGGGGATAACGGGAGAACTTAACACAGAAATTAAAGAATTACTTAAAATTGTAATCATGTTTCAATAAGCAAAATTTTGAGTATCTACGTGCATTTATCTGTGCAGGGATTTTGTTGGTTTGGTTTTTTTGTTTTGTTTACAGTTTGAATACTTGTGCTAAAAGTCTATATAATAATTCAGGGAAATGGCAAAAGATACATAAGAACCTTTTCCTCATGGTGACTATTCTACAAAACTCCGCAATAGCTGTATAAAGACTCCATAGCAGAAAACATGGGTGGTACACGCAATGATCAAATAAGAGACGCTTTCTCTCAAGTCTGCAGTCTTAGGCTATGTGATATTTTGATATATACATTAAGATGACACATTTTTCTCAACAATTTACTTTTGTCATGAATTAAAATAACTCTTGCACAGATTTTAATGTGCAGATGAAATGTATTTTGCTTGTTTTTCTTGTGCAGTAGTTTTTAATAGCATTCTACGTTCCTATAGTAGATTTCAAAATCTTAATCTTTCAAAATACCTAGTTAGTAAAGTATAATAATGCATAGTGCCAAATGTCTTCAAATGAACATGTGCTATACCAATTCTCAGTGAGCACTTCTCTGAATAAAATTGGACCTCTACATTCCCGAATACTCCCCACACAGTGTTCCTGAGTCAGGTGTGCATTGTTCCTGTTTCAGAGAGAAGCTGAGAGGTTTAAGGGATCAAATAAATGTAAAGACTACCTAATCTACAACTAAACAAGACATTTATTGAAGAAGATGAAAGAAAAGAGTTTTCACTTTAACACTTAGTGTGTCATAAATTGTATTTAATTGGTTTTGCTATCTTTTCTGCTTTATGCTGGTCAGGGTAAACCTTATTAACTAGGGAAACCTGTTCCAGAATGCCACTGTCTTAAATGATATTGTTCCTCAGCTTCCATTATTGACGTACTTTTGGTTTGTATAGTTGTGAACAAACAGTGAAAATATCAGCCGAGTACAACTTTAACAATACAAAGTGTGTAAGTCTGCAAAGGCAGACTGGAACAAGAAGATCGGAGGGTATGACCAGTTTGTATCATCTCAGTGAGGCATCAATTCAGTTCCACGCTGATAATTTCAATACCGACATTTACTATAACAGTTTTATGCTTCACAGAAGAAAAGAGAGGGAATATCACAGTTCCACATAATTGACATAATTTGCCTAACTTGGTGGCTGTTGGGAAGTGTTAACCAAATTCCATGAGTGAGACAAGCTGAAGTAGCCCAGGGGTTCCTCTGTATGGTGCGTGCATGCTATTTTTAATGTCTCTTCAGTATACTAGGACAAGGCATTAGTGCAGAAGATGGTAAAACTTGTTTTCAGAACCAAGCCACCCACCACCTTTAGTATGGGGAATCCAAGTAGCTAGTAGAGCAGACTTTTTTTGTACAATAGTAGTTTAAAAACAAAACCAAAAAAACACTTACAAAAGTTGAAAGGTTTTTGTTACGTTAAACTACTTAAACACTGATTTCCAAGCTTGTCTTCATGTGTTCGTTTTCATTTTTACAAGGCTTCTACTAGTTTAGTTGAACAGATTCTAATTCTTGTTCTAGATGAGATAGTGTGCCACCTGTCCTGTCCGTGCCCTTCATGATTTTCATGTCCTGTCCCAGTGTTCCCCTCCATCAGTCAGTGATTTCTTTTTCCAAGCTGAAGAGTCTTCACCTACCTTATATTTATCATACGGAAACTATCACGCTTTCCATCATTGTTGTCGCCCTTCTCTGAATCTTTTGAAGTTGTAAAATGAGTCATTAGGTTCTTTGACAGATACTGTTCCTGTTTGGATTTGATAAAGCATTCTGCATGTAAATTGTATATAATATATTGAATAATTTTGTATAACCAGCACATTTACATCTTGTCATAAAATTCTCATAACATCACTGAAATATATAGTAGCTTTAATGCCACCTTCTGGGCAAAGATTTAAGGTAGTAGTTTGGCCAGATTTAATTTGAAGTTATCCTTCAAAATCGGAACAAGTAAGTTTCAAAGTATGGAATGCTTATATTAACTAATTTAGAAGCAAACACTTTCATTTATTGACTGAAATACTAGTTGTATGAGTTGAGATAATGCTGACATTTGAAAATATGGATTTGGTTCATATGAAAAATTTGACACCGATTATAAAGTTCAAGGTTAAATATTCAGTCTTTGAGGACTGCTACTTGTGGAAAAGTATATGTATATGTAAAACAAGGCAGATAAATCTTTAGATTTGTTATATTTTTAAGCTAAAGATGATTTGTATAAGCTCCCTTAAAACCTTTGCCATTCTGAGATGTATGTGTTAAAATTCTTCCTTGTCTTGAAAGGGATTGCTATTACGTATTCCTTTTCAATCTACACGTTAGATCTCTCTTGTACTTTTTAATACCAAGAAAATTATCATTATTGTCATCCTCCAAAGGTTTCCAGTAATTGTTCTATCCCTTATTGCGAAATACAAAGGTATGGATCACTTCAAGAACGTAAACATGGTTTTATCAAATCAGCCCAACATTCCAGTAACGATCATTCCAGTAATGGTCAAATTGACACAAAGTGCACAGTCTATGTTAGGTATCTCTGTCTTTTATTATTGTCTAGACAATAGTATGATTTATAATATGATCTATATAAATATATGCTTATAAATTCTGCAGAAGTGAATGGCTGGGTGAAGACAGTCACTCTTCAAAGGGATTGGCGATTCTGCCCTGATTGTTTTTCACTCCGTTGGGGCAGGATGGAGGCTTCCGGTGACAGAGACATGATCTGTATTAACCCCTGCCCTTGCAGTACAGGAATCATAATGATCAATCGTGAGAATACTTGCGAAGGAAGGTCTTTATGTATGAACTATATTCCAGACACTTTGTTTCATTTTTCATTTGGGTTTTTTTTTTGTTGTTTTTTTCAGTGCTGGGATTGGACGGACTGGAGTTCTTATCACTATGGAGACAGCTATGTGTCTCATAGAGTGCAATCAGCCTGTTTATCCATTAGATATTGTAAGAACCATGAGAGATCAAAGAGCCATGATGATCCAAACACCTGTGAGTATCATACTTGCTGTTCTATGTTGCAGAAGAATCATTTCCTATTATCTAGTAATATCATTAGACAGATTTTTAATATACTTGCTGTTGATCATATTGCAAAGAGGTCACCTTTACCCAATGTAGCTGCAGCCTTGGCTTCAGGCAGGAATAAATTGCTAAGGCTATTGGAAAGGAGCAATTCTTTAAAGTTCTACAAAGAAAACTTGAAAAAGGCAGCAGCTGTTTCAGGGATACCTAGCAATTAATGTCAAAAAGGGCCATTTTTGAGTAGTGTAAAAATTACTCGGTGGAGAAAGCAGCAGCCTAATTCCAGGTGTTAAGAATGAGAGTAGTACAAAAGGTAAACACAGAAGGATCTAAGACATGCAAGAAAAACCTTTTGTGGTGCAATTCAGGTGTTGCCTTAGTCATATTGAAAGCAAGCCTTAACTCTGCCTTGTAGTGACTCAAAGGGGAATAATTAGAGCAATAATATTCTTAAAAATCAGTGTAATTAAATCTGATGCAAGATATATCACAGGAATTTTAAGTGTTTCAAGTCTAAAAATTAAAGTAACTTGCTACCAGGAATCTTTTGGTGCTCTCTTCATATTTGCCTTATCTGAAGATGCTAGAATTTTTCATGGATATATAATGTTTGGATTTTTTTTGAGGTATTTGCGATGTTCCTTTGTATGTTACTTATATAATACATATTTATCTTATGTATTATACTGAGAATGTTAAAAGTTCTACAACAGATTTAGAAACTTTTTATTTCTTTCAGACAGGTGTTGCATATGTCCAAGAGCAGTTTATGTTTACAGTTTTAGAAAATACATAAACAGGGTCAAAAGATTCAGTTGTGTTGTCTTGAAAAAAAAAAAAGTCTTGGACACTTGGCTGTTCTAAGCTTTGACCAGTTCCACGGTTTTGGTTTTCTTGAATCAGTAATCAGTTGTATAGTTTTACTCGTAGTATGTAGCATTTAAAGAGAAAGTATTTTGAAGGAGAAAAAGCACTAGATGCAGTATCAAATCTCTCCCACAATTACCTGAAGGTAGTTACTCATTGTAGTAATTTTAATGTCTCTGCTGCTGTTCTTCTAATCAAATTTGAATAAACCTTTTGTGTTCTTCAGAGAGTATTCAGACCAACAAAAAGTATATATGGGCCTCCAATTCTAGGTCACCTGCTAATTCATTTCTGCTGTCCAGTATTCATGTTCCACTAAAAAACCGTTGTATTGAGCTAGCACAGGAAGCATGAGGAAGATGACGATATATTAAAATATAATAAAGGATGGCTCTTGCTGTTTGTGACGACTATATGGTATGAATAGCATATCTCTCTAGCATACATAGAGAGGAGGGGAGTTTTATCAGCAAAGGTAGGAGGTGCAGTGGTAAGGGGTTTAACTGTATTTTTTCAAAGCATCTGTTAAATATCTTCTGGTCTTCTCATTTTTCGTAAAGAAACCAGAATTTTCAAGCTTCAGTGAAAGGCAGGTGTTTACTGCATCAGAGGGAGAAGGGATAATAAAAGTCTTGAAGTGTTTTCTTCTTTAAGATTTCATAAATACTAGCTATTCTAAATTCTCCTTGGCACTCTCTTCCCGGTTTTGTGTATCCTGAAAGATTCACTCAACGTCCACAAGATGGCGCTATGCACAGGTGTCTGCTGAGCGTAGGGTAGGCGGAGAGTTCAGTCTCCTTCAGGGAGCGCTCCAGGCAAAATAAGTATTTTACACAAATATGTGTAAATTTAACGATCTTAATATACATGCAACAATACCGTAAATAATGATTCTATTGCTAAATTTGTCACTGTGCCTATTTAATATCTGACATCACTAATTACCTCATAGAAAGGAATATTCCACGACACTGGAAGGGCAGGCATGCTGGCTTTCTGAGCAGCATATACACTATTATGCAGTATTTAGTGTTAGTTGTGGTGCTTTACAAAACAGTGATTTTGTTTAATTTTATTTTCATTATTCTAATTTGATTAGTGTTGGTGCTTTTAACTATGATTTGTTTAAAACAAAGTGTTAGTGGCCTCTATGTATGCAGGTGCTAGACTTGAATACATTGCAGAGCTAGGCATTATATAATGTTGAGAAACTGGAGTTCTGCCTGTTTCAAACATGAAACAATTTTCTTTATCAAATTCTGAGAAGGTGGTGCCAGTAACATGCTAGAATTAGTGTAAGTATGAAAAAGTGCTTTGAAACTATAGCTTCTAAAACCAAGTGCATGGAAACCTCAGGTCAGTGAAACTTCAGCAACGAAACGAAGAGCAGAAAATTACTAAATAGGTGATGTTGTAATAACAATACTGGTTTTGTAGGTATGACTTTTGGTATGTATTTCAAAGTGCCATTAATCCCATTCTTCTGTTGAGAAACAAGATGTTCTAATATAAAGTTCCTGTTGTTTTGTGTTGCCTAAACTTAACTTTAAAGCACAGTTCTTGCTTGTCAAGAGAATGGGATGGGGAAATCTTAGAGGCCCTTTCTGCTTCCAAATGATATGGTTCAATTATATTTCTTTTCAATTTACCGAACCTACTTTCCTTTTCAGAGTCAATACAGATTTGTATGTGAAGCTATTTTGAAGGTGTATGAAGAAGGATTTATTAAACCTTTACAAGCATCACTGCATAAGTAAAGAGCTAAAACCCGAGGATATCAGTTGAGAAATCCTGTCCTCTATAATGAACTGGCAGCATTCGTTGTGCCATAATACTGCTTGCAGGAAATGATAGTGAAGTACAGCAAAGAATTGATAAAGGACTTTGAAAACTTCAGCACTGTTGCACTTTACGTTGAAACAAAATCAGTCTTTGAAACTCTTCTAACCTTCATCTCTTTGAAGACTTTATTTTCGTGCTTTGCTCCGAACAAACCATAAACTGAAAGAACTAATTGTGTTCAGGGTAATCTACGATATTTCATTGTAGTGCCATATACTGCGCTTCTGGTTGAATTGCTACAAACAAGGCTTGGAATTATTTCACTCTGTTTTACACCCATGTCTCTTAAAATGAAAAACAAATGAAAAAATACACTAAGCCATGGTCTTTTTCCAGTGCTAGGTTTATTTACTATGTACAGACTCTCACTGTTTTGTTTTTTTACAACATTAGCAATATTGCTGATACTAGATAGATACACACTGCCTACTGATGCAGCACACTTTGTCCTACACCCTTACTAGAGACCAGCTGGTTGTTAGAGGAAAGCTGGTGTCTGTGTTAACCCAGCAGTAGCTGCATAACGCCCACTTACCAGCATCTTGTACAAAATAATAACAATAAAAATTAAAAAAAAAAATAAACAGCATTTCTTTGACACAGCTTGTGTGTCATACACTGGTGTATTCTGATTCGTGTGATTTAAGATTACATGATGGGAACTAGTGCATGCATTATGTCTTAACCCCTTAAGTGCCTTGAGACTTACAGCGTACATCCAGTGAAAGGCACTCATGATTCTGTAGGGGTGGTATTGTCCTGTCATATTTATCTTAATGGGTTCAGATTTTTTAAATGGCCCTTGGTGCTTGGAATGTGTTACCGCAAGGGGTCATGGAAATACCGTTCCCTCTTCTACAAGTACCCGAGTGCTATTCTTGGTAGCAAAAGCACCTCTGCCAACTTAATGAATGAGCATTGTATGCTGCTGTATTGTAATTACGTGAAAAATCTGACACATTCCTTCATTCCTTCCAACTAGTAACTTACTAGCAGATTACTATGAAATGCTGGTAGGTCGTTAGAAGCTGATACTCTGTTTTATCCTTTTATTGAGAATAGCTGTCTTACTTGATTAGAACGTAACTCTTTAATAGCACTGATAATTAAGTTGAACTTACAATCAGATGTGATTTAATTCCATTATCTGCTAACCAATTACTTCTTAGCTCCTCATAGTTGATTTCAAGCCATGTTCGTACAGGTCTGCCTTCTTTTTTTTTTTTTTTTTTTTTTTAATTGGGGGGGAGGGGGATTAGGAGAACACTATCAAG
Source organism: Chionis minor (assembly GCA_013398295.1). Taxonomy (NCBI): domain Eukaryota; kingdom Metazoa; phylum Chordata; class Aves; order Charadriiformes; family Chionidae; genus Chionis; species Chionis minor. The sequence continues at coordinate 89,244 of VZSF01009085.1, read as the reverse complement.
TTGTCCCAGAACTTTATTTTAATTCCATAATGACCCCAGTCACCTTCTGTTATGCTTGTGCAAAATTGTTCCAGTTGGTATGGGTTGCTTCTTATTTTCGTAGGTAGATTTATAAGAAATGTCTGTCTGATACAGTATCTGAGCTCATTCTAAAGATACGTAAATGTCCCAGGTTTTAAATATTTTTCCAGCATAGAAGAAACCAAGTCAGAAGCAAGCTGTCCAGTGTAATATACTGCAGGAAAAAAAAAATCAGTCACTTTTTTGACTGCCCTGTGACAACATAACTTTATGCCCTCTATTTAAAGGTTTTAATTTATTGTATTGGTTTCCTGAAAATGTTTATCCAGTAAATTTTGTTGTAAGCTATATAGAGCATAGAATTAAAATGGAAAGTTCTATGCTAAATAATTTTTAACTATTGAAGAATTATATTATATAGTATACTGTGTTCTATGGACATTTGAAAGAGATCAGCTATGAACTATTAAGTGAAAAGGGATTCAGGCTAAGTGAAATCCTGGCTTACGACTTAGTAATAAACATGAATCACAATGCCAAATGGAAGATAGAACTTTAAATATTTTTAGAAAACAAAACTAGTATTAGGTGGCCTGTGGCCCTGTTACTTATATTTCTAGATTTGATGCTTAAACCAATATTATCCCTCAGTGAAAAATGAATCTCACAAGAATCTCTGGATCTGATAAACTGAAAAAGAGTAATAAGGTAGCTTTAATCTCAGTTTTATTTTAAGCCATTTGCAACAAAAGAAAATTATTCTTTAGGAAAGTATAAGCTTTAACTTCCGTGTGACGAGATTATTAGCTGAGATGCTAGCTAGTTGGAAGGTTATTTTAAACTCAGCACTTAATGTCTAAAAATTAAAATAATTCATCCATTATATTGAAATAAATTTTCTTCATAGTCAAATTGTAAATGAAAATAGCATTTGCCCTTTTTTTCTGAGGGAAATCAGAAATGGAGTTTATAGCAAGTTATATAGTGTTGGTATGTCACATATTTAAATATTCTTATGTAAGGTTGCCAAAGCGGTTTGAGTTCAAAAGACCCATTTATACCACAATTCAGTGTGGGATATTTATTGGTCATCTGTCACTACTGTTTTGATTACAAACACAGGCAGGAATAATAGATCTCTTCAAAATCTTCCTCTGCACTGATGTAGCTGATTCATAGTGTATTAACTAGTTGCACTGGGGAAAAAAATTGGAACAAAATAACTATTCTTACATAATTCGCCATCAGCGACTCAGTGGCTTTTTTGGCTTCTCCAAAGCCCAGGATAGTGGTAACCAAAAACTGGCAAAGAGAACAGCATTGGAGCCTTTCTGCACCATTCAGATGTTTCTACCTGTTGTGGTATAAATGGCCTTTGAAATATTTTTATATGGCCAAAAAAAGCAAACCTGCTAAATATTTTACTTTGGGTTATGAAGATCTGTATCATCCTTAAGAGTTTTTTAAAGAAGTTTTTTGTATGTTTCATGCTGTACAAAACATGAATGTATCTTTCAGACATAATGACCTATAGACCTATATGTCATTGGTGTTATGACTGTTGGATTTTATGAATAATTATTTTCATACCATTTGATTAGGAAAAATGTTGGCTGGGTGTGAGAAAGAGTATGTTTGTAACACTTCCATGATACAAATCCAGTTTAAAAAAAAAAAGAAAGTTTTCATTGTAAATAAGAGCAATATTATGACAATTTTGTGCCAATGTATAATGTTAAGACTTTTGTTTTCCTTTTAAGTTTGGATTGAAAACTACCACTACCACCTCTTGTTTAAAGTGGATTTGAAGGGGTTTTTTTAGTAGAAAGACATGGGGCTCTAGCAGGGGCTTTGAGTGTTTGGGGGGCATTTTTTATATTTGCTAAATATGAACTAAGATGCAGGTATTGTGTAATAAACCAGCTACAGATTATCAGCCAATCCACACTGAGAAATACTGCTTTAGGTATGCCAGATAATTGAGAGCTGAAGAATTTGCTTATCCCGAATTTGGAAGCATTTGGTATTTTAAACAAGTTGCAAGTCTTAAGCAGTAAAATGCTGCTTTTATGCATTTTATTTTTATAGATTCTCTCCAAGTTATGAAAAAGAGAAAGCTTGATTTTTTTTTTTCCTTCTCTCTGCATTTAGTGCTAGCTGACATTTCTTCCACATTTTTCTGTTAAATCTTGAAAGCTTGTGTCTCGTATAGATAAAGCAGTAGCACTTCTACAATATCTGATCACAGTCTGGCACACCATCTATTAGAGAAAGGGTGAGAAAGCAGTTGGGAGATTAAGGAACATGAGGAGTTTGTTATGGAACCTGTGTAGCCAGCAACTTTCCCTGGAGACCTTCCAAAAAGCTTTGTGGTACCCGTGAAAGGGCCAAAATGCAGCGGACCTGCTGCAGTTGCACTGCCCAGGGAGACGGGAAGTAGGGAAGGTCTGGCATAGAGATGCTAGAGCTCCAGGTGTGCTGTGGAGCTGAATTACGTGATATTTTTATGCTTCTGCAGTGTGTGTGCAGGTTTGTGGGTGATGTTTGATGGCTCAGGGAGTTAGCACGAGCATGAAAAACTCTACAGATCCACCACTTTCCAAGTGAAAGCAGGTTGTCGGATATGTATGTTGTAGTTTTGACTGTAGAGCCACTATGCAGGCAGTCTTCAAGACCCTGAGGATAAAGGGAGGGACTGGGTTATGGTCAAAATTAAAATTTTGTATATTTGGTCTTCCACAAAGTACTGGAATGGTGCCCTCTCATGTCACGTGTAGTCTTTTTGTAGCTCATATCTCAGGTCCCTGGTTGGCTGTGTGTATTTGCTAACTGAAGTACCCACCTTTTGTCTTGAGACTTGAAAAGCTCTTTTCCATTGCTACTTTTAGTGCTAGGATCCGATATCGAAATCTGGTGAAAACTTGATTAGATGTGGATCTTGCATGGAATTGCAGGGATTATAATTAGTGGTGATTGGGAAGCTGTTAAAAGGGGAAAATGGTTGGTTTGTTTCAGTATAACTGTTCTGTTCGGTCTCTGTTATCCCACTGCAGTGTTAAATTGAAACTGATTTTTTTTTTTTGGTTTAGCAGTCTGCAAAGGAGGCCAGTTTGTTATCACTGGATTTTACCTCTGTGCTGGCTGCTACCACAAGTGTGCATCTCTTCAGTTCGTAGGGCTTCTCCAGCTACAAGTTTGTCACTGGTGCATAAGCTGTAAGCTCTGGCTATTGGTTTTGGCATGTTTTGCTCATTGACAGCTCAATGGTAAAAATTTGAGATAAGTCACTTTTTAAAAAAAAAAAAGCTGACATTTTCAATTTTAAAAGTATGGACTTTTTGATTTCTTTGAACCAGTAGTCTCATTTCAAAAAAAAAAGCCACTAAAATATATCTATCATTCTAGCCTGCTAGAGCATGAACTGTGGTTTCACAGACTGGCTGACAATTTGTTGGTTGTGTTATTTCGTATTTAGCAAGCTTACACATTTTAAAGGGTGATTTTTTTTATATTTTTTTTTTCAAAATGTTTTGATGTTTGAATAGTAGCACTTTATCTCATGCTTACTACTGACTGAACTATTGGACAAAATAAATTGGGTTTGGAGAGAGATGCTTAATGGGTTTCTGTACAGAGATGATTTGGATTGCACCCTGGTACGAATGCTTTCTGTTGTTCCAACCGTTTCTGGTTTATTGTGCATGTGTTTCTGAGGGACTTTCAGAAAATAGGTATTAAGAAGATACTAATAATTCTGTCATCTTAATTTTTCTGTCTTAAAATGAACATAAAGCTTGCATTTAAAAAAGGTGCAAATAGAAACTACAGGGTACTCGTTAATTTATCTCTGTGATCTCTCTCAGCTAGCTGCAAATTAGCTGTGTTTACTGTAAATCTTTCTGCTAAGCATTATTTTTAACATTAGATCAATTACCTGGAAATCAGTATTTTTTTTTACTTAACTTATTTGAATTTTGATAACTAAAGATAATGCACAACAAAATTTAAAGAAGTTGTCACCCTTTTACTCCTGGGCCAGGGGCCTAAGGCATGAGTGAAAGGGTTAAACAGTTTACATTAAGCTGTTGTTTTCTTTAACTAGAATATATCCACAAAGACTAGACTATAAAAGATCTAGTGCAATTATCTCTGTACATTGGGGCACCACAATAACAACCCATAATAATTTTACAGGAAAATTAAGGTAAGAAAATTATGGTTTTATTTTATCCAGATTGGTTTTCCATTTGGTTTGGTTTCTTTGCCAGTGATCCCATCTTAACTGGTCAATTTGGCAGGGCTGTTTGTGTAAGGTTTTGGGTTTTTCTGTAACAGGTGCTATACTATGTGTAAATACAAAGGGAAGGATATTATTTAGATCGTTATTAACAATCAGATCGTGGCAATATTTTTTGCTAGTTCTGGTAGCTAATTTGCATTTCCAGCTGTGGCTTTCAGTTGTCAAATTTCATCTCAGTTTCATACTGCTGAATGATGGACTGCAAGTGTGAAGTAAATCATCTCGGAGTTGAATAGCTCTTTTGTTGTTTAGACTAACTTTTGTGTATCTTGATTAACGTTGGGGGGATGGGAAGGTTCTTCCGATAAGTAGACTTTTGCCTATAAATTCGTTTAAAAGCACATGAGGGGGAGAAAATAAAAACAAATAAAAAATAATAAAAAATAAAAACAAAACCTAAAGGCAACATCTTGGCTAAACAGCCGAGGTGCTTGATTGAAAATGATGGAAACTTGAAATTGGTCAACACTGGACAATGTGAAAATAAATTCAGCTTTTGTCATTGCAGCTACTGTATGCTTTAAAGGGCCTTATGTATTTGTCCTCATTTTGATAAAATGAAATTTCTTGCCATTAAAATGATACACTAACTTCTACCGAAAACCAGCAGTTCCCAGGATAAATATGCTAATTAACATTTAACAAGTCTTGTTTTAGTCTTAAGTAAAATTTCATTCTATTATGTGAAAAAATGCTGTTATGCATATTTTGTGGATATATTTAATTTCAGTTGACAAATAGTTGTCTAGGTACAGACTTGAAAATATATATATAGTTTACTTGTGGATCTTAATTGTTTAATTGCAAAATAAAGATGTGCTTTAGTAATTTAAAGTTTAATTTTTTTTGCGATTTTCTTGCTACTGTACACACAGTTTTGCTATGCTACTTTTAATACACTTCTGATGCCAGATAATGTTCATCTTGTGTTTTACTTTTTGATGCTTTATGCCATAAATACAGCCCTGTGCATTGAGCACTAGAAGAGGATGCTGAATTATCAGGTGTGAAATTTCTTGGCTACAGAAGCAGCATGACAGTATCAGCCAAAGGTTTTTTTTTATCTGAAAATACATGCTGCAGTTTTTGCTCGAATGGAAGGACTCTTTATTTATCTTTTATACTGTGAGTGTTTTGGAGGCAGTGTTCAATAGATTATAGTCTGATTGCAATACTGAGGGTGTGAGGAATACCGATGTGAAGGACTAAAATTCCAGATGGAAGCTTGTGATGAAATATTTGCTGCCAAAAAGCAAAGAGATGTTCAAAGCAAAAGTAGGGAAAGAAGATGAAATTACTTAAGAGGCAAGACAAAAATCTCAGGGGAGGATAACAGTCTAAGAAAAGAGACCCATATGTTCTTAATTTGAATGATTAATTTAGGACTTTAAAGTGAGGACAAGGTGTTTGTATTTGAGGTACAAAAACATATGAACTACTGGGAAAGCATTCAAGGAGAAAAATAGAAGTAAGAAGAGCTATTAAGTAGGAAGAGATTTGTTTAAACTGGAATAGGAAGACTGGATAGAAGACAACTCACGGATGCCAGTTCCATGTGCATATACTTGAACTGTATCTGAGTAGCACATAGTGAGGAAGGAGTAGACTGTAATTACATGTAGCAAGAGGCTGGTGTGAAGTAGAAACAGCAAAAATGGGTAAAAAAGTTTGTGTCACAGAAAGGAAGCTGGAAGTAATGGAGTTCTTAGCTTAATTAGAAGCTTAATTTGAGGAAAGCTTTGAAGATGGGCAGAAAATTTAGGGACAACCTCTAAGAATCAGGTAATTTATTCTCCAGAATGCTTTGTCTAAAATAGGAAAAAATGAATTGTTGTAGACTTAATGGCAAGGAGACTACCATTTCTGAGACTGAGATCTCCGCTAAAAACTAAGCATCCTTGTTATGCAAATGATCAGTTATTTAATCTCCACAGAGAATTCGTAAGATATCTGAAAACCTCAAAGATCTTTTTTTTTTTTCCTTCTTCAAATATAGTAAGATTTTGTATGTTTCCTGTGGGAATTTTATTGCAAGCTCCCACATATACTTCATGACAGACTAGCCGGCGCAAGCGTAATCCCTGCTCCTCTGATGATAAATCTTTAAATCCCCCCATTTTATGATTTGTGTTCCTGAGTAAATAACCAGCCACAAACCTGAATCCCACCTTGTCCCTAAGCTTGCCTTCTTTCTGCCTGTGGCAGGGTTGCCCTGTTGTCAACACAGGGGTGCTAAAATAACTGACATCTAACACGAAAATCAGCCTGTTGCTTCATCAGCAAATACTGGGCAATTACCTGGCAGCTTTTTTCTTTTTTTTCTTTCTTTTTTTTTTTTTTTTTGCCATTTCAGCAAATGACATGAAGATAACTCGATGTATGTGCGGGCAGTGGAGCTGATTTTGCCGTATCGGGTGTTTCATTATGCCAGTTCCTCTGCGTGGCAGGTGAGTGACCGGTTATCTCAGCCCGGGTTTCGTAGCCGAGAGTAGAAAAATGTTACGTTACCATCAGCACCAGCGGCCCCAATAATGAGCCAAAGTCTCCGCTTTCTCAGGCTATCAGATAGGCTGGATTCCCACTTCAGCCTGGGATTCTGGAGGAGGCTGGAGCTCGTTCCCCCGGAGCAGTGTCTCTGGCAGCTGGCACTGTATTTTCCAAGCAGAGTTAATATTGTCGCTGGTGAGCTTTTCTGTTTGGAGATAGATCTCCAACAGAGCTTGAATACCAATATTTATGCACTCAACAAACCCTCCAAAAAAACCAGTAGGGTGCAGCCCTTTCTAATTGCTGCGGCTAATGGCAGTGAGCAGGGCTCTTCCCCTCAGGCTGCAGCAACAAGGCAGAAAAATTATAAAGGTATCGATCACCGGGACTAACTGTACTTGTATTTCCAAAGGATTTGGGATTACAAACTGCATTTTGCCGCCTTATCCCAGTGTATTAACACTAACAGAGTGCCGGTTTGTGGATGGTTCTCCTCTATTTAGTACATTATGTTATTAGTACAGTTCCCGTGCCAGGCAGTGGTAAAAGAGGCGGTTTTCTCCTAAATTTAATGGTTTAAGGACACGTTTGCCCGAGGCTTCTTGTTGGTGCCGGCCAGCTGAGGGGCTTCTTACCCAGGGGTTCTGACGGGACCGCGGAGGGAAACTTCCACCGCCCGTTAGGGAAAAAAAAAAATAATCCAGAAACTTTGCGAAACGATTTGAAACCCACCCCGGAGGCGCGCACCCGAGTGCCGCTTCCTCAGCGGCTTCCCTGCTCGCCCCCCGCCTCGTCCCCCTCGGGCCGGTCCTNGTAAGGGCGGGGGGGGTCGAGTCGCCCCGGGAAGGGGGATTTGAGCGGGACGGTGGGGGGGGGAAGCCGTTCCTTGCCGGTTTACCCCCCCTCCCGGTGAGTCGCTCCGTGCTCGGCTGAGTTGCGGTGCGGGGAGACCGGGCCGGTTTTGGGGCTCGGGGATGTGACTGAGGGCCCGGCTGCGCGTGCCGGTGAGCGGTGGGAGGCTCCGCTGCATTCCCTTCCCTTCCCGCGACGGGAGCCGCCGTGCCCGAGAGGCGCTCCCCGTTGGGTGCAAAGCCTTCCCTCGAGAAACCGAAGTCCCTGGTCTGTCAGCCAAGTCCTGGGGCGGGAAGGGCCGTTTGTACCTTTTTTCGTTTGGTTTTGTTTTTGTTTTTTTTTTTTTGTGGGGGGGGGGGTTGGGCAGCCAAGA